>OX403622.1:20503239-21044414 GCA_948107755.1 Campoletis raptor
CTATAAGAATCAATCACGAAGCCCCTGGATCATAAGATTGTAGTAAATTAGTCTTTTGCCACATATTCCTGTTGCCAAATTTATACAACGAGTCGATTGATACGTACTCGAAGTAATTAAGCAAGTCGATACACAGCCACGAAAGTCCCCAAAACAAAGGCATCTATGTAGCAAAACTCCCAATACAATTTAATCTATTACAACAAATATAAGTAACAAGACTTGATCCCGAAGAAAATGATCGTAAGAGATTGAGTAGCGATTTCTTCGAGGAAAATTCAATCGTAGGCCTGTATCATGTTCTGGGGTTTTTTTTTATAACGAAGTAGCATTTTACACGCTGCTAAATATAGAATAACACAAAGGCGACCATGGAGGAATGGAAATCCCACTCAACTTTTGAAAGATACACAGCAGAGTGCGGGCTATTATAAAAGACATTTTTATGGGGCTCTGATATCCATTATGACATAAACCAACGCACTATTGGGTATCACATTTTTTTCCATTTTGTTCTCTCATAAATTTCGATTATGATTGAAATCAATTTGTCGAGTTTTTCAAAAGGGTTCTCAATAAATAAATAAAATTAAATCTTGTGTGGAATAGTCTCTCACCAGGCGTTGCATCAATAAAACACTCGATACAAAAAAATGCCAATGAATACGTATTTTCTTTTTTTTTTTACTTAAGGAACACGAACATTTATTTCGATCTCCCGTTCGAACTTTGTTACATTTCTCATGTTTTTCTGCAGATTATGTTTTCTTCTTGTCTTTTTTCAACGATTTTTATGTAAATAAACCTTTCCTTTGGTTTTTTAACCTTCTATCAGTAACAACTGTTGAAATCTTTAATAAATAATACTGGGGAAGATGTTAATAACGAAATGGTCATAGAGAATCTATGAGGCGCGTGTCAAACATCGAACGTAGGGTGTGGCAATTTTTCTGAACGGAGCTTCCGCTAACAATTAATATATATCGTCAAACTAAAGTATCGCCGTGCAGTAACGACACTTTAACGACACAATTCGAGTGACATTCGAGTACATTGCTTTTCAATTACTAATGAAGTAATTAATGCTCTCGTTCAAGGTCCAAGATCCAAGGTCATAACAATTTACTCTTCACGTTGCTTAGTCCTTTGCTTCGACGCTCTCTCTCTCTCTCTTTCTCCCTCCCCTACTTTTATTTCCTTCCGTATTTGCCTTTCGTGCTTTAACTGCGATTTACAGGTCCACCTAAAAGGTTAACCTCGAAAGGTTATAAACCGACAGTTCTCAAAGAATTGTTTGAAAAATTATTGTCGTAGCGATTGTATGATGGTTGTCCAGGGTTTAAATCGCATATTTAAAAAATCGTTCAAATTGTTTTTGGTACTTTCAAAATAAGTGGAACATGACTGTTATACGGTGTTGCGAAGAGAATTCCTTTTTTTTAAATCCGGTACCGGTTAGAACGGTGTATCTGCGAAAAAAAAAATCTACGGACAAAAGAACTGTAGTGCAGTATCCTACAATCGTTCGATACACTCACAAATGGTGTAATTAAAAAAGAAAAAAAAACGATTTCTCAATATACACGAAATTATGATCCGGCTCCTATTTTTGGAACAGGGGCAGAACCAGCTCTGTATCGAATTTTTTAATATTGAACGTTGCGCATACAACATCTTTGCACACCTGATGTGAGGCCAGACCAATCGAAATTTGGCGTGAAAAGTGAAAGAATAGAGATCCCAAAAAGAAAGGTCTGAGCGTATTTTGTTTTCGACCAAAAACAAAGAAACGATGTCTCCCAAAAAAATACTTTATGCCATACTATGAATGCTTGTATACACAATGGTCATGAAAAAAATATTGAGCAAATTGGTCAAGTAGTTTTCGAAATTTACCAACGTTTTCAACGGTAGTCTCTTCTCTCCTGGTCGTAGCACGGCTACACAGTACTCTTGTAAATGATAAACATTGGAAGCACAGTTTAAAAAAATGTTCATGATTTTTTTTTATCACGTGTTCGTGACTACGTTTATACGTCCTCTCAATAAGTCCCAATAGTAGACAACTATTTTGATTTCATCGTTCGTTGCATAATTTATGCGTTGTACATGCACTTTTCGCTCATGCGAGACGTCCACTGCGTCTGCATTTTTTTAGAATATAAGTTTCTCTTGCGCGACTCGTGCAAAACCGATAAACCAAACCACGTGTAATCGGATCTAATCGAGATATTGTGCACTGATACTTTATTGATGCAATACATTTTTTTTCTCCGTGAATATTAACAAACTAACTGTGCCCAAATAGCTTCGCCCGTACCTAGAAATATCATTGTTAATGAAAAATTGTATTTTTTCGCTAGCATTTCCGTAGAAAATGATTTATCCGCATATTCCACAGCCCTTCTTTCTTTACTTTGGCTTAGCCCTTCAGGAAACATCCTTTTTTTTATACTATGCGTCAAGACGCTCCTGCGTGTCTAGTAGATATAGAGAAAAGATAATGTTCATTTTCAAATGTATTCTGAAGTGTGGAAAAATAAAAAAAATGTCTGACTTCCCGAACAATATTATTGATGAATTTATTCCCTCTCATTTACAGATATTTCTTCTGCTATTTCTGCTTCTGTACATCTCAAGTTATGCATTGATAGCAAGATTCCGACGAAGGGATCGTGAAGATTATTTTTCGGTCGATGACGATGAGGTTACAGTTTACAGAATCAGCCTTTGGCTCTGCACAGTTGCCCTCGCTGTTTCGGTCGGTGCAACGTTACTGTTGCCTGTATCAATTGCCAGTAATGAGATTCTCCTCCTCTATCCAAACAGTTACTACGTCAAGTGGCTCAACAGTTCTCTCATACAAGGTAAACGAAACCCTTTAATACACACTCCTGAATATAGAAATTCTACGATTTCCCGTAAAGTTTGAATGTGCTTTAAAATTGTGGAAACGTTACAGCATTGCGAAGATTGAAAGAATAAATTATCGTTACTTTGGAAAATTTTTGACGATATTTTGATATAAACTTCAAACAGTGTTGTAACGAAAAAATAAAAAAAACTTTTCTTTTAATCTCATACCAAAACACAAAACGTGGAATAATGATTTTGAAATTAATTCAATTGTGATAATGATATTTTTTTAGGACTGTGGAACCATGTTTTTCTCTTTTCGAACTTGTCGCTCTTCGTATTTCTTCCGTTTGCCTACCTCTTCACGGAGTCGGAAGGTTTCGTCGGCCATCGCAAAGTAAGTTTTTATTGTTGTGAACATTTGTTATGTCTCATCCACTGGAGCATATACTTTTCAGTGTCTTGTATGTTTTTATTTTATTTTATTTTTTAATTAAACCTATTAAAGTAAATATATATTCAATCATCAACTAAATAAATCTTGCAAATTTTCGATTTTTTATTTTCAATTAGCTCAAATAATGTGATTTTCCTTAATTTCTTTTATCTAAGTTTTCAAAAACCCCAATCGATCTTCCATTGAATTTTGATAACCTTTAAATTAATTTATTCTTGCGACCGTATGGCTTTAATACAAAATAAAAATATAATTGGTACATCGAGCTCATTATTTATTGACAGGGCGTGATGGCAAGAGTTTACGAGACCGTGACTGTACTCTGCCTACTAGGGACTCTCGTACTCGGAATGACCTACGTTTTATCGGCTCTCATAGACTATCAAAATTCGAGCCTCCACACGTTGCTCAGTAAGTTAAAAAAAAGACCAACATTACCTGAAATAAATGAATTGAATTTATTTTCATTGATAAACGAATCATGAGAATCAAATACTTTACTACATTTTGAGCTGATAATCGATTCATATTTTTCTACACAATCAATTCTATTTAAATATCATGAGGTTCAAGGAAAGTTTGGGCGAAGTATTGGATAATTTTTGATAAGATACAAATAAAACAATGTCCGATTACTATTTCGTAGATTTTTCTTTCACTACTGCACTAATGTAGATAATTGGCTATTATTATGCGGATGTATGGAAGCGTTTACTTCCTGTCGGTGATGAGAACGTCGAGAAATGTTGTGTCGAGTTCCTATAGATTGTATTCATGATACGAAAATCATTATTGCGTCTACTCGTCCGCGAACAATGCATCTTGCTGCTATTTTCTTCCGTTTAAATAAGTATTTATAGATTTAAAAGTACTCCTCCATTAAATGGGCGTACGAAGAGTTTTTTTTTTAAATCTGCGTCAGCTGTAGTTCGATGCACAAATTTAAAAATAATTCGAGGAATAATAGATCCGATTTTTTTAACAATTTTTGAAATTTATATTCGCATCAATTTATTAAATTCAGTATTTTGAATAAGTATATTAATTCAGTATTTTGAATCAGTCATCGGCGAACGATATCTTTCTTCTAATGTACACAACAACAAAAAATAGTGAAGAGTTTTTCATTTTTTTTTAAGATCGAATTTCAAGGAAACATCGTTTCAACAATTAAATCAGAGTCATTAACGGTGATCTTTCTCAAAGATTTTTCAGAATCCATCAAACATAAAAATTTCATTTTATGCGTAAACATAAATTACTTAATATTGTCAGGTTGGCAAAAGGGTTTTTTTAATATGAGACTTGCATTGACAACAATATTACTTATGGAAGATGCATTTGATTTATTTCCAGATTTATGGAGTTACTACCTGCCCTTTTTATACTCTTGCGTCTCTTTCGTGGGGGTCGTATTACTGTTACGTAAGTATAGACTAAGATTATTTGTATCAAAAATGTATTTATCTCCATGAGCCTGAATTTATACGAAGTTAAGATGAATATTTTTTATTCGACAGTGTGCACTCCCGTGGGTTTCGTGAGGCTTTTCGGCGTTGTTGGATCTTTCCTTGTTAAACCTCAGTTTCTCAAAAATTTGGACGAGGAATTTTTCGCATACAGAATGGAGGAAGACTGTATAAGTAGGAGGTCTGTGTTCTATCATCACAGCTTTTCGATAATACATTAGAAAAAAAAAGAAAACATTCAGAATAAAATGAATGAAATATCAAAAATACACTCACCCATTTATACATATTTCACATAATTTGCTTTCTCAGCTTTTTGAATCGATGTATCAATAGTGTCAAACAAATTGAAGGATTCAAATTAAATTGCGTCTGATATTTTTCATCTTGAATATAAATATTTTGTTGTTTTTTCGTATAATGTTCGCAAAAGCTTCGTGTTACGACGTGAAAAGAAAAAATTTAATGAGAAGAAAAATGATATTTATAGACTTCAGCACGCGAAAGCTACGGGGAAATCATACGTTTCGCCGGTGCCAATGTCCCCACCGGGATGTAACACGAGCTTCGACGACGACGACGAGGAATTATTATGTCCTAATCCTGGTCTAATGTGCCTAAGAAATGGAGCGCTACAACGTGGCCTTACCCAAAGATTAGAAGAGGTACAGACACGAAGAAAATTACTCGATGAGCAGAGAAGAACGTGGTGGGTTAGACGGACATTGCTGTATCCTCTTGCAATGCTAGCACTTTTCGTTCTATCAACGGTCACCGCGCTCGTCGCTGTACAAAATACTATAGAACTTTTAATCGGCATTAAAGCTCTACCTTTGAGTACGAGGGTAAATATTTACACTTATTTTATTAAATTTACGTACACCTTTTTTTTTAATTCCAATGAAGGCAATGAACATGAAAATGTCAAAATTTAATATTTTTATAATTACAGATGACAAGTTTTCCAATGATCAAAACAAAGCAAAAATTATTCCATAACGTTTTAAGTCTTTGAATTAATATTGGTCACTAGAATGCATAACAATCCGTGGTATTGATATTTTGACTGGCTTCGTTGAATATTATTACCGTATAATAAAATTATTTGTATTTTTTTCACAGCAGAGCACACTGGATTATAAGGGAATGTTTTGATAATGTTTAGTCAAAATTGGGCGAAAAAATATTGATAAAACAGAGTAAAAAAACAACAAACCCTCACACTTGAATAATCAAACTTTGGATATTTGATATCTTTCATGGATTCGTTAATGAGGAATTTTATTTTTAATAGTACTTTTGTTGAATCTTTAATTACTGATGATTATGAATTTGCATTGAACCGCTCTATCGATTATGCTAATTACTTCAGAAGAAAAAAAAATAAAACAAATTACTGAGGTTGTTTGGTTGAATTTCGCAAATTACTTCTTTTGTTTTCAGCAATTTACGCTTGGGATAAGTTCGCTCTCGAAAATTGGACCTATAGGTGCGGCTGTAGAAGTTGTTGTGATTCTCTATCTTGCTGCTACGAGTGCCATTGGACTTTATGCTCTACCTGGTGTCAGAAGAGTTAGACCCCGTTTCCATTCCACTCCGTTAACACATCTTATCGCAAATTGTGCGCTCCTGCTCGTTTTGAGCTCGGCATTGCCATTGCTCTCACGAATATTGGGTTAGTGGCCGATTGGAATGTCGCTTTTTATCATTTTAAATGGAGTCTCGTGAGATGAAATGAATATTTGACGTTGAAAACGCCGTCTGGAATTTATTTTACTCATTACAATTTTGAATCATCGATTCTTTTCCATAACATCGTTTCGACCTCAAAACTGGGACGAGACGACGAAAAAAAAAGTGGAAATTATGCTTTGTGTTTTTCATGAATTTTTCTCCTATGTTTCAATTTTTTTCGGTATGATTCCAGGCATGACAAACTTCGATCTACTAGGAGACTTTGGAAGAATCGAGTGGCTCGGAAACTTCAAGCTCGTTTTGTTCTACAATCTTATATTTGCTACAGCAGCGATAACGTGCCTAGCGACCAAATTCACAGCAACCGTAAGGAAGGAAATTTATACCAGATTACGCAGCAGTCTGGTAGGAATTTTTCGGTTAGAAGGTAAAAAAGCGGGAATGTTCGCCGCTAAAGAAGAATAGACTGATTTTTATTTTCTTTTTCTTTTTTTTTATAAATATATATGTACGCATATATATATTTATATATATATATATACGTACACAAGGAGCGAAAAAGACGTTGACCATAATATGTAAGTAATCAAAAGAGCTCGATGAAAAAAAAAATGTAAACGTAATAATCCGATTATCGTAGTTTTTCGTAATTGTGCGATAATACTACGACAGCGCGGGATGATTCCCAAAGAATTTGCAAGAATTAGTTTTAAGATAAGTATGAGAAAAAAAAACAAAAAGAATTTCTTAATTTCGGTGATTCAATTTGTGTATGAAACAACGAGATCAGCAAAAAAAACATTTTACATAATTATAAGTGGTTCACGATTTTTTAAATTCAACAATCATAGAAATAGTCGAATGCTGCCGCGAAACGATGAATATTTATTAAACCATTGATATATCGATCATTATTTATAAATCAATATTAACGAAACGAGAAAAAAATAATTGAAAGACAAAATACATAGACGAAATACACCATTTGTCCCGAGCATAAATGTGAGTTTAGTAGCTACGACGGTGACGACCCAGTATTGTGATAACAAAGCGAGTACGCGTGTGACAATTGTAAATGAGAGAAAAAAAACAAGAAATATTGAAAATCTGGTCAAATGAATGGAAGGATTCACAACCGTGTCGAAAAAATGGGAAGCTTAAATTCTTTTCATAACATTATTTTATTAGCAAAATCAGTCAATCATCACATTTTCGGTATTGAAAATGGGCGTTAATCTTACGAGGTCGAAATATGGCACTTTTCGTTAGTGTCAATAATAATTTGGGGAGCGTAAAAAAAATAGTAGTTTTTCTAAAAAATCACGAACTATGTAGAATAATTAAGGAAGTACGATAGCAAATTAACACGCAGACCGATATTCAACAAAATTTTACGACTTTGAAAAGACTGCACTATATGTGTGCTCGTGAAATATGAAAATATTTGATCTTTCAGGACTAGCGATAATTAATATCAAAGTTAGTCCTTCAAATACCTATCGCATTTGCAAAGCATGTCCTCGATACGTTCTGTCGCGAGTTTTTATCTGTAGAAAACAGACGCTTTGACAGATTTTCATTTTAAAAAAGAGTATAATTTAAAGGAATATTTACTGGGCTATTTTGACAAAAAAATGATTCCAATTGACAGTTTTAAAGTTAACGTATGAGGGTAAGAAGGTGTAAACTTTTATATACAGAGAAATACAACCTGGCAGTACTGTTAAGTCACAACAATTGTGTGTAAGCCACACAAACGTGAGGGTCGTAAATACGTTTCCACTACCATAATAGAATAATAACGTCGTGCATTCGCTCCGACGTTGTACGATCATGGCGACAAACGTGTTTCATGCTGTGCGTGTGTGTTTGTACAGACCCCTTTTCTATGTAATGCAGCAGCTTGAATACCGCCCAAAAGTGTTTTTTTCCGTTTACTTTCCGTTTAACCGGCAACTGTTTGAAGAGATTACCACGATCGTACTTCCTTAATTCTTTATATTGAGTTTTTATTGGCTTTTTCAATTCATTATTATTTCGCTGTTGAAAGCATATAAAATGTTTCTCATTCGAACTATGTCTATTTGATTTAGTGTCAGATTAGAGGTTTTGATATAGAAGATGAATGAAACGTATTTTTACATGGAGATTTCTTTGTGTAATCTATGGAAAGTAAATTGTCTCAACTGTTTGTGTATTTATTCAGTTATACGTAATTTTTGACGTTTTCGAAAAGTTTCCTCAATGTGTAAAAATTACTATACTATAAATATTAATGAATTTCGAAATCACGAATTTTGTGTTATGAGCATAAGTGAATCTGTGAAAAACCAGTTTCAACGAGCCAAAGCTATGATAATTGAGGAATTGAAATTTCCATCGTTGGAACGCAAATAGAAATATTCTGTTCTTTTTTTTTCATCGATTTAGGAATATTTTCAATTGTTCTAATTTATCTCATAGATTTTGGTTTTCATAAAAAAAATTGTGGAATCCTCGTAGCATGAGAGAGCAAATAAATACAAGACAAAAAAGAATCATGTTGCATTACAAGAATGGAAACTTCAGCATCATTGAAAATTGATCTTCTAGAATGTTACATGAAATTTATTGATCTCTTTGTAAGTATATACTGATTTTTTTCATTCTTTGTATAAATATCAAAATCACTGACTTAAGATAAATAACATAGTGAAGGATTGAGAAACGTGTAAGAAAGCAATTGAAAATGACTTTTTAATCCCTTGCAGAATATGTGAAGACACGTTAATACGTATTTTGCGATTCAATTGCGTTTACAGCTGTGTTTTATTACAAGTATTTTTAGTTGTTATTTTGTACTTATCTGACTAATTTTTTGTTTGTTTGTTTTTTACTTCGGACGTCGTGTTGTTAATTTGGGTAGCCACGATGGCTACTACGAGATCTCCGTTCGCGGAACGTGGGATCAAAAATTGAATAAAGTAAGATTGAAAAATAACACTCGTAAATAGAACGGATATGATTTACCCAACTGGGGATATAAAGTTTCGACACCAATGTACATAATAGATTAGGATGAAACTCGTCACGAAAGTACACAATAAATATTCGACAAAAGAACGCATAAATGAAATTTTTCAATGTATCTTCGTGACTGTTGAAGGCAATAATCTTGTATATAGGATATCGATAAGATTGAAATGGTATTAACTTTTCAAGATTTCGATTGAAAATCAGCGAACAAAGGGGAAATAAAATAAATAATAAGCTAGTTGCATTTTATCATGCCTATTACTTCGTAAATGGCAAATATTTTTTTCAGTGAAAGAACGTAATGAAATATACTTAGTGAATTGTAAGAATCGGCGAGCAACATCATTGTACAGATAAACGAAAAAAGAGGAATACTATTCCTACAACGTTGCATGAGTGTTCTGGGAGAATAACTTTTTTTTCTACGTATTTTGCAAGACTTTTAATGTGATAAGTATCACGTCAACAGGACAATATTCAAATAAGAGCACTGATTTCATACCATTATATTATAATGCATACTTATTGTTTGTAGAAAAATGACAAAAAAGAAAGTAGTCTTTGTAATCATTGATATTTTGAAACGAGTGATTAATCATTCCCTTCCGAAATGACATTTCGCTTATCGTCGAGAATTTTGTCAGTTCCAGGATTTAAAAAGAAGAAAGACAAATGGTTATCTACATGTTTTCGCGACACTCATACCCCACATATACGCACACACATCAATAGTAACCTACGTTAGAAAATAAATGAACTACGAGCCGTATAGTTGAATGAGAGAAATTTTTCTATATTCTAAATACCTTTTTCCCTTCTCGATTTATTATATAAGAAATGTAAGAATAAATCGATTTTCAAAAACGTTTTTAAAAACAGATTCAACTATAATTTAAGTTGAAACTATTTTAAGGAAGAATTTTCACACCTGTGAAAATTGAAAAATGATAAACATGTATTTCCTTCGAGAGTACTAAAATAGCAACCCAAGCTGATTTTAATCCTGAAAGTTATAAAAGAGCGAAATACGAGGAAAAGAAATCTGATTGAAAGTTGAAGTCAGTTCGAAAAGTAACAAGAATCTTGTTAATAAATATAACAATTCATTTTTATTTTACATCAACTCCGTCACCGTGTTCACGTAAGAGATCGTCTGAATCGTTGTTCATCTTTTCTTTACGATTAATAACACCACATTCTCTTAAAATATGAATTTCCCTCCAGGATTGAACACCTTCTCGAAGTATCTCGTATTCTCCGGGTACAGTGAGGTCGACAACGGTCGAACCAACTCTCCGCGTATTGTCGAGCTTCAAATGGTTGTTTATGTCGTAAAAAATGGCTCCGAGCTTAGGCCAGAGAGGAGCGAATTCATCAGGATGAAGAGAGCTCGGTTGGTTGCTGACATTGGCGCTTGTGAGAGCCAAAGGTTGACCAATCACTTTGCAAAGATACCTAATGAACTTGGCGTCCGGTACTCGTATGCCAACAGTCTCGTGGCCAGGATTTAATGCTGGATTGAGACTCGGCTTTCGCTTGAGTACAACCGTTACAGGACCTGGCAACAAGTTTCCAAGCAGTCGCGACGGTAAATGATCTGTTTCAGCCCAATGTATTATTTCATCAACATGACCGAGCGTTATAGCTAATGGTTTAGTTCTCTCGCGTCCTTTGATTTCATACAGTTTGTCAATCGCCTCGTTGTTCTGCGCGAGTGCAGCGAAACCATATATCGTGTCAGTCGGCAAAGCTATTACTTCTGCCTTATTCAGGATGTTTACTGCCACTGCGCTACTTCTTACTCCACCAGTAAACCAATGTTTCTCCTCCGGTTCTAACAGCATCAACGTCTCTTCTGCTTTCTTTCGATGAACCGCCATTGGATTCAAATAACGTGTGGACATGTGTGTTGAAAATTCTTTTACACTCTTTCGAACATTGGGAAACAACATGATCCTACGACTAATTTTTATTCCCGCCAATTGTGCGAACACTGCCGATTGCAACATTTGTAAAATGTTGTCATTGGCTCGTCCGCCGATCTTGTCTGTATTTGCATGAAATAGGCTCGACCGTGAGAACACTTTGGACAACGCTCATCGGTTGCGTCTACGTTCTCCCAAGCTGCGCTTCCACCAAGAACGTCATCCACTTCCTTCAATCTTGGATACGTACGAGTGCTCACTTTCCTGACTATGTTGAAAATGTACGGACATGTGTTACATGCGAATCTCAAACCAGTTGTTCCCGATTCTACCCTGAGTAAGTTTCCACAGGTTGGACAAAATAGGAGCATCCTTCTCGATCTGATAACTTGGTACACCTGAAAAATCAACGTCGATACGCTTTAGAAGTTTGCAACTATGTGGAGTATGACTATGTAGGACTATGTAAAGACTACGTAGTCGGTTTCATGTTTTGAGAGAACATCTGAGGGGATTCTTCATCACTCAAAATATTTATGGAAAAATTTAAATTGAGAAATTAACATTTTTTGTTTTTTGGAGGTAGTAATCTTGTTTGGATAATTATGTTCCACGACCATGTGTTCAGGTTAACAGTTTTTTTAACAAGGTTATTCTTGATAAAAACATTATGTTGCCAAAATATTTTCGGCAATAAAAGCAATTCAAAAATTCTTTTTACAACACTCGAACCTTGCGAGTGAAAAAAATGATGCAATGATGATGCAAACGATGCTCCAAACTTCAATCATGCGTTTAATTTCTGCATCGATGGTATACAATGTGTTAATTTTGCGTAATGCCGATTATTTCGTATACATTCTGGACATTTTTGGAAGCTTCATAAATATTGAAGTAAGAATAATTTAATTTCTGAAAACAACATCCACGTTGTCAACTTAGAATACCTCGAATCCATCCGACGTTCTTTGTTATTTCAATGATACAATTTCCGTAATTTCACTCGCGCACGTGCCACAACATGACGAATTAACGATCAGCCGATGAGCCGATTGCCATTGTACTTTGAAAAATGTGATATGAATGTTGATTGTTGAGCGCGTTGAGCGGAAGAATGAAGTGGCGCTAGTGGTGTTTTCCGTTACTTCTACACCGGCCCACGGCGAAAAGTCAAGTACGCCACTTACGCTAATCTCACGGTGTCCATTCCGTAGCTCTAGCAAATCTCTAGTCTCCCTCTCCAGTCTCCAGTTAGTGAATCCAAGTTGTCCAAGATGGTGCTCGAGAGTACTATGATATGGTAAGTTCTTTTATATTTAATATTTTCTTTTGTAATTCTCAAGTTAATAACAGAATGAAAAACATAAAAATTATATTTTGCGATACTTCATATTTCATACGTGTATTTATATTCGATATTTCTTGCTTTCTGACTAACATTTTCATCGGGACATTTTCATCGGAGTGACAAGGCAAAGTTGAACGGCTTCGTGTCAACATAAAGGGCTTCTAGTTGTTTCTATGTTAAATGCATGTCAACCCCTTTTTTGATTGATCTTAAATGATGTTTAATATTCAATTTACTTCGAAATCATTACTATTTCATGAGTTGAAGAAATATTTCAATAACACTCCATTTTCAGGTTACTCATTGCTGTATAGAACATTACCTGATAAAATTAATTAGTTAATATTGCTATGGGGATAACTTTTGAGAAATTGTACTATTCGTTTTTGAAGAAACTGTCTCATTATTGCATTTACAGTAACTATCAGCATTCAAAAGCAAAAAACATTCCCAAAATTTTTAATCAATTTGCAAAACATGTTATTGTTTATATTACTAGAGCAAAAGATTAAACTTGTCGAACATTTTTCAATAAATAATACGTAAAAATTGGTATATTGTCAAAAGTTTATATGAATAGTATTGAATAAATTTTATAAAATCAAAGTATCATTTATTTGTCCAATGGTCTCAAACTAGGAAGGTTTTGCAGTGAGCACTTGTAGCAAAAAATCAACAAAATAGCTTACAAAATTTGAAGTCAATTGATATCCTACTTTTTCGAGAAGGATTAAAGTTTGCATCATTTTGGTGGGCTGAAATTTCAAATCTAAATAGTGGAATTGATCAGAACAATCAATGGATAGAATTCCATAACACAAACTTTGATATGGGCTTCTGAGATATTTTGGTTCCAGTTTTGACAATAAGGCATTGAGAAAAACATGATACTCCTTTGAGCCTGTTCTCCATACTTGCTTAGATTGAATATTTAAAGCATTTATAACTTTGTTTACTTGACTGAGTTGTGCAGAAATAATCAAGAGATCGATAACAATGCTTATTTCAAATTCCAGTGTCGACAACAGCGATTACATGAGAAATGGCGATTTTTTACCCACTCGTCTTCAAGCTCAACAAGACGCTGTTAATTTGGTATGCCATTCAAAGACTAGAGCCAATCCAGAAAACAACGTTGGACTGATAACCCTGGCAAAGTATGTAACAGCTCGAATCTCTAACCCGTAAAGTTGTTCTACTATACGTGCTTGTATTCAAATAGGTGTGACTCTTCTTCCAGTGTGGAGGTATTAGCAACACTGACTAGCGATGTTGGCAGAATATTGTCTAAGTTACATCAGATTCAACCAAATGGCAATTTGAGTCTCATCACAGGAATAAGAATTGCTCATGTATGTATTCCCTTCTGTGGTAATAAAATTGATATTCTATGGACAAGTGCACATGAATTCTTGGTAAAAACAGAAATGCTCAAGAGGTATTATAGACGACAGCAATTGCAAATAAAGAAAAAGCGAACAAAACATTCATAAAAATCAATAACACCAAAATAAAGTATTGGTTTTGAACTAACCAACGTTTATTAGTATGTAGAATTAATGAGTTTTCAAACATTCATGAAGAAATTCCATAAAGGATTCATCATAAGCATCTTGAACTTTTACATTTAGAAGGAAACCTGTAAAAAAAAAAGTTCTCTTCTCTTCTGGTCGCTCTGTCGTTGTTGGATAATATTTTAATTTTCATATTCCTGTGTAGTTGGCTCTTAAGCATCGTCAGGGAAAGAATCACAAGATGCGAATAGTTGCGTTCGTCGGAAGTCCAATCGAGCTGGATGAGAAAGAATTCGTAAAACTGGCAAAGCGTCTTAAAAAAGAGAAAGTGAATGTGGACATAATCAGTTTGGGTGAGGAGTCGGTAAATAACGATTTGTTAACGGTATTCATCAACGCTCTGAATGGAAAAGATGGAACTGGAAGTCATCTCGTGACTGTACCACCCGGACCCCATTTGTCCGAAGCTTTGATTTCATCGCCGATAATACAAGGAGAGGATGGCATGGGAGCAGCTGGAATGGGAGGAGCAGCTTTTGAATTTGGTGTCGATCCTAACGAAGACCCGGAGCTTGCATTGGTAAAAATATCGAAATGAATTAAATCTACAATTTATATTTAATAAACTAAACTAGATATAATTCTATTTGTTCCTCGATTGCAGGCACTTCGAGTTTCGATGGAGGAGCAACGCCAGAGACAAGAAGATGAGGCACGACGAGCCCAAGCTACCGAAGCGACACCAGCCAAACCGGAAACGATCAAGGAAGCACCGAATGAGGAAGCTATGCTCAAACGCGCTTTGGCAATGTCCCTCGGGGGCGCCGAAGAAACTGTGGAAGTACCGGAAGTTACTCCTCCAAGTACCACGGCTGCAAATGTGCCGGATTTCGCTCTCATGACGGAGGAAGAACAAATTGCTTTTGCCATGCAAATGTCAATGCAAGACCAACGTGCGTAGCTTACGAATTTATTTATTTGTTTATCATAGCAGAAAGTATACGTCACCAAAACATTGATAAACAAAATTCTTTTCGACACCAGTACAATAAAATATTCTTAGTTTTCGCAACCTGTTGGTGTTCGAGTTTCCATCTCAATTATTTGGGACATTTTTCGCAACAATTCAGTATTAACAATTAATTTAATATTTATTGTCATATTCGCAGAGGACTTCGATACACATAGAGAGGAAGCGATGGAAGTAGAGGACGATTATTCAGCCGTTATGTCCGACCCTTCATTCCTTCAGACAGTTCTAGAGAATTTACCTGGTGTTGATCCACAGTCCGAAGCCGTCCGCGAAGCCGTTAGTTCCCTGCAGCAAAACAAGGACAAAGGACAAGACAAGGAAAAAGAGAAAAAGTGAATCAAGCCAGCTTGACGCCCTTAGCGTGTCTTTATTTCTTTGCATTGAAATTAAAAAAAATTACATTTTAATATCATTTGATACAATGAGTGATCAATCTGTATAATTATCGTGGATAACCACGCTGCTTATATATTGAATAAATAATCGATACTGTCGTAGGACTAGTTTTGTACAATTGACTGTGCAAATATGACAGATAAAAGTTGTGAAAAATCAAACTTTCCTCAAGGTAGTAGTCTCACCAAAGTGTTTTAGTACACAATTTTAAAACATTTTAAAACGCACATCTACGGCACTGTTATGAGAACACAACGAAAAAGTTAAAAAAGAATTCACCGTCATGTAATCGAATAATTGGTAATCAAAGACTGCACAGTTTTCACACATTTTTATAGGGAGCAGTGTCACAGGGGGATTATATGACGAAATTTGTGCAAAAATTCGAAAATTTTCGCAGTTTAGTTTTAGATATACTCTTAACTCCATATTATGAGATATTTTTATGAAAAGTTTACCTGTTTTTAAATCCCTGTAAGATACGAGTAACGTTAACAACGTTAACTGTAACTAAAGTTATATTTTCGTTTTCAAATATTTACCAGAAAATTAACTTATGAACGAGACTGGCGAGACTACTACGTTGATTAAGGCCGAATACCAATGGAGCTTCAAATTTCGAAAGTTGACACTGTCCACACCGTTTATTCGATAAGAATGTGAAAAAAGTGTCTGTCCATTGTTGCAATTTTCTTGGGTGTGCTATAACTATATTATTTCAATCGGTCAAATCGTTTCGACAATTTTCTGTTTCCAAAATACAAAACTAGCCAAGTGACTGGATGCATATCCTTGAACTCAGTTATGTGAAGAATTAATATTAGTCTATAAGGTTTACACTCTGCAGTAAAAACCAAGGCTGCGTCCCGCAAAAATGGAACGCTAACGAGAAAAATACAAAGACGTCTCCAATTCATACTTCCCAATTACGAGACAAACAAACGCTTGTCAATCATTTTCAAATACTTGTTTTTTTCTGACTGATGTACCCTTCTGCACAATAATGCAGTTTTGCTTCAGTCAAACTGCTCTTATTTTTTTGGCAACACAGATAAAACTACAATATTTTTTCGGTTACCATGCTACCATTCAATATCAAATCACAATTGCGCGCGCTTGCACGAAGATGGACGACCCAAACGCGGTCGTAGCGGTAGTCTGCGACCTCTGAGGGCAACAATACGAAAGAAGAACAGCTGATAATTCAAGGTGAAAAGGAATAGACGCGGATTTCTATAAATTAACTGAAGATTAAAACTATATCGTGTTGTTTTCACTCTGCCACAGCTACGCATGTATAACTCGTCAAAATTTATGAATCGAGGTAATTTTCTTTTTTTTTCTTTTGAGTATCAAATGATTTTCCTTCTGTCAAATGTCATTGAAAAGCTTGGGATTCATACGTTCATTATATATTTATTCTCGTACTCATATGGACAGGTTTTTGGCGCGTAATGCAAATTAGCCGGAACATGAATAATGTTTTGGAAGGAAAGCCGATGGAAACGTCAATAAGGGAAAAGTTAACAGAGGCATTAAATCCACAGCATCTTGATATTTTAAACGAATCGTACATGCACAATGTACCGAAAGGATCGGAAACTCACTTCAAAGTTGTCGTGATTTCCGACAAATTCGAAAATCAGCCTTTGATCAAGGTGGGAATCTAATTTTGTAAACTTTTGTTGCACAGTTCGTTACTATTTTTAGCAGGTCACTATGACTCAGTCGATGTGACGTAGGTTTGAGAGGCTTAATTTGGGTTTTGATTGTCTGTTTAGAGACATCGAATGGTCAATGAATTGCTGCAAAAAGAATTGGCCTCCGGAGTGCACGCTTTATCGATTGTGGTAAGATTCTCGTTATAAATAATTAACAAGTAATTATTCGATGATCTTATGAGTTATTTATACAAGTTTTGTGATTAAGGGTTGTTTTTAGATTTTAAAAAAATTTATTTTTGCTTTCGAATATATTTGAAACGATCAACTTAGCACTGATTTTGTCGGAATAATTCCAGACCCTTAATTCATGTAATTATGAGTTTAGTCCCATGTTTAATTTTTAATTTGTTTCTAATAATTTTGCATCCTTAATATCAGTATATTATCTGTTAAGGCGAAAACTCCATCGCAATGGGAAGATGGTAACAAGACGGTGGAGTCAAGTCCAGCATGTAGAGGTGGATTCGGCAGATGAATTTATAAATTATAAAATCAATAAGTGTTTAATAGAAGAAAAGAAAAAATGGTGAGGATTCTCGTGTTTTATTTCGACATTATAACCCGACGATGAATATTCATCCTTCAAGTACGATAGAATTTGAACAAAATTCATAATCGAACAGAGTATAAAGTTTGAAACTGAAAATGTTAATTAATGTCATAAAGAGAAGGTGTCTAGTCTCAATTTTCCCTCATTCTCCGAAAGGTAGAGCATATCAGCCATCGATTGTTCGGACATTGCTTCCTCAGCTTTTTCGCACATCTGTTAAAAAAGTGGACTAATTTATAGTATGGCATACATAGAAATTCGTATAAATTTGATTTATAACTAAACAAAGTAACGATGACAAATTACTTTGATAAATATATGTTCTCAGACCTGCCAAGGAATTCATTATATTTTCGAACATCTTTATGAAGTTTATCGATAATTACAAATACGAAGAAAATATGTGAAAACGAAGGAAATAAAGATTGTACTCACTCCTCGATAAGAAACATCGATCGGTGCGCATTTGAAATTCGGTCCAAAGTTAACAGAAACCGTGGCACTTTTGTGAATTGAAACAGTTGGGAAATAGGCCCCTCGATTTATATCAATGAATGCATCACCCTGTGATACACCATTTTTGAAAAAAATAATTTTACTCGCGCTCAGAGGTTTTAGAGCCTTCAGGGCTTCCGGGACTTGATCCTTTTCCTCATAGTACAAATGACTTTTAAATTTGACGAGAGGCTGAAAAAATTAATAATTCATTTTAATTGTCGATCGAACGTATAATTAGTGCAACATTGCTCATTTATGCTACATATTTCATTAAAATGATATAATCACCGATGGGAGAATTTCAAAATTTCGATTTAATCAATTCATACCCTTGTACAAATGAGTCATGACTTCTTTTGTTGTCTTTAGCTTACCCTGTCTTTGTAAGTATTTGGTATGTGCGATTCATCGTGAGTGTCAGGTAAAATTATGAGAAAACCTAGAGTGTCACCTTCGCCGTATCCCGGGCTATAGTGTTTTCCACGACTCTCGTGAAATCTTGTTCCTTTTCTAATGACAAAATGTAAGCATTATTTTTCAAAATAATTTCATTATTTCATGATTGTTTCAACTTTACTACGTTAAACACGGACCTGGATCTCCAAGAATAGCCAAATTTGTCATAACCAAGAGGCGCTTGTAAATTAGCATATTCTTGTCCCCAGCCTAGCCTCGTTGCAGATCCTTCCGGCATTTCCTCGACCGTAGCTTCCCAGTACCAAGCTCCACGACTGACACCTACAAATTTAGTCACAAAATATCAAGATAAGAACAGAGTTTGCCTCAAAGCTATTATTTATAAACTAAGATTTATGTTGCAAGGTTTTTTTTTGTTGAACTTACAATGTGTTGCCCTTATCATGCAATATCCTTTTTCCCCTGTAACTGCAAGACGATCTTCAGAAACCCGAAGTTGAGGTGCACGGTCGTGAAGAGCCAACAATACTGTACTTGGACTGAGAGCTCGATACAACCATCCGGGTATTGGTTTTCCTGCCCAGTCACTGCTCTCATCGAATTCCTTTCATCAAAGCACAATAATCATGATTAGTAGAGTTCGACGTGCCTCTTAATCTGAATTGAAAATATCATCGTGTAGGAAAAAACCACAATAATTTGCCGTTATCTTTTTGTAAACCATCTTTTGGATCAACGCTTAAGAATTAACAATTGAAGATAGACAAGGGCCACTGTGGACTTTATTGGAGGTAATTTGATGCTCTATCAGATTGAACTCTTGTATTTTTACATTTTTTTACACCATCGCGACAATATGCGATACAATAGAATGTCGATTCGTTGTGAAAGTCTAATAAAAGAATTATACCACAATTTCCGGCTCGAAATTTGGTCTAGAACTTAATGTCACAGTTTCATTTTGGTTTATATTTAATTACGTGGTATTTTTTCTCTTTCTGCTCGAATATTTTACACGATGTTTACTTGTCTGAACGGAGCATGAGGATCAGGTTCCGCTAGAATATAACGATAGCCATCCTTGTTGAAGGGATGCTCGAGCGGATAACCGTGAGCCGGTAATTTTGGCGTAGACATATCGGAACCTCGGCCCTTTTTTCCTGGTCCCGATCCCGTCCCTTCACCTGGAAATTTCCGCTTCGCATTTCGACCACGGAGCCCAGTGCCAAGGGGCGCTAAAATGATTTAAAAACCAAGAATAGTTTAGAAAAAAATCTAGAACGATGTTAAAAAGGACACGCCACCCGATATCAATTTATCAAGAAATTCATTGAAGTCAATGGAAAAACTAGCGTGTATTGAATTTGGGAAAGTTTTGGAGAAATATGTTTTTTGTACTTCTAACCATTTCGTTTTTCAATTCACAAATACTTGTTTATAGTTCTTGTGCATTCTGTGAAGAGTGAAAATTACGTTTCATCTATTATTTTAATTGATTTTTTCATTTTTGAGACAAATCCTTTTGTAAATTCAATAACAAACATTTTTATCATGTGTCATATCCATTCTTTGTTGTTTTTCATTATCGGTAAGTGCCGTTTTTTGTATTCTTAGATTTATTGTTGTAAGATTAAATATTTGTACGTCAATTGATTGGGTATCCGCTCACACATACCTTGTTTGGCCATTAGCACGTTCGAGAAGAATAAGAATATGATAACAAGAATTTGCTAGATACAGTACTCGAGTGAATTGCGATAAGATAAGTGGCGGATAATGTCCTTGCGGGTATTTGAAATTTTCTTATCTGGGATTGAATCACGCAAAGAAAAAATATTTGAAAAAAAAGAAAACGTTATGATGCAAAAACAAAATAAAAAACAAAAATTAGCATGAATTATTTACCAACGTGCTGAATCCCCATTTCAGTGATTTTCAAATGACCTCCTTTGATCATCGCCTCGTAGTTCGGCTTTATAAGGACCAGGTCCGGGGTTGTCAAGCCAAACAATTGGCCATCTGTGTTGTTCTCATCCATAGTAAATAATGTACCAACATCTTTGAGCAGTGCTCGGTGTATCTACAAAATCGAGTAATGGGAATGTGTACAATTATTTTTTTAAATATAAACTTGAAACACATCATCCAAAAATTGAATGTCAATTCTACATGCTGAACATTCATTAAAAAATAAAATCGACATTCTATAAAATATTTTGATAAAAAGAAAATTATAATAATATTTAACAAAATGCTGTGAAAATATTCTATTCATATACAAATTAGAAATGTAAAAACAAAATTAAGAATAATGAAAATTAAGAAAAATGGACGAAGTTGGAGCATGTTCATGCATTTATTTTGGATTACAGAAATAACAAATAATTCGTGGATAAAACGTTTGGTATGAAAAAATTCAACACAGGCAAGGCGCAAGATTAATTTTTTTTTAAATACACATGTAATATAGTGGGAAGCTTTTTATAAGTTGAGAATTTTTTGTAAGCCCCGTTTCTGACATTAGAATACCGTATGCATTGACAATGAAATTCAGAACGAAATGATAAAAATCCATTAGAGCAAAGCTCGTTTTCAATTTCAAGCGATATATCAATCTTACGATCAGTAAAAACCTGCTGTACATTTTTCTCCTACATAGTTAAGTCTCAGAGGAAAATCAAATTTTTATAAAGATAATAAATCTAAGTTCTAAAAAGATATTAAATCTCGACGAAGGGGACGATTAAAAGATTAAAGAAAAAACTGTTTATTCATGTGTTTAATACCGTAGCGTGCCATGACTGAGTGACTCTCCGAGGCATTGTTGTCATGCTCTCCCAGTGACATTCTATGAATGGAATAATATCTTTGTCTTTGTGAAAGAATGTCCTCAGTTCCGGCTCTTTCTGCCCATCTTGAAGGAGATTTGCTATTGCCGTTACACACATCTGAGGGAATGCTATATAAAAATGAAGCAAACCATTTGTGAACTGAAACATTTGTTTCCAAAATAGAATATCGAAATAATTTATAAGTATCAGTATTTTCGTTAATTTATTAACATATTTGATAATTGGTTATTAGAATGATAGTAACAATATTTACACACATTGAGATCAGCAAGGTTTGAGCACGCTAGATAAACAGTTTTGTATTATCGTTTGCGTTTTAGCATCAAAGGCGTTTCTATTTTTGAGCAAGGAGTTTGTCTATTATCAAAAATTGAATTAAGATGTGACCATAAATTTGAGCGACTGAACAAAAACATTATTCTAAATGTATTGAAAGAACTAATCGGATGATTAAATTCGAAAGATAATCCACTTGCAAGCTCTTGAAATATTTGTCGTTTAAAACCTTTTTAAATGTGTTCACTGCTATTACTCGGTTTCTGTAAGTTTAAAAAAGACGTATTTACGAGCTTGATTTTTCTTGAAGTTCTCCAGGCCAGTGGGTGAACAATTTTTGCACATGAAAACGTAGTTCATCATGAATGGTACAATATTTCCCAACTGATAGCCGATACAAGATTCATGAAACCATCGAGAACAACTGGCACATAAGAGTTCCGCTATATTAAGATTTCTATCCTTGCCACTGAAATGAAAGTTGTACATTAAATATAATGTTCACTTTGAAGCCAACAACTTAACTATTATGAGATAAAACAAAGTGGAGTCCATACCAGTAACAATTTGCAGAATCACTGCCATTTCCCTTTCCATTTATTTTATCTACAATGTTGTCTTCAGATTTTTGTTTGGGTTTAGCTTTGTCCTCCAATTTAGGCTTACTTTTTTCCTCGCTCGAGTTACTCTCCGATACATCATTTTTATCTTCACTGGTAATGATTAATCAACATTTGAATATTCATTGTTTGTGGATCATTCAATGTTTTTATTTTATTTACAGTTGAATCAAAAGATTATTGTTCGTCAATGATTTTTGTGCATTGAGCAGGTTTGCTGAACCAAATATACATTGGAAAAATAAGAATGAAGTATGTTACAAAACTGCATACCTATAGGACATCTGTTATGTGTTATGCAGAATTTAAAAATTGAAAAATTAATAAAAAGCTGAACTGCTGAAATAGCTGTCAGAGTGTAACAGTAATGTAAATAATCGAGCTTTATTAATGCATTGGTTAGCTAAAGCAATTAAAATATTAATGCTGTCATAATGTATTGCTTCCTTGATCATTAAAATTACGACTTTGAAGGATTGACAGGAATTTCCACTAACGTGTTAGAATATTGAAAAAGTAACGATTTTTTTCAAATCTGCTAGACGTGTGCTAGAATCTTTGGAAATTTCACTGTTTTTCAATGTAGAGGAGGCAAAAGTAAATGATATGAAAATTCATCTGCAAGTTGCGTCAAATTACTTCGTGTTTGATTGTATCAGCGAGAAAATATCAAACTGTGAGAAAATATCAAATATCGACTGTTTGAGATCATTGCTACTTAACAGTACACAAACAATACGTATTCGTAAAAAATTAGTTTTTCTAACAAACAACTTTTGTAGTTATCTCGTTAGGTATATACAAACGTAACCTCAAGAAATATTTATTTTTATCAATAAATACCAAACCACGAAGGGAAAATGATGAAAAAACTTTACTACATAAATGCCTCGAGATATTGAAACACAAATAGTGTTATTACCTTTTAGACTTTTCGTCAGACATTATTCGTGGATGTTATCACAACAAAATAATTTCAAATACAGCACTCTGAAATCGACGGTTGTCGGCTTTGTTTTGTTGTACTCTGAAAAACTCACTCTCGAACGAAGAACAGAACTGTTTTTGAACTGGGTTTTGCTATTACGAGAATCTTCGAACGGAAGGTGACGAATTTACGAACTTAAAATATTCAGGCACTTAGATTAACATGTCGATATAGTCGGGAATGATCAAATAAACGATACCAGTAATGGATAAAAGATGTCGCGGCAGACGAATCAAAATGGCGACGGTGAAAAGCTCAATGCAACAAATTTAAAAAAGTGTGCACAGCAATTGCATTTTCGGATCGTCTCTATCCGCACACCGTAAGTGAATGGCGGAAAATTTGTTTTCTTTATTACTACTCAATCATTTTACGGATGTTTGTTTTGCTATGCCAAGATTTATCTGTTCTTATGGTTGAATTTGTCTTATTTTGTCTGCTATGATGAAATAGTGCAGCGATGGAAGGGGTAAGGGTTAAGTTAAAATAGCATGAAGGCTGCTATACAAGCAAGCGGCGATCGTGACGTCAATTGTACTCGGCGTGCTCGGCGTTCAACGAGGTCAGGTGGTCAGGTGCACGCAGCAGGAGGTCATCATTCGCGGTCGAAAAGCCGTGTGATATGCTTGTGATGTGAGGGGGGTTGTACTTTGTTTCGGTCAAATTCCTATTTTTCTTCATCTGTTTATCTTTTTCTTTCTCCGTGCCTCTTTCTTGTTGTCCGTAAGTTCTCAATTGGCCAAAAAATCGGACAAACACGTAAGCACATGTATAGACGTTATCGATTTATCGGCTATCGAGTGTACACAATAAGTATTGAACCAAAATTGGAACACATACATACCTCTTTCCTTTTCAGTGTAGTCCGATTCATTCGGAATCACGCGACATCTTAAGAAAAATATAGAGACATATTATGGTAAAGAATGGTTATATATGAGGTTAAAGGATAGAAATTTCTTTCTAGTAAATGGTCAATTGCCATGTTGTTTTGGTTTCGACGTACATTTATTTATTTATTATTCTGTAACATCGTAAATTTTCAGAAATATTTTCAGATTTAATGTGCCAGAATAGCCATAAAACCTTGTTATTAAAAGATTGTTTACGTATACATGTGCAGAGTCTCTTGATGTATATATGTAGTGTTGCTGCTACACAAAAATTTATTCAAAATAAAAGGATAGAAAGTCTCAAGCGGCACAATACGGTGAATGTATAAAATCTACAACACCGCTATTTCTTTATGGGCTAGTAGGTATATATTTCGAACGATTAGAATTTAATTGTGTTGTAGAAGTCAGACGGGACTGTTTCTACGTCCCGATTGAGTGTAACTGATATAACTGATGATATTTGTAGTTTTATTTTTAAAAGTCAAAAAAAAATTGAAACTACTGCATCAAAGACGTCTCGCATACGGCAACCGACGAGGGCATTTTTATAACCAAATCAAGTCAGATAAATTCGTACGTTAACAAATAGCACGTACCAGTTCAGTACCAGGCACGTGCAATTTATACGAAACTCAAGTTACTAAACTGTAGAAACATGGAAGGAATAAGTTCAGATGTATCATTTGTTGAACTACCACGTTTTGTAACGCTCACGCTCATAAGCTCCGCGTGGAAAGGAGAATTCTTGTCATCTCGCGTTACGGAATTGGAGAGAGCGACAAAGATGGAGAAAGAGAAAGAGAGAGAGGGCGATATTGCGCAGGCATAAACGACTCGAACGTCGGCGCGAGCTGAACTCCTTCATATTTTTTCGTGACTCATCATAGTCGCACACGTAGTTTTAACAAAATTTTGTTTCGAAAAATAATTCGACGTCGTGAGGGTACGATAAATACACGATCGACAGGCAATGCGTGTTCCCCGCGTTCACGGATTCGTTGTTTATGTTTTCTGCTTTTCACAAGATCTTATAAAGAAAATAAGAACACAAGCTTAATTTATAAATATAATCAACGCTGGTATCCGGGTATTTCGGTGGTTTTTTATCTCGATGGTGTTGTCCGACCTACCTGGCGATTTACACGAGAAAGCACTGTGGCGCAGTCGCAAGACAGAAAAAGGGAGAGAGAAACTATCAAGAATATCTCTCGGGCTTAGGATATTGTACGAGTTTTCTCGCGGGGATTTCGAGGGGTGGTAAAGTTTAGTTTAGCCTTTTCGACGCTACGTGGCGCTTCAAGAGGCTTTCGAGGGTCGCTACCGAGCGTGAAAGGAGAAAAAAAATAGTTTTAGGAGGGGGAAAAAGCGCGGGACTGCAAGAGGGTGAGGTAGTGAGAAAGAGTGAGAGTAAGAGAAAAAGAGAATATCGAAGCTCTTGTTGGGAGAGGGGAAAAGTGGAAGTGAACGCGAGCGCTTGTAGCGCTCGGCAGGGGCGACGGGAGTGGAAAATGGAAGAAACGCGCGCGCGTTAGAGAGGGCGCGCGCCACTACGTCAGGAAAAGCTCCGAGCTTATTGGTCCCGGTCCATTGTTGCGTATTGATTGCTGCAGAGTGGTACTAGTGTGATATGCTAGTCGGGATCACTTGGTGGTCGTCGTGGTCGTAGTGCTCTCCGTCGTCGTCCTCGCCGTCGTCGTCGTGGCCGCCGCCGTCGTCGTCACGTTTAAAAACGCGTTACCATTCGTCCACGCGACCAGCGATGAGCATCCGCGTCAAATAAATAAATGAAGCGAGGTTGGGAAAACGAGCGGAAAGAACGAACAGTAAGAGCGCGGTAGGCACAAATGAAGTGAAAAAAAAAAACGAAAACTCGTTTCAAGAAATAAGAAACGTTTTGTACGGCTCGCTCGACGATGTGGCGAGAACCAAGTGAATACTATCGAAAAATGAGAACAACCGAAATACATGTGCGGTTCTGTTGAAAATAGTAGGAAAAAAAAAATTAAAATTTGTGATCGAGCGTTTGAAAACACGGCGAGGGGTATACATAAAATAAAAAAAGATTCCGTGATAAGGGAGGCGAGTGAGGTAAGGCCACTGCTCTCGAGTCTCGATCAGCACCCGAGAGAAAAGCCAAATTTGATCGAAAACCCCACTCGCGTCTTTACATTGTCCAGAATTGAATAACAACAAAATGATAATAATGAGAAATTAGTAGAAAAAAAAAACAAGAGAAGGAGAAACCCTCGTTGCCTTCGAATCTATCGCCAGCGATGTGTTTTCCAGTGGTTGATGGCGATTCACAGCGTAAGAGTGTTGCGATAAAAAGGCAAAGTGTCCGTTCGCAATAGCTACCGCTTTATTAACACCAGTAAATTAGTGTTGATAAGAGTAAAACCGAAATAACTATTTTTTTCGATCGAAATTCGTCTTATGAAAAAAATAAACACCCACGAACATGTGAAAACAAATGATTGAACGTAAAGAGAGAGAGAGAAATACCGAAAAACGATATTATTGTCATTATCATCGTCGATAAAATCGTCGTTTTCTTGGTGTGCTTCCTCCCACAGTGTGGAACTTATGTTGCTCGATAGCGAAATGTTTTCGAAGCCGTGCAGCATTCAAGAGAAAAGTGTGTGTTGATCGGTGTCACCGTGAAATTATACGATAATAATAATTATTATTATACAAAAACTGGAAATTGTAACAAGATCGTTGTTCGATTGAAACTGTGGGCGAGTTTTTCGTGTTTCGCAATGAAAAGTTGGAAATATTGATGAAAATCAATCTTTCGTAACGAGAAAGTGAAAAATCAGTTAAAAGGAAGTAAACATACACATACAAAAGTGATATTAATCCCACCCATCAAGTGATATTAATTCATAAGGAGGATCAAGTGGTTTTTGCAGTTTCGTGAAAACAAGTGTACTTGTACTTGTACAAATAAACGAGAACATTGAAAAAAATTTATTTCGATCTCGTAGGAACGAATTTTTTTCGTGTTTTTTTTTTCGTTTGTTTGGAACGGAAGGGCGGGGGGTGGGGGGGAAAGAAGAATGTTCGGGTGGCGGTGATTTTGGTACTCGTTCGTGTACAAGTGTGCTTTCGTACGTGTGTGCGTTGGTGTTGTTTTGGGGTTCGTCGTAATAAAGTTGCACCTTGGGTGCTCGCTGGCCGGGGAGCTGCCGCGATCTTTTGTCGCGCGGTTCGCTCTCCCATTGTTCAATGATGAAGCATCGTCGCATAAAAGGTGCAACGGGTTTGGCTGGTATTAGGTATAGGGGCCGGTGAATGTACGATACGGGAGGCAGAGATCTGCCGGTATGACGTACGACGAGACGACCGAGCAGACTCAGGATGACGGCTGCCTCCACGAACGGAAATGGTGGTGCTTCGTACTATCGAGCATTTTCACCTTCCTCTCTGGGCTGCTGATCGTCTTGCTCTGGCGGGCGTTTGCCTTTCTCTGGTGTCGAAAAGAGCCCGAATTCGCTCCAAATGACCCCAAACAAAAGGAACAGAAGGCCGCCCGCCAGAGCAAGGAGTTCGAGGGGACCTTCATGACCGAGGCCAAAGATTGGGCTGGCGAGCTCATTTCCGGTCAAACCACAACAGGACGTATCCTAGTAAGTCCTATTTTTATTCTCTTATCTTTGACGCTGATGAATTTCACATTGTTCGAATGCAACGAGAATAATTTTATTCGTTATTTGTATTTAAAAAAAAGCCACATTTTTCGCAGCTTTTGCTTTTAATTAAATACTGACACAAATTTATTTCGTCAATTAACATGTGGGCACCGGTCAAAAATAAAGAAATTTCGGTGTTTTGCTGTCATCGTTTATTTATTTATTAGTGGCACAGAAAAATCCACAGAAAAATGTGATTTGTTTCCAAGAGTTTCTTATCTTTTTAAATGAACCACTTTTTTTTGCTATCCTATTAAATTTTGATCGAAATCTTTATTGTCTTCAGTCGTAAATAAGAGTTTGAAACCATTTTGAAAACATATTTCGTTGCATTCCAACCATGCGAACTTCAAAATTTTCGTCGTATTGTGATTTCCATAATTATTGAAATATATTCTCAATTTTTCTCTGTATTTCTATTTATAAACAAGTTGAATTAGATACTCGAATGTATTGTTGACAAAAGTTGTTTTTTTTTCTCTTCTAACATACTGAAACGACACCATATTATATTTTCGAATTTATCTCTCGGGCAGAGTGAAAACACAACGATTGCAGGAACACAAGCTTAATAAGTGTTTCGAGTAATTCGTGTACCTCGAAATTTCACCACACATTGAACAGTGAATACTGTTATTTTGAATATTGATTCTTCGTTCATTATATTGTAACATAAAATATAACTCAACTTTTTCTACCAGATTCAGCTTGCAAATCGCCAAATAACTGCCCAATAATCATAAAAAAACCAGTTGCATTTATATTTTTCGATATGTAAAAAAAAAAAAAAAAACGATTTTTGTCGCACTCCGACAATACAAACGTTAATATCACTAGATTTCACATGTTTTTCATGTTTTTGACAACGAAGGATTATAATTTCAGGAACAGTTGCTGTAAATCTTTTGTTATTGGTTGACTATAAATGAATTGTTTCATTTCACGAGAAGTTTCATTGTTATATTGATCGGATTAAAAATTGCTGTGTAAAGCAATATTTTTTCAGAGCCGAACTTATTCGACAGCCTTGTTTACACGGTGACCTCGTCATGTGTAATCGTATGTAATATGTACGTGGGGAATAACGATCGTTATAATGATACAATATTCAGCCGGGAATTCGTTGACCGCAATAACATTATTTACGGGATAACAATACATTTGCACTGTTTGTAAAACTCCTGTTTGTGGCTGTAGATGCGGGGCTTAGTCATTGATTTGAAGAGATCGACTCGTTCGAAAGATGTTTGATTATACAACATTGTGAGTTCGAAATCGATTGTATGCTGTAGTTAATAAACATAATTATTTTGTTAAAAAATTGACAATCCTTCGCAGACAGTTTATACGACATTAAATTCCAACATTTATTCGGAGTTTCATGAAGCTGATCTTCGAAACTCTTTTCAATTGTTTATTACATGTAATCAATGGTTAGATGGTCAAAAAATTATGGTTACCATTTTACAAATCAGTTAACGGTCATCGACTTTATGACATAAGGTGAAATTATTGCTTTGATGGGTATTGCAAACTTTGAAGTCAGAGTTTATGAAATTCGTATAACCTCGCATAATTATTTGTGCGTGGTTCGTGCTACAAAGTTTGTTTAGAAACCTGGCAATCTCGTATTTTTGTGTCAGTCCAGTATCTTTTAGTAACGAACACGTATTTCTGCCATTTCATTGAAACTGCCGAAACTTAAATACTGAAAACGACATTTTATTTATACAGGCCGATTATTTTGTTCAATACGGTCAACAAAATAAAAACTTCTTTATAATTCAAATAATCGTATTGTTGATCGTATTCAACTAAATAAGTAGCCGTTTCTAACGGAATATGCGTTTTTAGTAAAACACTCAGAATGACACGAGAAAGTTGATTTATTGTTTTAAAACGTCTTATTGATTACATGCTTTGCCTTTTGCTAGGTTGGCTGTAGCCATTCATTAGCGTGCAGCTTATAAAATAAAAATATTGAATATTTTATTGGACTCGACGTCACATTTTTTTCCTCAGTTTCAGTTTTTGGCTTCGAAAGAAGGTGATCGAATGATCGTAGCACTGCATACAAATGTTCGGCTCTGAAAAATGGAGACTAATGTCATTACATTCCAACGTTTTCATTGAAATTGCAAGTGTGATTATTCTTCAGAGTTTTTCAATTTCGAAAAATCTGGCCACGTGTCGATTTGAAGAATCGATTGGTCGTATGAGTCTGTGATTTAAAATTTTTCCTTTGCTTTTATGTACTCCACTAAAAGCTCCCTTGGCTCATTGCAAAACTAATTAGAGGAACGAGAGGCTTGTCCCATTTATCGAACCGATCAGATTTGAGTCCATGGAGATTCATTTGATTGGCCGCGGGAGACATCCTCGTTTAACAAACACTTCAATCTCCATACATCAAGAGATGCGGTAGCGACTCGATGCCAAGTATTAAAAAGAAAAGCTAGCGCGAGTCCTGCCGCCCTCTTATAGACTCTAAACCAACGATATGACGGTTTTATGACGTCACGGAGATTTCAAATCGCTCTCACGGACAAACGGGTTGAGCGAAAAATCTCAAATGAGATTATAGTTTTTTACGATTTTTAATTTTTTCATCAGTCCTTGTTCGAAGTAAATCTGTCCAAGCAATCCCGGGGAATCAACGTGTCTAAAGATCCCCGAGAACGCGTGCGTTCAGACGCGCACATGCGCTTTTCTATGGAATTTTTCTTTGTGGAATTTTCTGTAGATGTGTGTTGTACATCCATCGTCCTTCGCTAGCATAAAATCTAAATATCAGTTTCCTAAGAAGGATCATGTGTTACTTGCGAGTCAAAAAAGCGACTAAACTTTTTTGCTTTTTTCGTCATAAAAAATGAGAATATAATTTGTTTTATTATTATTATTGAAACTATGTGCAACTTCGTTGTTGACATTAACAGAAGTTTAATACAACGCTTAAAAAGCGTTCGTAGTAAAATCGTCATCAAACAAAATGTGGCAAGAACGCTTTTCTATTTATATGTGTATGAGAAGCAACACGAGATACTGCACGCTATATATGTTTCCCTGTGGAATTTCCCCATTCATTAATCGATTCTTGGCTTCACTTAAAAGATTTCATTTTTTTTTACGGTCACGAGTTCACTACTACGCGTTCGCTACTACTCTAAGAACAAAACCTTTTGATTAGGTATTTTTCGACGTAAATTAACCTTCTGCGTATAACGAAAAAACAAATGCGTATGATTGTAATAAAGTACGAAAATCGTAGTAGCGTATTACAAAAATTTTTCCGGTTTTATTATTTTCTCAATAAATAACTTTTCTATGCCCACGATCCCGAATAATAGGGAAACACGATCCATTTAGAGGTTATTCAATGTTATTAAAACTCTTTCAATAAAAATGGCATTGATAGGATTCTTTTATACTGTAGGACAAAAAAAAATCAATATATAAACCTACAAATGAAAACCTCTATACACGTGTACTTCACCACATAAATTCTCTTTGTGTTTATCTTCCACTTAGAGCTCGAATAATGCCGTTATTTACGAACCACAACCATTTGTTTCTCCCTATGAAAGCAACGATTGTTTCGGTCATCAATCCAGATGAAATTGTATAAACCCGAGTTCGGATGATACACATTGAGAAGATTTAATTCAACCCTAATAAACTCTGGATAAGGGCAAACGAATTGAATATTTCATTATTCATATGTAATCATTTTTGCATTTATATGAAGTATGAAAATTGAACTTGATTACTGTTATAAGTAATAATTATTACATTATCATTATATTATTTAAATCGTATACGATTTTGTTGTAATATCAGATGCATGGAATCCTAAAGGCGTTTTGTTCACGACAAAAATTGTAGCAATTTCCTTTATTTTTGTAAAGCTCCTATTAACACAATGTCAGTTCGCTTAGTTTATACTTTTCCTACAATGTAATCTGACATGTTCGAAAAATGAAAAAAAAATCGTCCTGAAAGAGGAAGAGGGGGGGGGGAGAGAGAATCCAAGTAAATAGTCTGTGCTGTTAGCTGAGTGACCTAGTTTCTTGAACATCGGCGTGGTGGGAGAGAATCACATGCGTCGCGTTCTCATAGTGCGTGTATGTGTGTGTACGAGAATGGTTGAATTCTCTGTCACGCAATGCGTATGTTTCTCATACATGCGCGATTCGAACGTTCACCGTGTGCAGGTTTCCACCCTCGAAATTCTGATCGACTCACTCACCCTCTTTCTGTTGCGCCCTCTGCACAAGACTGTTACCCTCATGAAGACTGCCGCATATGGCGTACTTTATGGGCTCTAAGAAATTCGTTTTACTTGGAACTCTCTTTAAAGGCTAACATTCCCCTAATTGCGCTTAATTGCAACATCTAAATTTTTTCCAAAAATACGAATTGTGTATCTTATGATAATTTTCAGAGCTTAAATTCTTTATAAAAACGTTTTTTAGTTATCTTCGGTAAATCTATATTCACTGCGGGTAAGTTTTTATACAGACTTTTCCAGATATACTCTAAAAGCATTTATATAAAAAAGACTTGGTTGGGATAATAATCGATTCGTAAAACGGGATAAAAGATCATGTAAAAGTTACTCATTCAGTCGGAAATCATTGTTTCTGGCATTACGGGTTAACCACAATACCTATAATGACTTTTGGGAATTTTATTTTTGAAGAAATATTGAGGCTTGTTTTGAAGACGATAAATCATTTTTTGGTTTTGATATATCGTGATTTTTTGAATACCAATTAATTCCTTTGAAATGCAGCCACGTATTTTTTTTTCAGTATCTCGTATTTTACAAAACAGCAAATAACATTATAAATCAATTGACCAAAGGCATCAAGCCTATAGAAACTCAGGATCAATTTTATTTTGGGACGTAAAACTCAGAGTGGGGCAACTACAATAACCTCGTTGTAGAGTTCTCGAGTTAAAACGAATAATTTGAGTTGAAATAATCAGATATTTATCAGGGATCATTAATTCTAGGCTCACTTTTTCAAGCCCTGGTCATTAATACTCCGGGTCATTATGACACAGACAAATTGTATGAATTGTGAATTGAAAATATTTACATAATTAATTTTTAAAAATAATAAATCAACTTTTTAAATTTAAATGATTGAAAAATTCTCTTTACTCTTGGTAGCTTCACAGAAATACATTTGTTAGTTACGAATTTCCAATTTTTTAATTCCTTTCAAGTCTCAGAGACATTCTTGATAACGAAAGTGCTTAAGAGATATGTCATACAATTTGTGAACAGAAAATCGTGTAAAAATTCGGTCCAAATATTTTCTTAACAAACCAAGTAAGACCTTACTTCCAACCATCTTTCTTGTTACATCGATATTGACCTGTATTAACTCCTTGACTTCACAAGTAATTTCATAAACAAGCAACGACAGATGTCCTCGTGAAATCCGACGTTGAAACAAACCCGCACATCTTGTAAGTCAAAACTACGAGGAACGTAAGTAGGTTACGAATGTCGCGAATACCGCGGTATGTCTCACTTCGATTATTCTCTGACACGAGGAGATTGATCGAGTTAAGGGTGTTTGAGCCTAAATGGCCAGAGGGATCAAGTCATAATGTCTATGAGGGCGGTGGGCGTACACGGGTTAGAGTCGATATGGATTATTGGGGTGTTCTGACTAGCAGAACTTACCACAAATTTCAATTTGCTTGGAAGTAAATAGAGAGAAGTTTTATTTATTCGTTGTTTTAGTGATAATCAGAATCCCAAGAGTTGCCAATGATATTTTTTAATGCTTCAGGGTTTTTTGTATCCATATGGGAACCGTGCTAATAAAATGAAAGGTTTTAAAAAATAATTAATGATTCCAATAATATAAATTTTATTTAAATTCATGATCCCCATGAAGTTGCTAATAATACTGGAAATTCCATGGTAGAAAACGGTGTAAAAAAAGTAATAAGAAGAAAAAACAAGAAATTTTTTAGAATAAGGCGGCGAAATAGCTTAATTTGCCGTTGCAGTACATCTCCGTCAACACGCATACGTTAAAACCTCTTTTCAATACTGTAAAATACAGGCACGTACCTAGGATGATTCGTATAAACGTTAGAATATGGAAAACCGCCGGAAGGAGATTTATTCTCTTGTTACTTCATAGCGGAGTCGTACACACTAGAATAACAAATTGGGCCCGCGAGCGAACATAGTAGTGAAAGGTAGAATAATTAGGTAGGCTCCTCGTCAGTCTCTCGTTCTTCGTACTCGACGGTGATATGCTTGTATATAGGATCGTAGGCAACAGAAGATTCAGAGTTTCAACAGAAGGTAGTCGTATTTTGAAAAAGTTGTCATGAATATTTGCTAAGGTTAGGCCCTACTGATTCTCAACAGTCAAGTCACATATACGGATGCATTATTTTCCCCTAGACGTGGAAGTTAGAGATAAATTGTTGCAGAAACGTATATGTGTATTTCCAACGTCGTTTATACATGTAGTAAAAGTGGTGGTAATTTTGAATTCTAGTGATAATTTAAAACCTTCCAATAACTTCATGCCTGCTCGGAATTTATGTAAACAAAGATAAAAATAAACTTTTAATAATACTGCTGCTACAAATTTTGTTTTTTCAATTGGAAATATTTACATGGTTACGCATGAGTCTAGTAAAGTTCAGGCAGAAAGACACACTGACTGAGAGTGACCAAAATGTCAGAGAAAATATGGATTAGTCGGTATCTCGCCATCAAGATCGCGAGAAAGATGGCCGCAAATATAAAAATCGCAATTGGCGTCTGATCCGTCACCTTGGACCTATAGATTAACTGTTTCGTATGTCATTTTCCGGTAAAAGTAGTTCAAAGCCTCATTTAAACTGTTTATATCATTTTACGTGCATACATGTATCAAATGTATATGCAAAACGCATCAATGTGTTTGCATTCATCGAGAAAGAGATGAAGAGAAAAGAGGGTCATATTGGCATATAGAGAGGCGAGAAAAACAGCCCTCGCGACGAAAGAGATACGTGCTCTGTGTCCGACGAGACTCATGTCTGACTTTGTTCATTCGTGGGAGGGTAACCTCGCCAACGGCACTTTGCACTCTGGTGTGTTTTTTTTCTCCTTTGCCTCTTCGTATTCGTGCCCCTTCTCTCGTTCATAGAAGATATATTATGCGAACAATAACCAGATGATTCGACAGTTTGATAAGGTTTTTCATACTTGGTTGATATTAAATGGAACGATGATCGACGTATACAGCGTAGGACACTTATTTCAAGTCTGGTACGTGCGGTAACTATACTGTACTAAATGAGTGCTAAATTTTTAAAATGTTTTTTTGCTAGAAAATGTTAGAAAATTATATTAAAAACGATAGATTTTTGGAACAATGTATTGATTAATGCAAACTGAGATTATAACGAATGCTTGTATTGGAATGTAAACGATTTTGAGAAAAAAATACTGTCGGCTACATATTTTTTTCTTCCTCAGAAAATAATGACCTGAAAGCCTTGGATTTACTTAAAAAATGTCGGATTCTTTGCAAATGATCACGTTTGAGGAAAATCTGAGCAAACATCCCGACAGAAAAAATTTACACGGATAAATAACTGTAGAAACTTTTCATCTCATAGATACCTCGAGATAAGTTCTCGAAAGATTCTCTCGAAATAAATTAAGCAGATGTACATGTAGAATATAATTTTCGCGTGAATAACTCAACGCAAAAATCGCGTCAAAACAAATCGGTCCCGCGCCAAAAGTAGTGGCGTCGTTTCTCGATTGCACTCATTGAAAATACTAGTTCTTCTCGTTCTTTCCCTTTCTCTCATTCCACCACCATTCGACCGTCATCTTTTTCTGTTGGCACAAAACGGACCTTGAAAAAGAACGCGCTAGACTCGAACTTTCATCGTCACTAGCCCCAGTTGCGGAAAACCCAGCAGAATATCCGCGAATGGCATGTAGTCTAGAACTTGTGTATAGCCAAGAGCAGGCGTCGGGACGGTTTCGAGCAACGTTAATAGACCCCCGGCTGCCAGGGCTAATGATTGTCGCAATGCATCTTCTAAGGTGCCTTTGAAACACGTATTCGCATGTTTTATATATTACGCATTTTATATATAAACATATTGTGATCAAAAAATTATTTTATCCTCAATTCGATCGATGTCTTATAAACATGACTGCGTGACTTTCATAATCACTTTAAGAAGTAATCGATGTAGATAATTTGACTCATTTTAATCCGACTAATCAACTGAGCTTTTGCTCGATTATGTATCCTCATTCGAAACAATTATTCATTCTGAATATTGATGATTTGTTTTCCCATCAAAAACTTGTGTGTAATGTAAACTCATCAGTCAATTGAGCACTTAAATAATAATAATTTTTATATGATTATTTCGAGCACTTCATTCTCTTAAAATTAGAAAAAAAAATCGAGAAATGAATTCGATGGTACTTGTGAGTAGAAATGATGGAATTAAGAATTTGAAGTTTCCTTGCACTTTGTAACCTTCAGCATGATTACTGAAATTCTCAGCCTATTGATTTCGATAATATCGAAGTTTACATCTTTAGAGTACAATGAAATTCCCTATTTTATGAAACCTAAATTTGTTCGTGGTATGGTAATAATTCGACAATGTTTATTTGGATCTTGAAAACGATATCTATGAGCAAGAATTGGGACAGTTTCAAAAATCTAAATAATACTGAATCAAAAAAAGATTTTCACTTGGGTTCCAACGATGCAAACTTCAGTACAATTTCTTTCCAACTACTTTATTACGAAATATTAAGAGTTGACATCGTACTGCATTGGAACAATTTTCATGAATTTGATGATTGTGTTTTCAACCGAATGAAAAATACGTTTCGAGATCATGGAATGAAAGTGAAAAAAGCTCGTGAAGAAATGAATCGAAATCGTCGCGTCTTGTTGTTAAGTTATAACTGTCCATGCAAAGTGATTACGATGTATGTGGCTTCACACATACATCTGCATGAACACACGCACAAACGTTTGTATATTCTCTAGTATTTGCTGGAAACATTCAGTTAAGCTTACCAACAAAACACAACGGTAGTACCGCGCTGAAGCGACTCTTCTGTGACGACTGCCTCGCGGCCCATCTCGTTTTCCTCGTTATATACGTAAATGGAAACGTGGCGCATTCATAATGGTATCGTTGGGACAAAACGTATACAAGGAGGCGAAATGAGGTGCGTCGGGAGAGTTTTTTTATGTTACTATTGTCACTTTCACATCTTTGTATGTGTGTGTGTATTTGTATGAGTGTTTCCCTTACGTAGATGTGACCAGTGTAAATAAATGAAAAACAAAAATCAACGTTTGCTTTATTTTTCGCAATTTTATGTCATTAATATAATGGGGCTGATCATTAATCCTGTGTAGGTTGTTTGAGATTTATGTCGCGTGAAATATGCATAGCAATTAGCTTACAAATTGTGCTCGTATGTCACTAGTGAATATTTTATCAGGGCATATAAAAAAAATCTCAACCCATTTCGAGGAAAATAATAGATAAAAATAATCGGCATTTGACATTTCTATGTGACAAATTGAAAGTGCACAAAAGATCGTGTTGTGATTTATTTCTGTAATACCTGCGAAAAAATGAATTATCAGGCGCTTGGAACACGACAAATATGGAATAAATATTCAACTTTCCGTTCGAAATATATGATGTGGAAGTTGGAATCGTTGGAATGCAACGAAAATGCTGTTTATTATTCTACTTAGTACAACCTGTAACTTTTATGCAGTATTTTGGCTACGAGATAATGGAACAACTTTTTTGGGACCTGTAAATTAAATTCGCCAACTGACACGCGTTCAGCTATATTATAATTCGTATTGAATTTTAACAATTTTCATTGTGATTGATCTCAAGGGGCCACAATCATGGTAATTGGTTAGTTGAAAAAAATCTGAAGAACAAGATCCTCAATGACTCTTTCGATCGACTTTCTCTATACGACATGCTTTAACTAATGAATTAATTAAATTACTTAAAAACCCTAAATTTTGGGGTAGACGTATAAAGCATAAATTATTGTTAAAAGATCATCTAAAAAACAAAAACAAACGAGTAGTAAACCATTTCTCGTTACGTTCCAAAGATGGAAACTTAAAAACCCTTCTAAACATACGTATTTGAGTCTTGAATGTCATACAGATGGAAATGGTCAAAAACCAGTTTTAAAAATTAGTGTAAATCGGTATACAGGCATCCAACTATACGCTGTACGAATATAACCGATAAGGTGGTGACACAGAGACAGTGAGTGATAAATAAGAACCAAACTCTAAATCCGGAACAGTTACCCGTGAGTCTAATGTGCGTTTCATGCTCCCTCGCTCTCCGAATATGCACTTTGAATCTCCGGTATATATACGATCGTATAGCGCACTGTGTGAGGTGAGGGGTAGATAAATTTGGTGGCCGCGATTAAAATGAATTATTCAGAAACGGTGAGAGCGCGGTAGAGGGAGGGCGAAGACGTAAGAGCAGAGAGAGGTCGAGACCAACCGTACTACGTAAACCCCAGGGGCCACGTAATTTCCTGGGTTCGATTTCATCTCTACATTCTCTCGTTCTCATATAGGCAGCCCTATGTCATGAAATATACCGGGTGTCACATCACCCATGGCCAACCTCGCAGACTTGAGTTCCGCATCAATTTTCAAGTGAGAAATTCATATCGAGTATTTGACTCAAGATGAGTTCTCAATTAATCGGATTAAAGGACCTGCGCACGCTGTCAAATTAGTTCGAGATAGAGTAAAAAACTGAATAAAAGCATTTTCGTTGTGAATAAACTTTTCTAGAGAAATGAAACTTGACAGTGCTTGAAAACCCTCGAAACTAAAATAGCATTTTCTACTAATGAATCTAAGGAATTATAGAAAATACAGTCTACGACTTTTTCGTTGATTTATCTTATCCGTTTTCGATGTATCTACAACTATTTTGATTACACTCTCTAACATCAAGTTATAACTCATCAAACGGAGGTTTTATTGAACAAATTTACTTCTCAGCTAAGAATATTCTGCTGAAAATAAGTTTTAAAGGGAGCATTATCTATGCGATTTGACACCCAGTATACATTCGTAGCTATAAGCTAACTTCACCATCAAGATCGCCCTTTATCGATTTTGCCATACACGAACAACATATAGAACACTTCTCACGTCCTTGCGCATTTCTCTCAGACCATACTTTGCAATTCTCTTGTTCTGTACACAGTGCTGGAAGAAAGAATGTTTAGAATAAATAAGGCAAAGGATATATGTACAACAGTAAAAGAACCATGTGATACGGTAGAGAGAGGAAAAAACCACAATAGTTTCACCACTTGGTGAACCAACGAACGAAAAAAGTGTAACCCTGTAAAACAATTTTTTTAACGATTCATTAAAAATATCCAATTACAGCAAACGACGAAATTGCTATTCAAATGAAGTTTTATTTTTAATTTTTTATAGAATTAATACAGCATAATGTCTCATTATTGCATCTTTCGTTGATCGAGCCCGTTGCTTATGTACCTTTTAAAGACGAATACATATCGCAATTAAAAGCGACCAATATCTCCGACTTCGAAGCTGATGCATGCCAAGAAAATCTCTATATATAAACTTCTTCTCTTTCTTTCGCACGTTATAAACCATTTCCTTTTTATATATATTTTACACTTGTCTAACGGGACACGAGAAGAATCGAAAGTTGAAATGGTCATGGGCACGACCCTGCCTATTTTATCATCTCTCTATAATTGGAATGTAACCTTTAGAGGGAGCTCGGCTAGTTGAGCAAATGACTGACCCAGATAATGTAAAAATTTGTCGTGGACAGAGACTGAGAGAGACACATCACACACGTACTCACATATATATAAATATATGTATATAAATTAAGAGAGAGTGGAAAAGACGGTGGGGGTCCAACCGGCTGTATCAAGATTTCCTATATACATGACGGTTATCATTGCCTCTCGAGAGTAAAAAAGAAAGAAGTACATAATTATTTAAAAAAATAATACATCGTCTTGATTGTAATCAATAATCGTTTTTCAAAGTCGAAAATATCATCGATAATTTCGTTCAAGTACAAATTTTTCAGTGGCTGGACATGAATTAATGAATTTTTCATAACGAACATGTGCTCAACATGGGGGTTAATTGTTGTGGAAGTACGGGTAATCGCTACAGAAATACTCTACGTAATAATCATGAAAAGACAACACTTTATTCATTTCGCATTGACGAATTTCTCCTGTCACTTGTTTTGTGTGAATACAGAAATTTCCAACGTATTCCGCATGTATTTATCGTAATGAAGTTAATCAATTTAAACGTCTGCTGAACTAGTTTTTGTTTACCTTCGAAGGCGAACGGGGCTTGTATTTAAAAAATTTCTTTTGTATTCTCTATTTTACTTTTTTCGCCTTCCCTCTCCCGTTTTTTTCGCTCTGTCTTTCTTCCACCCTGTAGCAACTGTGTACCTAGTCATCAGAATGCAACATCGTATGCCTCTCGGCTGTTTTAGCTGGAATCTGCGACCACAGTACTATCACCCAAAGGTCCCGGGAGACTCGACCTCGCACTTCCTCGGCTCTGTCTCTTTTCTGCTTTACAAGTGTTCATCTAGATATGTATAGATATATATCTATGAATACATACAAACACGAAGTGCAGTAGAAGTGCTTTTTTTCCTCATCCCCCTTTGAAACGATGAGGCCCTTTTCTCTTATTACTCGAGTAGTCCACGTTCTCTTTTCTTAATACAACCAAATAAGAGCATTCCACTTGACTATAACGGACCGACTCTATGTAGAAAATTAAAGTTGTTAATTGGTCGTTATTTTACTTTAGTAACTCAAAAAATACAAAGTCTGTCTAACGTGAAGAGGACACGATTTTTCTACATTTCGTGCTTCGTTGGACAATAATTTTGTAATTTTGACCTATCCTGACGCTGTTTTTTTATGTCCAAAATACTATTTGCATTGAATTTAAATTATAAATTCATATAATAAACCTCCGATAATCAGAGGTCATTGTGGCAGGTTAAATTATTGAGTCGTGACTTGAAGCGTTTCGATAAGAAAAACACCTGAGATGTTTAGGTCATTAAACAAAACTTCGTCATTTATCTATACATTTTGGACTGAATTTTGATGTAATGATAACGAATTATTTATTTTTCATATATTGTCTACTAATTATTTCAAAGAGTCAGAAATGCGATATAAATTGGCCAATTCTTTGGGTCGTCTTACGGAAGCTCTGAAAATCTTGCTTGTCTAAACTTTTCGAATAAAATAAATCATCAATTATCTGGGGTATAATATCAGATGTTCAGTTTGTTTATTCCGAGTCATTAGATTAATTGGCTTTGTGGGAGAGGTGCCATATTTGTTGTGACTTCCGCAAACTTAATTTAAAGTCCTGTCTTTCTATATATTGACATTGACGTAAAAAGGCCAAAAAAATCGTTCAGAAGTAAGTAATTGAATTTGCATTGTTGCACTTCCCAGTGAAAACAACTCGGGCCAAACAGTTGCGAAGTTTCCAGAAGTTTATACTTTCTCGGGATGCCAATTTTTCACGACAATCGTATTTTTCCTTGATACCCCTTCTTCGGTGAACCGAACGGTTGATGTTGCTAATTTCATGATGCAAATGCGCAGGCTATGCTTGGACGTAACTGCAGGCAATTGGCTCCCTCTCCTTCGGGAAGAAAAGTCGTTAGTGGCCCGTTGGCCGGCAGCCAGTATCCGATTCCAAGAATGTAACAGATTTGTCACGTCGTTGCTCACTCACTCCATCTCTCTCTTTTTTGCATATTCGTCCTCTGTCTCTCTCAGTCTCTCCCTCTCTCTGCGTTCTTTTCCTCTTTTTATCGTCCTATACACGAATAACACGTGATGATATATCCTCCCCACGGGGTGGAGGAGGATATGTCTGTGCGAGTTCGAGAGGAAGAGAGAACGAAGATAATCGCATTTACCTCCCTATTCGAAGTAAAACGTAAGTAGCCAACTGACACGGATTTTCAGTGTGCCAAGGCTCATTTCCGATAATCCTGTTTTCTCGCTTGCTCTCTGTGTTTGCTGCGTGACCTTTCAACTGTTATATACACTTCGTATCACGCTCTGATCGCCTATATACATCGGATGCTGGCAAACGCAAAGACGCAAGCTCTATCGTCACTTAAACTTCAGTAAAGCTGTCAAAGTTTATTTTCTTTCCTTCTCAGCCTCCAGTAATTATACCCTGGATTAGTAAAAAGTTCTAGCGTACAACATTTAACTTTCTACGAGAGCATATAAGTTTACAAAACTTAAGAAAAAAAATTGATTAAACTAATTTTTTTATTGGAAAACTATCCGAGTAATTGGATGACGGTTTTTCGTGGCGAGAAAAACAATTATATAGAGAAACTTTGTATAGTTGTACGGATATATTATGTTGGAGAAAAACAATCGTTCTATTGAAAAAATATATATCAAACGCTTCCAGGAGCTTTATGACCATAGAAAATGAATTAAAAATAGTCAGATATTGAACTATGTGCTCCTTGTTCCGTGACAAACTGAAAAAAATGATTTACGACAGACTCGTAGTTAAAACAGAAAATGAACGGAGCGATCTTCATGAAAAAAAACTCACCAGTATCCTGCCAGACAGAAGAAAAGATTTCTCAAAAAACGGTTCCAGAGGTCATAGATAATTGTGTCTAGAACGAACTAAAAAAAATGTTCAATACAAGTCGGTCGACAGGTTTTCGAGATATTTCTCGTGTCATTTAACGGAACGTAGTTGCAAAAAAACCGCATCATTAAGTCCGCTATGCCATATACCACGAAAAAACGATTAAGCCATTCTGTCTGAGCTATTCAACGATTTATTGTTAACTCGTACGATCAATGTTGAGGAGAGGGCAACGATATCAAAATTTCACAACACCAAAATGCCATAATTATTAGACGTCCTCCGATTTACTTTGACTTGGTGTTTTTAGGGAATCGCAAAACTTTGTGAATTTCACAACACACCTTAAGAATAGCTGAATCGCAAAAAAACGGAGTCTCCACTTTGCAATCCCCCAACCAAAGTAATTATCGCAAAAAACAAAAATACGAAAAAAAAATATTGTAGGCAGATTTGTCATCGAAGTAAATGCAGGTTCCTCGGAGCTTTACCTTTTGGAAAAAACGTGTGATAAAAACACAATGTGTTACAATTGTCGGAGAGAATGTACAAAAAGCATCCCTTCTAGTTTCCCTGTTTCACGTCATGAATACAAAGTACAATAGATACACCTTTCCTCGAATTTATGCGCCAGATGAGGTATAAAAAACCACTGATGCTAAAACGTGCAGCGTATAATCGTTTTCCCCGAGAACGATGTATCAATAAATGGACGACTTGTGGTCCACGTGTGAGAATCGTGGTGTTGAGTAACGATATAGAGTCGTGGGTATAATTTAAACATTATTCTTATGACTCTTGTTATTATTATTATTATTATTATCAGTGTTATTATTATTATTATTAGTATTATTATGGGCCAAAGACAGTTTATCAAATGCTGAGTCAGGAGCCCACGGTTCCCACACTTATGGGTTCTGACTCAGCGAACCAAATTCTGCGGTTCCCGTTCTCTCAACAAGAGGGTTAGCGAGGACCACAAACCAAACTAATTTGCCAAAGTTTTGAGATTTGCATTACTATTATATTTAATGTCCATGACATTTGTCAAGCTGCTAACTCAGGGATGTCACGAGACTCCGATACTCGGGGAGTTGTGGTTCAGAGATCCAAATGAATCGCTAATGATATTGCTACTAATGATTATTTTTGTTGTCGCTTATTTGTTATTACAAATCTGCAATAAAAATTATAAAGAAATCAAATGTTTTAAGTTAATATTACCCCTGATGGTATCTTTGGTTCTTTTAAAAAAAAGCACAAGGTGAAAACTTTTAAGAATTCTGTAGTATTCTTTGGAATTCATTTTTATTGTGGGGAAATTTCAATTGCAGTTTTTATCGTACCTTGAGTAGAAAATACATTTTCTCATGAAAAAGTACGAATTTCAAGGATTTATTGACACATTCCATTTTTGCAATAAATAAATGATGATTTCGTTTTGTTTTTCACATTCTCGAATTTTCTAACGAATTTTCTAAAACACTGTTTTACTTTCTACGAAAGTAAAACAGTGATGTCGGCGATGGTTTTTGCAGTTTCACTACTCACTTTTAAGAATTGCTAAACAGTGGGAATGAGTGGGCTGCAAGCCGCGCAGAGAGGTAAAAGATGGAAAGAGGGTGCAAGAAACCGAAAGACTCTGAGTAGTTGGTAGTCAAAATAATAATAATGATAATAATAATAATAACAATAATAAACATTTTCATGAACAACATTTGAAATAATATAATAATAATGTGTGTAATGGTCTTGATGTCGCAAGAAAAAGTGAAAATGTAAAATTGATGCTCTTTTATTTACTACTCGAGTGTGAACACATAACCAAAATAAATAGTTTGAAGTATGTGAACGAAAGTGTCGTCAATTTATATATCATCGTTTTATACGAGAGACATGCTCAAATTCGTCATCGAGGATCCTTTATATCTGTATAGAATCGTTGTGATCGGTATAAATAAGATAAGCCTTGAACACCCTGACCGTCGAGCGAAGCTATAGAGCTTCATCATCGTAGGGCACAAGCAAGCACTGCATACACATATAGAAAATTTCGTGGTATTTGACAGCTTTGCCATTGTACACGAAGACGCCGCCCCATCCTGCAGTTAGAGATAGAGACCCACGCTAATTTTGCGGCGTGCTATTATAAGAGCGTCGTCGTTTATTTATAACGCCTTTAAAATTCGTGTCCCCTACTCTCTCATGCAGCAACCCGTGCTGGTGCAAGGCGACGAAGCGAAACCCTCTTCCCTCCCTCTTTTCTTATTCCCTCTTCGTCATTTTTCAACCGGGTTTTCGTGCGACAAGCCAAACTTCATTGCTTTGTAAAATTTCGTTGAAAACTCTCGAGAAACAAGATTCTCTGCATTGAAAAAATAGTCTCGTACTTTTTTCGCTCACCTTCATGTTCTTCGTTTAACTATTTGGATTTTGCTGATTTCTTTTTCTTTTTTGTCAATTTAATCTGATAGTAAAAGTGTCGGTGAACATTTATTAGAGAACTGTTATTTAGGTGACAGCGTCTTTGCTGGTTCATGTGTTAGGTAGTCCAATTATGGTTTCGTGCTGGATTGGCAATTATCGTCTCCAACAGCTCCTTTGGTTACGGAAATATCTTTTGATCAAAGCAACTTGTATTATTGGTCGCGTTCATTATATTCCTAACTGATCTATTTACTGTCTATAGTTATAATTGGATCCAACCAGTGTAACTAATACAGTGACGTTATTATGCATATTTCTGTTGAATAGAAGTTCCCATCATTTTGAAGCAAAACGTTTTTAAAATGAATAACTTATTTTTTATTTTCACGACGAAATAATAATTTTTTTTATATACTGAATGTTACATCGTATACGCTTGCTATTTAATACGAGCCCATCCCATTGTTGTAACTTCACTTCACTAACTACCATGCATGCTCCTGTAAGGCTGCCCACAATTGTTGCCTACTAACCACTTTTTCCTGATGTACTAGTGCATCGCATTTGCACGAGAGACAAGAAAACATTGCATCGCTCTATTTTCATACTTGTTCACGTATTTTCATGTTTCTGCAATGCCTACGAGGGCTCCGAGAAACTGGTTAACGCCACCAGAAACTTGGAAGAACTGCTACCCGTTCAGCGATCAATGTGCGAACCGTTGTATGACTAAGCGGTCACCCATTGAAGTAGTTCCTTCGCTCGAAGCTGCTTGACCTGGAAGATCGCTTAAAGTCGCACAACGACCTCCCTCCCATCGTTGTCAATAAAACTCGGTTGTATATTTTCTCAGTTGTATTATTTGAAGTATATTTTCTTCAAATGACGAAAGATAAAATGTTTTTTATTTAACAAAAATTACAGGGAATAACTGCGGCGTTTTCATACATAATTGTATAGTTTTCTTCCAATTTTCCAAACTCTATTTTCACCGCGATGAACAATTTAGTACCTGTACATTTTAGACAATAATGCTGTAGTAGACGCTGGCAGAAGCCTATGCATTGGTGAATCACCAGGGAAATAAATTTTTACGTGGTCTGCACTCAGTCTCATGGTTTGAACGGCTGACGGAGGCAAAAAATGGGATAGTGATGTTTCACTATTTTATCATCTCTCCGTTGAAAATTCCATTCACAATGCGATTGAATTTTTTGTGGAGTCTGCACTCGTATGCAAGGTAGAAGATATTTCTAGATAATGGGCACAGCAGTCTAGAATAAATTTTGTTCGGTAATTTTATTGTTTCTATGCGTTTTAAGAATCCAAAGCAAAAGTAGGATTTTTTTCACTCTGACAGTTTACAATGGAATAAAAAAAAAGATTCAAAAGACACGATTCAATAACCAAACTAAATAGAAATTGTGAAACACTTTAACACCCTCTTCATTTGTTTTGGAACCAAAAATTACAGCCCATGCATAGGTGCAAAAGTGGAAAATTTAAAGTTTTTTTCTTAGAAAGGCTAATGCGTTCTCAAAATTGAATACCGAAAACTGGTTTGTCCTAAAATTGGATTTGGCAGGTAACATATATTATATTATTTATCTCTGTGTATGTACCATCTCGCAAGCCTTTTTACCGCTTCAAGTCACGACCCCGGAAGTCCAGCAGCATCTGTATTCAATTGAGGCGTATCTTGAGTTCTTGGCTCACCGTTATAGACAAAGTCGACACTGTCGAGGGTAAAGATATTCTCCTTCTTTTTTCTTGGGAATGACTACCTCTAGAGACTACAGCGACAGCTGGAGAAACGGAGCATCGTTGAAACTTGTTGGACATTACTGTTTTATACCCAAGTCGTCTCTTTCCATATCTTTTCCTTTCTATATTAGAGCATTGTCAGAAGGTACTAGTGTCTTGTGACGAAAACAGAACAATATAATAACCATCATTTATTTGATGGTTTTGGGTCTTGTCCAGTTGAATAAATAATAGTAAAGCGGAAAGGGACAAGATCGAATTTGAACAATGTTTATATTATCCTCACTAGTATATCCATAATCCTGCTAAATGTCGACGTGACAAAAGAGGTTGAAATTTTTTTTTTTCAAATTTCTACTGAATAAACGACTCCATGATACTTGATGCTCTTTAAAATTTCTCGAAATAATTGAAATAAGACAGGAAAAAGTACAGACTTGAGGAATCAGTACTAAAACAATTCAAAATGGTTGAACTCGCAATTCTGTCTGGCTATCAATTGGAAAACTATACCTTCATTTATTTTTCAACATCAATTTCGACTCTTGATTTTGAGAGCATAGCATTTTTTAAGTTTCCAATTTCTTTCCTTGGACTTTTTGGTGGACTTTTTTGAAAGAAAAAAGATCAATCCTACAATTTAACGATCGCTACCATTTGTCACATTACGATAAAGAACTGAAAGTGAAGTAATTGCACTGTTTCAAAAAATTTGGATAAAGATAAAACGATATCATTTTACAAATTGCGTTGAGGAAACAATGAATATTATTCGTGATAACAGCTCAAAAAACGTATCATGTAATTCACATGCATGCTTGTGCAAAACTCTTATCTTGGAATATGTAAATAATAACAACGAAAGAGTTCGTATCGCCTTTTTTCTCTGTTGCTCATTCTCTCTTTCTCTCCAGTGAAAAATAAATTTCCTTCGCAAGTTTCACGCATGCCAATTAGCCCGCTGCTCTAATTAGGGCTAATTAGGCTGACGCAGCGCTCGCTATTCTCAGCAGCATATCGTCATTCACTTTGCTGAAGCTTTGCGAACCATCTAGGCGTTTCAACATGCAAATAACGTTGAAGCTGCAGTCCAACTGCTAAGTTTTGTTATTGCCAGACGTTCTTTATGCAGGTAGACGAGCATCCTTTACAGAACAAAACATTCTAAATGATCTTTTTATTTCCATGCAGTAGAATATACGAAATCTGTTGCAGAAAAATGAAAGTAGAATATTTTTTATACAACAAAAAATCATTTGAGATAACTGTCCCCGACAAAGGTTGGTAAATAAATAATAAACAAGAATTGACGAGGGAAAACAGACAGGCAGTAAAGGATTATGTTACAAAAAACGCAGTATCGATTTAGCTTTAACAACGCGGTTGATTCACGTCATGATATCATAATACTATTACTTTAATTGAATTTTTCGTTCTTTTTTTTTTTTTTTTTTTTTAATTGTGCCTACGTATACACTTTCGGATTTTCGCGAGCCCATACCATCGCTTTAATCCCGTTTTTTTCTCCACTTCACTCTTCCTGTTCGTATTCCTGTAAGACTCTTCAGAGTGTTGTCCGCATCCACTCTTTCCTAATTCACTACCCTATCGCACTGGTACGAGGGGAATGACGAACTGTGTAAAACTCAGTCGATATAATACACAAGGGCCCAAATTTGAACTATATTTTAGTTAATTAACATCATTAGAAACTCAGAAAAACTGTATCCCTCTGAGCGATTGACACGCAAGTCGGTGCACGGCCAAGCGGTCACCCAACCACTCTGTCACTTCGGTGATTGCTTTCCTCATACATCGACCGCACACCTATTACTGTCGTTGTGTTAATTTCTTCGTATATAAATTATATAATTATCAATTTGATGATATAATATTTTGTGTAAATATACAAAAATCGTTTCGACCTTGGACGTGAAAAGTTTCCGTTGCATTTTATAGATATCATTGCTGAGTCTGGTCTTTTAAAATAGTGTCTATGGAGCAGTGAGACGAAACTCGGCAGCGATATTCCCAAGTCATTTCGTCCGTAAAATTCCCCGTGAGATATATAGTTATATTAACGATGCATTTACATTTCACGTTGCGCTGAGGGATAGACGGCCTTGCGTGACCCGAATCGCTTTGCAGTATGTCGTGAAACCTGCGAGAAAAGTCTGGCTTGGATAAACCATTTGTATCATGTACAACCCGGTGTATTGCATGTTGTGAAATATCGCTTGAACAGTTCTAGAAACGTATTTCCGAAACAATTATTTATAAATTCAATAAACATATAAAATATCATTTAAAGTTTTAATTTTTTGTTTTAAAGATTAATCAACTGAGTAGCGAACGAAGAATTTACCTCGAATGTTGGAACTTTTTATACTAGAGTTTTTTAGGCTTGCATTGACAATTTCCTATTCTGAACAATTAAAATAGATGAATATAAACGTAAGTGGTAGTTTACCATATAACTTTTTATTTGAATGTTGTGATCTGTTTGAACACTCGTTCATCCATTTTGAGCCATGGTAGAACTTGCATTCTTTTATCTCAATGATTATTTTCTGATTTGATAAATAAAATAATTATGAATTGAATAATAGTATAATAATAGAACGAATGAGTCTGTTTTACGAGGGAGTATTTTTTATAGTTTCATGTAGTTTTTATTGACATAATAAAAAAGTACGGGTAAAAAATAGCTTCTTGTACAGAATTTCATGTGTACGAAGATGTTGGAACGGAAGAAAGAGAAATTCCGGACCAGAAAATAGAGTTTTATGTTGTCAGATATTCCTTAACCAGAGTAAGGGATAAAAATTGTACAAAATTTAACAAGTAGTTGTTCGTTTGGAAGATTGCCAGAAGAGAAATTGATCGGTAGGTGAAAATATATAGCGTATATCGCGCATACCCTCGAGCTACCCCTCGTGTCTTGTTATTTATTTACAAGAGTACATACATACGTGTACCACAAGGGCTGCTTCGGACACGAGTTTTACTCTTTATACGAAGCAGCCCCGTGCTGTTCGCTTGTATAAGCTTCGATCCCCGCGTGTGCTAGATAATTTTGTTCTTTCGGATTGAACAGCTATACGCGTATTATAGTCCCGATGTAATTTCCATATTTCACATGAACACACATGGAAATGATGATAATTCAAAATTACCGTAATAGCAGTAGTAGCGGGAAAACATTACGAGACAAATATTATTTAAAATATAGAATTTTATTTAAAAAAAAAAAATTCTTTGTCATACGAGAAATTTAATTTTTATTTTATAAGAATTTATATTTTGCATTGTACAAATCACACAAAATTCAATTCGGTCTCCTGTTTCTATTGCTCTAACGATAAATTTTCAATTTTAATTCCTTCTGTGCATTTTATTCACTTCTACACTAATCAAAACTCACGTAGTGATAATGCTCTATTTAGAAAAACTTTGAATTCCACATTTGAATTATGATGCTGTGTATTTACAGTGAATCACGGTAAATAAAGGTATTTTTAGTATCGAACGATTACGTAACATTTTGCATTTAATGGAAAACTATTTACGTAGAAATTTTATACAAAGTAAGATCGTAAATGTGTACAAATATTGACAAAAGGAATAAGATCAAATGTATCTCGTGCTGATTCCGTCCGTAACGTTTCGGTCGCATGTCCAAATATCGTTAATTTATCATGAAAATAAAAAACCTTCAATTTCATACTGTGATACAAGTGATGCTATTTTATTTATTGAATTGGTATGGTACCGAGTTAAAACATCTTGATTGGATAACCATTACGAAAAAAAACTTATTTTCTATGATATTGAAGTTCACATGATGGTTGTGACGTCTCGAAAAATACACATTTTATGTCTACATTCTTCTTTTTCTTCTTCTTCTTCTTGAAATATTCTTCTTCTCATTTTCTTCTTCTTGAAATATTCCAAGTTCTCTTTCAGCTTTAGTTTTTGAATCGCACAGAAATACCCACGCGATTTTTTTTTCTTTTTTCATAATATTGCAGTCGATCATGACAATATTATACGTCGCAATTTTTGAATAATTATCTCAATTTATCGTCCGCATTAATATACTTCAAATGAAAGGTTCATTGATGCCAGTCAGCTATTACATTTTCAGTAAAATTGATTGAGCGGGCGAAGGCCCGCATTATCAATATATTTCAGTCGTTAGCATAAAATAAAATCTCTTTTTCTCTCTCCAATTCACTCTCTTTCGCTGCTTGCACTGAATGTTAAATATCCTCTCGACGGACAACATAATAAAGGAGGCCATCGTAAAATTCGAAGTATCGATCCGAGCTTAAACGAGAGGTCGTTAGATCCGCGGGTCGCCCAATATTGCTATAGAGGTACATACGTTTATAGATACTTTTCTGCTTCAGGTTCGAGCCTGGCGCCATCAACGGACACGTTTTTTTCCTTTCTCTTTTTTTCTTCATGTGTCTCACCCTCTTCGTACCAGATTAATTCGATGTGATCTCATCGGGGATTATGTTCTTTCACAGCCCTACACACATACTGATTATATGTCTATGACTATACACACATCAATGGATCCACGTCCCATAGAAACTTGATGGAAAACCCTTATTTTCCTTGAGAATTTTTTTATTTATTATTTTTATCTTGTAATGGAGAGAGCTTTACGTTGAGAAAAATGAAAGAAGAATTCATCAACGTATAGGTTCCAAGTTTTGAAGACGAGACCAAATAATTATTTTTTGTAATTACAATCACTTTCTGTCGAGAGAAACTCAATGTCTTTAATTCACATTTTCTGCTTTTATATTTTTAAACGAGGTAAAAGAAAGGAGAGTGCAGATGGGGCATTCGAGGTCAAATTTACGATCTCTTTTTTTTGCTCTTTTCCTGTTGTGGAACTTTTTTCTCTGTTAAATGCTCTTTGAACGCAGTTTACCTGATATTATGTTTTCTAAATCTTCAGCTCCGTGAATTTGTTGAATACAAAATTTTAGAGAATCTTCCATTTTTTTTTAATTTTCGTTAACTCTTTGAAAAATCGAGCAAACCAAATTTTGAATATTAATACTACCAGTTTTTCTTGAAGGGAATTAATCTGTTATGGCCACAAAATAAGAATGTGTTACTTTTTTCCCCATCGTCACGTTTCAGAAATTATTTGATTTCGCAGAAGAAGACAAATAAAAGGTTTAGCGAAAGAACAGAGAGAACTCATGGATCTTCAATTTTACATTACTGCATTAACGCTACGCGTGTGTCTTTTGGTAATCTCGACTAACACATGCCCTACCACTAGTTCTTCTCTCCCAAATGGATTGCTGTTGCTTCTTCAATAATATATGCTTCGTAAGTCACGAATGGCTATTAGGCAGAAGATTTATGGGTAAAATGAAGATATAAGATCAAGGCGCCAGTCATTTACGGCATACTTCGCTTTTGATGTCTCAATCGTGCGTAGCTGTAAAATACGTGAACGTATTGAAATTCGTTGTTTTAGATTTTTGTTGAAAATAGTTTTGTTGATTTCTGAATCAATTTAATACACTTATGACGATATTAATCTTCAGGATATTTATTGTCACAATGTTATAATTTATAATTAATTTTTTTTGACGTCATCATTTTTTTTTCTGTATAATTCTTATACAACAAATGTTCTTTCATTTTAATATAATTCTTGACTACACACAACAAAACTGGATGATAGAAAAAAAAATCCAATACTATTACCGAACGGGTAAAGTTCAACGTCCGTTTCCGCGAGAGTACGAAACTGTGCATTGCCGGAAAAGCCCCTCAATTCCGGGGCAGAGTGGGGGCAGCAGGGTGGTTTTCTTTTATAACTGACGTTTTGTCGACCTGGCTGACCCGCATGCGCTGTTACTACTTCCAACTGTGGGTTCCATGTTCCAGCCCCCCCCCCCCCCCCCACGCCTCACATATCTCTCTCTGTTTCGTTCCGGCATTTATTTCATACTCGACATTCTCGTGTTTTCTTCTATATTTTAATTCTAGCTGGTAAAAGAGAGAGAAAGAAAGAGAAAGAGAGAGAGAGAGAGAGAGAGCGAGAGAGAGAGAGAATATGAGAGGCGGGAATACTCTTTTGATGATTATCCACTGGACCGGAGGACCCCGATGTTTATTTGACGAGAGCTCGCGTGAAGCGTTCTCGCGGGCATTATATACACACGGAGTAGTAACGGGCCTCTTGGAAACAGAGCATATAGTTGGCAAGGTTTGTTTTTTCAATTTCCTCGCTCAGATGTATTCTATATGACGCATCACCCATACAGCAATAATATTCATGACGTGACTCTTCTGCATCGTATAAATTCCATTTTTTTTTTCACTACTTTTATCCTTTAGTTCCATTTAAATATGAGATAAAATTTCATCTGAAAAAGTAGGGCATATGTTTAGCAAAAAAAGCAAAATCTATATAAATATCGTAAAAAATGTTCCGTTATAACAAAACTTTGTTCAAAGAGCTTTTTATTATACCTGCATTTCCGTAACACCCATACTGTACAAAAAAGTAAACAGCGATTTTTCATGAAAGAGAAATGAATATATGCTGATGGTCACTTCTCGGGTAATACACGTATTGATCTGACGAGCGCGCACGCATTCCCACCCTATATCTTGTGTATATTAATATACCACATATCTATCTCGTAGGGTGTGAACTTAATGTTTCAACTTCAATGAATCATATCATTAATTATTTACATATTTTTCTTGTAAAAGTATTTACTAAACACCATGATACATGCTTGTCATTGACGTATTCGAAATACAAGGTCATTTAAATCACTAAAGCCTTTCGAGTTGACGATTAGCTCTTGTGGGATATAACATCAAAAGTGACGTCAATTACCACAAAATATTCATTGTATAATACAGCAAAAAAGCATTCTTGAAACGTGCAGATTTGACAGCAAAGTATATATAACTGAACATTTATTCAATTAATTGGACATGGAGAAAATTGAAACTGAAAAAATTACTGTTACTACTAACCGTGAAAATTTTTACCATACAAATCATAATTTTTCATGAAAATAAAATAAAATTTTGTATGTATACCGGAAAGCTTATTTTATTTTCACTGAAATATACATTCGTCGTAGTAAAAATATTCCACAGTTCAAGGTCGTCGCCTATTTTATGGTCGTGATGAACAGATTTGGAAGACGTTTCAAAAAACAGGATCTTTCCGGAAACGGCAACAAAGTTCTGAACATATATTTTTTTTCAGAGTAAACACGGTTTTTGAAATCAGAAGTTACTGTCAATTCACTCAGAGTTTGAACAAAAAAAAAATGATCACAATCCACTTGGACATTATGCTCACTGCTTGGGTCAAAATGATCCAATTGTAGTAACTTTAGGTTAAAAATTGACTGTGGATATCATTCGTTAAATCAATGCCCTACACAAGTAAATGAAGCTCGGCAGACTCAATGAATTTGCGATTTCTGATGAATAGTTGAGAGTACAACTGTCGCCCGATATACATCGTTCGATAATATTTATATGTCGTTGTGACATCTCTTGTTTCGACTTTTCGGTAACCAGAACGAAGAAATTCTTTCCAAAAGCTTCGAATGAAAAAAAAGAGAAAAAAAAAGAACAACTAACTGAAACCACAAGGCGTGTTGTATACGTGGGCATATTCATAAGCCTGTGGTCTATGGCAACACAATGTCTATGTATATATTTTCGAGAGTATCTCGAAACCCACTTTGGCACATTTCCAAGGACCTCCTCTGCTGTACGTCGAAGTACCGACCCGATATCTGGCAGGACGATGTTTCGTCGATTCCATCTCTGTCTTTCTCTTTCTCTCTATTTCTCTTTCGCCTTCTGTCTTTCCCCTTCTCTTTCTCCGGTGGACACCTTGCACGAGCAAGCTTGTCGTGCTCTCGAAACATTCCAGATTCGTGTCAAGGAACGATTAGGAGCCAAGCGCAACCACATTGAATACACCGAAAAAGAGAGAAAAAAAAACAGAACGGAAGACTCGCGCATATCTTTTGCATGTAGAAATGTATATTATCTTTCTAATATTACTAGAGCTTTCGAGAGGAATTCATCGTGATGGAAAATACAAGAACTGCCTTTTATACCCTTTTGCACTGCAAATTACACCTCTAGGACTAATTGTCGTCAAGAAGTCTACTTTGAGTAGTTCAATGTCAGAAGAGCATTAACCAGTCAAATAGCTTTTGACCACCTTATCTTACGACTATTAAATCATTTCGACTCAGTATTGATCACTTTTTCCGTATTTTTTTACTGCAAATTCGTCATCTCCTCACTTTGATTCATGACTTTGTCGACTGCCGGTTTTTTTTAGAGTGGTAGATATGGCTGTTCCTATTTTGCCTCTTATCACACCAGTGTCGGAAGTAATCATTTGGTCGTTAATTAAGTTGTACTACCGCAATTCCCGAGATAATGAGCTGATTTGCATATTCGACCTAGCAATTGACTATTCAGTGCATGTAAACTTTAGGTACATATTAATAAGACTCGCGCGAACCTTGATTCAATGTACACGATGGTTAACATGTGATCAAATTGATCCATTACTTTCTCATTACAATGTCTACTCAAGCATACGTGATGGTTATGTCGATCTCATAATATTTTGTAATAAATCGTTTTTCACTTCTCTTGTATTATGAGAAATAAAAAATAACGATGTGCTCGTGGTAGGAAAAAATCACTACACAATCATGAAAATGAATGATGAATTAATATTTATAAATTACTTACATTGATAAATATTTAAGTTAGGTTACGTTAGGTTTGCTCTCCGCATCAGTTGTCATCACACGCGACCTTTATATTCAACTGGAAATTCAAACTTTCGCGTAAAATAGAGTTCGATCTACGCAGTGAAGTTCCATTCTTCTAGTTTTATACTCTACAAAATTTCCGTATTTCCTCAGTTGGATCCATGAGTATCAAAACTGTGATAACCTCGGTCATAACTTACACTTCCGACCGCCTTTTCCCACAAAACGACATGATTTAACAATAAAATGCCTTTTGCTTCTCAATTCACGTGCGCACAATCTAAAAGGTCGTTATCGTTTGATAAAGAGCTCGCTCACTAAATATAAGAAATTTAAATCTGAAGCATGTATACGTGTGAGAATCGTACTTCCTTGAAGATAAGTCATACGTTTCTGAGCTAAAAATATTATCGATTAATGGATCAAGATTTCGAATATCTGTAACAGGACAAAACTTTGAGAAAAAAATAAATCAAAGTTCTTGAAAATTTTTCAAACGTATTCAAATGTCAATCTAATTTTTATTTTCTTTATTCTGTTTCAGGTGGTATTGGTCTTCATCCTCAGTATAGCATCGCTTATAATATACTTCATCGACGCCTCCAAGTAAGGGATCTTTAACTTTCGGAACGGCTGTTCGTATTCGGTTTCATCGATAATTTCGATTTTGGCAACAACATTTTGTACTCTCGTATCGTATACAAAGTGTTGTGCATATAAAAACGAAATTTCGACGAACTTTATATGCGATAAGCCCGACATGTTTGAAAGAATTGACAGAGTGTCCGTGATTTCGTGTTTCGTTATGTTGCAGCGAACAGGTCGAGCGTTGCCAGAAATGGAGCAACAACATTACTCAGCAGATAGACTTAGCTTTCAATATATTTTTTATGGTCTACTTTTTTATACGCGTAAGTATATCAATGTTCAATTTTTTGTGTTGAAGTGTTGAACGTTGGGACGCTCACAGTTACGTTTCCCGCAATCAGCAAGTCGAAATAATTTTCACTTGTCAATATTTCCTGAATTCCTTCCTCTAGTTATTTTAAATATATTCGAATAAAAATTTTGTCTTTTGTATTTCCGGATATGTTAGAATAAATATGTCTGAAAATTTGTACATGTGATCATATTGAAATCTGTCTAAAACGTTTTTCAGTAGGTATCTCAGGACAATATGCCCGTCGTTACGCATGAAAAATAAGATTAGTGCATATCATTTATAGTCTCCGGGACTGTCATCCACTGGTTACTCCAAATGTAAAGTTGTCAAACGTTTCACATCAGAAGAGATTGAAATTAAGACAAAGAGACAAGTTCGAACATTTGAATAAAGTAGCAAAGTGATAAATCAGTATAAAAATTGTCGTTTTTTACCATTCAGCAAAAAACATCGGCCAAATTTACAAAATTTAGTATCAAAAGAATGAAATGGTTGGAGATTTTCTTGTAAATATGTCACCCGGCTAAATACTTTTTTATTATCGAATAAATTAGTGATGCAACAAGAGTGAAAAATTGTAGATATTCAAAGAGCCGGATAATCGTCAAGGAAAATTATCACTTAGAACTGAGAGTACATTGGGTTTAAGATTTTTTTTTTTCACATTATTAGTTTATCGCCGCCAGTGACAAGCTGTGGTTCATGCTGGAGATGTACTCGTTCGTGGACTACTTTACGATACCACCGTCTTTCGTCTCGATCTATCTCGATCGGACGTGGATCGGGCTGAGATTCCTTCGTGCCCTACGACTGATGACGGTTCCCGACATCCTCCAGTACCTCAACATTCTAAAGACATCGAGCTCCATTCGACTCGCCCAACTCGTCTCCATATTCATCTCCGTCTGGCTGACCGCTGCTGGCATCATTCATTTGGTGAGGAAAAACAATAAACACTTTTTTTTTCCATTCCAGTCGAGTTATTTGGCTTATCGTACGTATCGACCCAAAGTTAGTATTAGTTTTAGATGAGTGTGAACAAAATTTCTTTAACAAATTCGTATAGAAATCCTCGATTTTCTCCAATTCGTAATAGAAAAAAAGTTAAAAAGACCATCATTTCTTTCATATCGATTTAATAATTATGTCATGCAGGTAAAGTTACAAAAAAAAAACCAACTTGAACATTATTTCATCTTACCATTCACGTTGAGCCTTAACATAAAATACTGTTTGTGACTAATAAATCAATGAAATTGGTAAATTTTTCCGCCCGTTCTTTCTCCTTTCTCTACAGCTTGAAAACTCAGGGGACCCTTTCGAGTTCACGAACCCACAGCCCCTCTCGTATTGGACATGCGTTTACTTTCTGATCGTGACGATGTCCACGGTAGGATACGGTGACGTTTTCTGCCAAACAGTTCTTGGCCGCACATTCCTAGTATTTTTTCTACTCGTCGGTTTGGTAAGCACACCATATTATTACTATTTGTACATTAGGAACGTAAGAATTGAACAACAACAAAAAATATTACATAAACCGCAAAAATAATTTAATCAAAAGAAAAATTTGATAATGATGATGATGATGATGATGAAAAAAACGAATCAAGTGAAAGAGAAGCAGAAAAGATAAACGCATATATACTTATGCTATTTTATAATTTTCTCTACCACATATGTCTACTACCTACCTGGCTATCTATCCATCTCTCTCTGTCTCTTTCTATCTTTCTTTCTCTCTCTCTCTGTCTCTCAACCTCGGAAAAACTTTTTCTTACTCCCTCTCTCTCTCTTTCTCTCTATCTCTCTTTCACTATAAATCGCTGTCGCTCTGTCTCTCATTATTTCACAACCTATTTCATGAAAATAAGTGAACGCCACGTGTCACAAGTATTCGCGTGAAGGTGCTAACGTTGCGACTACTTGCGAATACTAACGTTAACTGTCGCGCAGCCATGGAGAGCTTCGAGCACGAAAAAAAGATTTCTCATTTTTTTTTCACCTCAAAATAATGACGTTCTTTTTTTCCTGCAACGATTGTATTCATTCATTTTTTTATGTTTTTAATGAGACCAAGTGCAAGGAGCTTTCCATCGGACATTCTGCGAGCTTGCGAAACGAACTCAACCTCTTCTATTCTTTTTCCTGTTCGTCGCTGTTTCGTCTCCTGCTCGAGTCTCTATTTGTGAGCTTTTGTACTCGGAATAACTTGTCTTCTATATGATATCACGTCGAATATTTCCTTGTGACACAAAAATTTTGATTCTGTGGTGGACGTGCACCCAGTTACGCTTTTGGCTTTCAGCTACATATATATATATATGTATATTTTTATAAGGTTAATGCACAGAAAAGAGATTTTTTGTTTCTTGTAGCATAAAATGTTGGTATCACTAAAGGGAAAAAAATAATTATACAATAACATGTTCCTCCCGATAAAATTATTAGTACCGTGAAAAGAATCATGGAAACATTTGATACGTTCGAATAGCTAAAAAAAAAACTTACACAAAATGAATATAAAATTTCTAAAATATTGATTATTCTAATATTTGGCATGAATATGTTACCACTAAATGTCGAATGCGTTTTCACAGACGTGTCGAGAAACTGTTTTATTAATTTTTTTTTTATAGCAGGAACGTCTGATTTTTTAATCGAGAAACAAAACGATAAATTTCACACCCCATCAACGCAACAATATGCTCAACTTTGTAAAATATTGTTCGCCTTATTCGACAATCAATTATAGTTCAAATGTTTTAAGCATAATTTAAAAGTACATTGCTCGATCACCATTTCGTGGGGATTATTTTTTTTCTTAATCTTATACTCACATTAGTGCTATGGGAACAAATTATTGAAAAAATGATAAAAATAAAAATAATGTATTTTACATTAATCTCGTGTAGATATACATATATATGCATAGTCTCGAAAATTGCATACGTGTTTTCTCGAACTTCAACGCGTTCGTTTCGCATGCCTTGCTAGTGTGTGCGCGCGCCCGTTGCGTTTCCGTAATTTGCCAGTTTGATGAATGAAAAATAATACAAAAAAGTATTTTCCTTGTTTCAAGAAACCTGAGGAAAAATTTGGGCTTATTCGAAATATATTTATGGGTGACTAACTTTGATCACAATTGAATTCTTTTATGAAATTTATTCGTCTGGAAAAAATAATGTCGAAACTAAGTAATGAATAAAAGTTAATTTTCCTTGAAATAAAAATAGAGCCTCATTTGATTATTTCATAACATTATGAATAATTCAATGAATTAATTATAAAATACGATTTGACGGGAGGTTCAGAATAATTTTTAACCGTTGGACGGTCAAATTTCCTTCACATGTAAAATTTTATCACACTGGCAATGAGCGAAGCATTGTGTCTCGGTTAATAAAAATCAAAAGATTTTTAAGTGACTTGTGGTTGGCTAGGAATTTGGCCAGTTCATTTTTTTTCCATAAAATATGATTCCGATTATTGCAATAAATAAGAACAAATTTTTTCATTCTCTGCGAAGAGGATGAAAAAAAAAAGCAGCCACAGGAAATTCGAAGCGAACTAATTTTGAAACGAATGCTTCGTTCGAATGGTGTACAAAAGCAGTGCATAATTGTATAAATTGATTGAAAAAATTTGTCACGATTGAAATCAGCCTCCTCTCAACTCCAACTCAAGAACTAGTCACTTGTTATAACGTTTCGAGTATTCAAAAAATCAAGATTACAAACACCAGACTCACCGTTCGAACGACAGTATTTCTTTTGCTTCTAACGTTTGTCGACATTGTTGTTATCAACAAAAAATCTAATTTATCGTTCTTTATTAGTTGCAATTTAAACAAAAAATGAATCTCACGCTCAAAATTTTGTTGTCTTCTTATTTTTGCTTATTATATGCAAATATATATCGTTGACAAACGTTGGGTCAAAATTACAACTCAACACCGAGAGATAGACGGTTTATTCAGAATTTCTTAGTAATAACGATTACTATAACGAATTGTCGTGCTTGGATATACATACTTATATAAATATTTATTTATAAATATATATATAAACCGCACGATAAGAATAACCGAATAAATCCTTGGCAATGCTATCTTTGCCTTAAAGAATGATAAATAATATCGTATATCTATGTAAATATATATTCAAATATATTTATAGACATACGATCAATGCAACAATAATCGCGATGAGATATAGTTCATCCTATGTCTCATTGTTTTATTTTATTTTTAATTTTCTAACGATAATCATTTTATTTTCTTTCTTCTTCCAAATCTACAACTTGTACCGTCATGTCCATGTAGTTCTCGTTTAAAAGGTTGACGATATTGTCCAATACGATCACTCTCTTACTTATGGACCAACCGGTTAATCGAACATGACCTGCACCTCGAGCAGAGCAAGGCAGCACGTTTGGTGAACTTTTTTCCATGAAAGAAAAAGAACACAAAACAAAAACAAAAAGAATAACGATAAAACGAAAAAAAAAAAAAAAATACGAGAATATTTTACGGACGTGTAAAGGAAAATAACGGAGAACGAAAAAAAAAAAACAAATATTAAAAGGACGATCACCTCAGTTCCCTTCCGCTATTTTGATATAAATCGTCGTTGGATGATCGAAGAAGCAAATTGCCAAAGAAAAATTCGCCTTTTTTTATCATCCCTCGGCGCTTTGAATTCCATTCCACGGATTAGGTATTTACTAACTGTTTTAATTAAGCCAGATTAACACAAAAATGGGAATAGTAATACAAATATTTCCACAAGAAAAAAGAAAACCAATCAGCTATAACCGAGTACCTCTCATTTATCTAACATCAATGATGTATCGAATTCCACTTACCCCTTCGTTACCTTTACTTATATCTTTCTCTCTATTCTTATCATGACTATCTCTCTCGCTCTCTCTCTCTCTCTCTCTCTCTCTTTCTCTCTCTGACTCTCCTCACTTTCTCTCTCTCTCTCTCTTTTTATTTCTCTAGTATATATAAATAATTATATATACATGTATATTCTCTGTGCAATCTTTCGCGGCAGAATAATAAAAAAATGTGTCGTGACGCTTCTTCAACTTAGGTTTATAAATTTCTTTCGATAAGAGAAAGGTACAAGCGCTTTACGACCATATTAAAAGGCTTTAATAACATGATATTATTGTTGGTTTTGAGAAGCCTGGAATTTCACGAAGATTAATGCGTCCCAAGTAATGTCACTTTGAAATGCATCAATAAATATCGTACCGGCAGAGATAGCCAGTGGGGCTTATATAATATGTTACAATAAGTAAGGTTTTCATTTCCTGCCTGTACGATATGCGATCGTGGCCGGGACTCGCTTGGTACTTCCTACTTACACGCTAGAACTATAAATCTGCATTACAAACTTACGTCTTTCGCTTGGGCTTCTCGTTAGATAATTGAAAGAAGAAAAAAACAAAAATTAAGTCGGCGACCTGTTTCAAATTTCGTAAATTGATATGTTATAAGCCAATGACAAAAAAGGAAAAGAAAATATATCTTCAGCAATGAAGTAACACTGATAACGCTGGTAGAAATAAAAATAATAATAATTATTATATTTACAATTATAAAAAAAAGAGCTACTGAACAGTTCGATTTTCCAGACATTACCAGAACCAGAAGAGTTAATATTAATGAAAACGAGGTTGATGAAAACTTGAAACATTAATATTAAGCGTAGTAATTAGCCTGTTCAAATATCTCATGTATTTCCAAATCCAAGTAGAGTAGTTTTAACGAGAAATTTGCGAAAGAAAATTTGATTGAAGAATAATTACCATAATATGAGTAGTGTCAAGTCCTTTTTCATTTTTTCACTCTTATCCAATGTAGAAGTAGACTTGACAGATAATCTCCACTGAAAAATCTTTTATTTCTTTTTATCAATTTTGTTCATCTTACAAGTAGTAATTCAACGTTTTCATACATCTCCAGAACAATCCAAGTAATGTACGTAATAGTAGCATCCAGTTTGTAGTCTTGCTTTGCGATTCGAAGGTACAAGAAAGGAAGAAAAAAAAATCGAGATTTTTTGGGCACACCTCAGTATCAGGAATCGGAGTTCTTGCCGGAGAAGGAGGGAGGGGGGGGGTCGAGGTTTTTTTTAGAAAGGGTTATAGTGAAGATATAATGCATCGATAACGCCAAACGACGAGAGGTAACGTTACTTGCAATTTTGGCAAAATTCCAGCCACGAGTCGAGATGAGAGACGCCAGAAAGCATCCTACACCGGCCAGGTGGCTGGTAAAAATGGAGCTTGGCTCTTATATTCTCTCTCTCTCGCTGTCTCTGTCTTTCTCTCTATCTCTTACTATCTCTAACTCTCTCTTTCTCTCTTTTTCTCTCTTCATCACACTCTATTTCTTTCCCAGTATATTTCGAGTAGGGGAGCAACGTAAAAAAGTAGAAGCTGTAAAATACCTAGCTCGTGTGGGACACGCGAAAGCCAGATAGAAAACGAGCTTTTCTCACGTTTTGCATATTCGGCTAGTGCAGCGAGTGTGAAAGACACGAAGTGCACAAAAAATGAGTAAACTAATCGAGTCCCAACATCGACTCAATAATAAAAACTTAAAAATGAAAGAAAAATAAAAACAAAGGTCATATACAAATCTGTATGTTTTTTTCACCACAGTTGTACCTAGAAAATCATTTTGACAGCTGAAAGTTAGGGAAACCAATTTCTCAATGATTTTTAATTGAACGTATTACGGGCTACATGCTTAGTACAAAGGCTGAAAAGTATACATGCGCAGTTTTGAACGTTTACGTACAAAATAATTGAGGAAAAAAATTACATTTTTCTAGACAATGTATATAAGTTGAAAAATTCTTTCATGGTAATTGTTAGATCAAGGACAAGTTCAAAAGAAAAATTTCGATCGTTTCTCTGTGTCTCCAGAGTTTTTTTACACTTCATTCCTCTTTCTTTTCTATCTTGTTTTATCATCGATCGCACAGATCGATTGTTTCGATCGATTTTTGTTTAAACACACAAAACTTTTGAACCCCGTCAAATCAAATATGTGATTATATAAATATTACCTATGGGCATCCTGAGTGTTGCACCACTTGCACGTCGTGCGGCGTTATGTTCGTCGCTATTTGGATTTTTTTTCTTTGTAAACTTAAAAATATAATAATAATGACAAATTTGAGGCTGTAAACAAAAATATAATAAAAACAAATGTAAATCGCACAGGCATCAGTATTTCGTTAAAATATTGCAAAAATTTAATCAAATAAATTATAATAAACAATTTTTACTAATGGCATTGGCAGATAATCTGAATTTAAAGAAAGTAATTGTGCGGAGGGCTTCATCCTGCAAACTCACAGGAAGTTGGGAAACCAAAAAAAGTTTAGAAATACATTTTGCAATAAATTTGTCTGTTGTGTACATAACTATTTATGAGAATCGTTGGTACGTACACAAAGTATTACTTTTAATACAATTAGTTAAATTGAAAAACAATAATTTCTTCAAATTTTTGTTTTAGATTAGTTGAAACACAGAGTGGAGCCCTGCATTAATTTCATCATAAAATAAACTTCAATTTTCGATATGCAGTTGCTATTCCTCTCTCTTGTCCTTGTATCTTTCATTCCTTTTTTCTATCTTTCTCTCTTGATCTCTTTCTCATACTCACTCACCTTCTCTCGCTCTTGGATCTTTATCTATTGTACGAATCAACGTTATATGACGCTAACTGACAAAATGTCGTTTTTTTTTTTAATATAATTTTCGTCCAAGTGACGCACGAATAAATTATTTCGAGAGAGGAAAAACAAAGAAACAGAAAAATCTTTACACGCGAACTTTTAATATTGATCGTTCGTCCTAGTCTGTATGTCTGTCTGTGTCCTGCGTATGCTCAAACGCTGCTGAAGTCACTGCCAAACTTATGATCCTTCGAAAAATTTTGAAACGTGCCAATAGGGAAAAAAAAAATACTAAAAATTATCACGCGGTTTGTTGCAACAGCAACGATAGACTAAAAAACTTGTATCGCTATACATATGCTTTAATTCCGTAATTTTATGATATATAATTTACCTGTGTGATAGCATAACATATATATACATTTATAATATATTTATACAAACGAAATATCTTTTTTACTTTAGTATATAAGCTATGATATCTCGCCGCCTCAATCTCTGCCGCACAAAAAGCTCTTTCGATTATCTTGACAAAGGAGATTTGCCGAAATTGAACCAAAAAATATATTTTTTTTTTTCCAACTCGTCTCTCACGTTCTCAGTCTAGTCTCGCTGATCTATATCGCCTCTACACCGTATATATAAATACGCCTATGTGCATATATTTTTATTTTTATTTTTTTCGAGCCACGTCGTAAGAATAATCGACCAATGCCTTAGCCGGTCTGATTGAAATGTGAAAACAAGAGTCACGCTCGCTTTTCGACAGTGATTTTTCATGTCTGACATTTGCTTTTTTGAACGGAACTTATTTTTGTTTTTTTTTTTTTTTTTTTTTTTTTTTAGTTTTATTTTATGCCTTTTTCTTTTTATTTAATTTTCATTTTATGCCTTTGAAATAAACACATGCCCTTCGTGTTGCGGAGTCGTTGACCCGTGCCTGAATCAATTTTTTCGTTTTCCTTTTACAAATTTATTTTGTTTTCGTTGAATATATTTTGTATGGGAAAAATTTGAGATTTTTTTCACGAGCTTATTACTGTATGGTCCATGAAAAAAAAAAATTGGTTTATTTCAGATCTAAAATAAAATTTAGAGAAGTTTAAATAAATATTGTGTAAATTGGCGTAAGAATAGCTTGAAAAATTCAAGCATCGCCATATTTCTCGTTTTTTCTCTCAATCTTTATTTCAATGAATAGCGACATTGACCCACCGACACCGTTTGAGAATCGCACGTGTAGGCGTAGTGCTTTTGATTACCAGAGTACGACCCAAGCAATTTTGTAGCTAACGTAACTAACAGAAATTCAACTTGTGAAATATCAAGGTTTTATGAAAAACAAGTGACAGCCGAGGTAATGTTTTTTCAATACATACAGATCATGAATTTTCATTTCGTTGTTTTCCGAACTCAAATGAGCGAAAATTCATTTTTCAATTTACGACTTAACATTTTTGTTTAAACACTATTTTATTCTTGTATAAATATAAAGTTGACCGTATGAAATATTTCTATTAATAACAGTGGCAGAAATTGAAATAACATTTTGCATAAATATTCAAATAGGAGTTGCAATTTTTTTTCGAATGTGGTTCCAAGTATTCGGTTGCTCACCTTATAATTGTCGTTTTCAGTCTGTCTCTCTCTCTCTCGCTCTCTTTTTCTATCTGTCTCTCTTTCTCCTCCTGTCGCTTATATTTCGAACCGACATTATCTACGAATTTCCAAACCTTCTAATTACTATGAATGTAATATTTCACTTAAATGCATATTGCTTTTAAAGAAAAAGAGAAAAAACTTTAATAAATGAAATCTATGGCGCTGATCGGAACTTGGGATTATTACTCGCTTCAGCGATTTCATTGTCGATAAAAACAAAAAGTGACATAGTATGATTTGTGCTTGTTCGTTGCAAATTATCCAAGCATCCAGTTTGAAACAGCGGTAGCTCTGTACGTGGTGCAAGAATTCGGTACGTTAGTAGAAGCGAGAAAAACAGATCGAAAACCGACAATGATGAATCGAGGATTTATCTTGCGTGTTCGTGATCGACCTCGAGAAATCATTGTCTTGGTTTTCGTTGACTGGCTAGAAATTAATGACTAAACCAGCTGTTAACTCCCCACTGATGTTAAATTTAATTCCAAACATGTTTTTTTTTTTCATGCTTTTTATCAATAAGTAATTTGGTATTCGCCATATTTTACAATTTTTTAATAAAATCTGCTGAGTTTTTATTCAGAAAAATATATTTTTAATCAAAATTTGTGACTCTGTAGAAGGAATTTTATATAAAAGTGCTATTCGTTGATTTCGCTCCAGCTCCAAGCGCCTCATGTCATTATTGCCTTCCTGTAGCTTTCTTATTTCGTTTATTAATCTAGTCCTCTTTTTCTCATTTTTATTTAACCGCTGTGAATAAATAAAACGATATGCTGCTTGTATTGAATAATGATATAATTGCTAATCACTTATTAAATCCTTGGTAAAGAAGCCAAATCTATTCACTCATCGTTATCACTGCAAGTTTCCACCAGTTATTGTTTCTATTTACAGGCGATATTTGCTAGTAGCATACCTGAGATAATAGAGCTCGTAGGCAGTAGGTCCAAGTACAGCGGGGAATACAAGCGAGAACACGGAAAGAGGTATAATGAAATTTACAAAATTTGACAAATCCAATTTTATATACCAATGGATTTATCTACTTGTGTCGATCAGATATTCTCCACGTCAACTCATTCGTTGCTTTTCGTCTGGTGAAATATTTCATTCAACAATTACACACCTACACGTACACAAATTTACACAAACATGATACACTAATATCGAAAGCATTAGTAGATATACTTTGATCAATGATTTCAATTTCCGGTGTCTCATCTGCTCTACGTAATGTGAATTTTTAATATTAATTGTAGATTGCATATTGAGTCAACGAACTTAATTTTCCTGGCTATTGGCTCTATTAATAATCTAACCGATTTTGGAAAAAGAATTAATTATTTGGAAATAATTAAAATTTAAGAGTAGGTATAAAAACTGAAGTGACAAGTTTAGATTATTCAAAAGTTTGATAAAAACAGTTTGGAACGTTCGTTTGAATAACCGATTTATATTTCAAGTCTTCAATATTTTTAAAGCTTCGAATGCTCAATGATACTAGAAAATCAGGTGTCACTCTATTCCACAACTCCATATTAAAGCACTTTTCGAAAAAATAGTTCAAATAATTCACATCAAGTGCTACAATAACAGGAAGGAAAAACTCAATGAACATGCCAAGGGAAAAAATCTCGGTGACGCGATATGAAATTTACCAGATTTATTTAAGTGTTGTTTTTTGAAAGTGATGAAAGAAAAAGTATCTGTCGTATAACTTCTACATAATGATCATACATATATTTATGTTTTTTTTTCTATATGGAACACTATACTTTAAATATCCATTATTTGGCTTGTGATAGTCATCACGGTGTACGATTTCTGGAGCAAAAATTATCATAATATGCAACAACATTTTTTCGTGACATTCAATTTTGTGGATACGATGGCGAGAGTCTCCTTGTAGTGAATCGATTTGGATTGATATCGTAGATTTATCTCGTTATTCGTATGACACAACAGTCCTTCGAGGTCTTTCATTGCAATGAGAACACGAATCCTTCGTGAACTCTATCGACTTTAACATTATTTCTCTACACAAACGCATACAGATATATATATGTTTGTACGTTGATAGCAAAAACTCTCATGATACGTTTTTTCTTCAATGTCGTGAGCATCTGCTGTCGGTCCAGGTTTCAACGTAACCAACTGACCGTTCCATTATCAATCGACCGTATCTCTCGATTCTCCTTTCTCTATTCTTCATTTTACTCCATCTTTTATTTCTTTTCAAAGAATTTTACTTCAAAGAATTTTCAACTTTCTCTATCTCTCGTTGTCTGCACGCGATTCTTAATTCGATTTTACCTTGATTGATTCTTTATTTCTATTTCTTCACCTCCTTCTTCGTACGTTGCAAAATTACCTTTCGCAACGTCAAAGCTATTTCAGCTAAAACCCTTTCGAATGTCTCTCTCGCTCTCTCTTTTTTCAAACAAAATTCCTATCATTTACAAAGACTTGGCTATTCGAGGAACTTCAAATGAGAAATAGTGCCTCATTCTTTCGTGTCTCATTTGCCTCTTCGAGAGTTTAAGAAATAATTCATCACCACTTTGTTTTCGAGATAATCTGGGTCACAAAATGTAAAAATCATTATGTACATTTCCCATCGTGACTTTTCGTATTGACTTTTGGACCGCGTTTGGTGTTACATCAATAACTTGGTAGAAAAAAAACGACCCCAGAAAATACATAGGATGATCGTTTGAGCAGCGAATGGTGGACTAAAATTGTTTTTCTTTTTCTCCGATTTTCGTAAAGTTCATTCAACTTCGCCGTTGAAAAAAATCAGAGAAATCATTTGTAATAGGACTTTGCGTTCAAGTTCGTTATTTTCCCAGACGTTGAATATCAACCGATCTACAAGCTAATAGAAATTTGAGGTGAATGAATCATCTTGTCATATTGTATTTTATTTGTTACTAGTTTGAAAGATTTTGCCTTGTTCTGATCTTATTTTGTAATGCATACAAAAATAAATTCACGATATACAAACAGTGATCCCTTAGAAAAGAGAAAGATAAAAAATTTTTTTTCACAAGGTTGATGTTTTTTGTAGAAATAAATTTTGAGTACATCGAATTTATTTGTTGGGATTTATAGTGAGAATTTCGTTGTAAGGTTGCCAGTGTTCTTTGGGTGAAAAAACAAAGAATAACGATCCATAATCAAAACTTCTCACAGTGGTTTATTGGATCGAATGTATACGAATTATTTCCTCGAGCTCGTTAAAAGAATGGTTGAAAATTAGTTGCTAAGCTAATTATTTATTTGTCACAACCCCAGAATGCACGACTTGGTAGTGTAGCGTCAACACTTTATCTCCAACACACTTTCTTCGTTAAAGATATAGATCTCACGTGCACGAAATTCGATAGAAAATCAGAAATTCAAATGTTACTCTATATCTTAGAAAAAAAAGAAGAGAACACAAGAAGACATTGATATCTCTAACTTTTCATTGTACAGAATGAAAGTTTGAGAACGATGATCAGTCACCAGAGAAGGCGAGGGTGACTTCTGAAAATGTTTTTGATCAGCGAGTACGAAGCGAGCACGTTGGTCAAACGAGTTTTTCAAAAGAACAAAAAAAAAATGCATATTTGTGCATATGTACACATATACATTTTATATTACAACATAAATATGAAACAAAAAATTAATTTTGTTGCCACGAGGGCTATGCAGATCCAAAATACAGACATATATATATTAATCTATATATAAATAAATATTTATATATATATATTATATGTATATAATGTACGTATAAATCGTGATATTTAAAATTAAATATTCGATCGGATTTGCAGCGCGTTTTTGTTTCGGAGTTTTGTTTGTTTTTGCACCTTGAGCTTTCTCATTTTCTTACGGAACCGCGTTGGTTGTGGGTGTGTAGGCGGTGTTCGCCAGCTGGATCCCAGAGATCACGGAACTCGCCGCGAACCGCTGCAAGTACGGTGGCCGGTACAAGCGCGAGCGTGGACGCAGGTACCCCAGAAAACAAAAAAAAAACTTCCACCTATGTGGAAAGCCTCTCTCTCTCTCTTAATCTTTCTATCTTTCTGTCTGTCTGCTGTCTCTCTCTCTTTCTCTCTCTTTTCTCCTCATCAATGACTCTCCACCTCTCTCTCTCTCTCTCTCTCTCTCTCTCTCTCTAATTCTCTTTCTCACTCTGTCCATTTGCCTTTTTCTCTTTCCTGTTCGGACCATAAGTTTTTAATAATTAGTTCCCATACCAGACTTCGAAACTATAAAAATAATGATATTAAACTATTTGGTAGACGCGTAGCTAAAAACAAATCCACATTTTTAATACGAACCATTTATTGTTTACCGTTTTTTGAATATTTTAGACCAAAAATTAATGCAGGAAGAAGAATTAAGCACGTATTACGCAGGGAGAGAAATGGAACTCACTCTTGGATAGCAACCTGGTTCACTGATGTTTTATCGGTTTTGAGATATTTATCATTCTTCCTGCCTCTCTCCCGCTCTATCTCTCTCTCACACACACAAACTCACACTTCATTTCTCCCTCTATTTCGATCTTAGGCTACGCATCGGTCATTGAAATTATGATTACAAACACATCTCAAATATCGTCTTGATTCATAACTTCGTATTCATAAATTCGTAATTAATCTCATTTCGTGTTAATATTTCGTGTTAGAGGAAATAGCAATTTGGTAAAATTATGAAATTTCATTCGGTTTTGTCGTGTTTCCGGTGCATTTGTTTGATTAAACAAAATGATTTATGTCCAGTTGCGTAAAAATACAATGACGCATTGCTGAATTGAATCGAAATATTCCTCGTATTTTTCGTTCCTTTTATTTGGACTTTTTGAAAAACAAAAAAGAATAATTTCGTTACAATTAATGTAAAATGCCAATGTTCATGACAATTGCAATTTTTCAAAAATTAATTCACCGTTATGGGAAGAATTTCAATGAAGTTAAGGTCAAGTGTATTCAAATTGTTGAAAAAAAAAAAACGCATTGATTTTATAAAAACCACTTGCCAACCAATTTCGAATTTACCTATTAAATCATTTTTCAATCGAAAAAATTCTGTTTCACCGCTGCTATCTACGAAAGTGAATCCGTTCTCTCCCTCTTTCTCTCTCTCCTTTCCTCTTTCTCTCTTTCTCTCGCTCTCTCTTTCTCTCTCTGTCCTCTTCTTTTCTCGTTCTCTCTCGCTCTTTCTTTTTCTTTCTCTCACACAGACACACACTTTCACGAGAATGAATATATTTTTTCTCACAGTATGTCGCAACTGGCTAAAAAAGCCACAAAAAAGAATATTGGCATAATAGCGAGATCGCATCCCTGAGACTGATTAATCACTGGTACCCAATTATTTTCACGTATTATATACCAAGCTCTTTCTCTCTCTCACACACACACTCACTTTTAACTTATATTCACCTTATATAATATATTATAATGCTGATATTCTATGCTGTCAACCTTACGACCTACTTACGCTGATTCACTGCTTTTCCTTAAATACGTATATCCTATAAATACACACATATATGTATAAATACACCATTTTTTACGATATTCACCGAGTTAGCAATCTTTGAATAAACCACACACCCACACACGTGCTGGTAATTGCTTGAAAATTTCATTGATTTGTAAATGAAAAAAAAAAAGAAAAAGAAAAACATAACACAGAACCCTAACCTTGTATCGTTGTTTCCTTAATGAATTATTATTTACCAAATACACATCAGTCTGAAAAGTATTTAACACACGAATGAGAACACTAAAAATAATAACAGTAGGCACGGATATAGTTATGGGATTAAAGGATTTTTGCATCCGTTGTCGAATCGAATCGTAATTTATTTGGAAATCCCTTATACCAATAAACATTTGACACACGAGTCCTCGTCTCATATGGATAAACTTTTTTTTAATTCGATAAACCCTCTCGTACGAATAACGTGTTGCATTTCGTTGGAAAGAAAAAAAAAACAAAACAAAACAACTACACGAAAAATGCACTTAAACAACACATTCGTCGGTTTTATACAGTTTTGCCCAATTTTTATTTATTTCGAATCACATTATTATCGATCTAATTCATTCGTTCATCGATTCTACACGATAGCAGAAAAACAATGACATTATTGAGAAGAAAAAATATGAAAAAATCTTCAGTACACACGGATTGGGTTTCTTGGCGGCATGCGTTAGTGTTCTCGCTATAGTTTCTTAGAGGATTCGCTCTCTTTCTCTGTCCACCTTACTTACTCTTTCTCTCTCTTTCTCTCTCTCTCATAACTTCTTTCTCTCTTTCTCTCATTCTATCAGTTCGTCCGTTTGTCTTTCTTTTATTCCCTGCCCCTTATTTCACTCTTTGAGCGATCGAGTATATTCAGATTGACATGCTGCAACGTTTGACAGGCGAGAGAGCATATTACTGCATATGTACATATTTATATATATATAAATTTCGATGAACATAAATATATATATATGAATATATACGTAGTATACTATGTATATATAAAAAAGCAAAAAATAACTAGTAATATTATATTATAATTGAACATTTGAAGATGCGTAATTAATACACGTAGTGGCGGCAGTAGAGGGGGTGCAGGCGTAGGCACAAAATAAGGCTAATGTTTACGTAGGGGTTGTAGATAAAAAGCACGACTTGGACGTAATGATATTGAATCACACTGACGCTGTAAAGAACAAAAAAAGGAGAAAAAAAACATTGTAGAGAGTGGAACGGCGTAGGGAGAATGGCGGTTAATAAATAAAAATAAAATGACAAAAAAAACAGATAAAAAGTTGTTTAAAACGATAAAACGTCTCCCTCGATGGGAAAACAAAGAGGGATGCTTCCATAAGTTTGCAGTCGATGCTGGGCCGCCCTTTTCACCGTTCAATGCGAAACCCTCAACGATAGACCCACTCTTGGCTGAGGCACTCGCTAGTCTAGTCCATAGTCCACATTGATTATTTCTTTTTCACATACACGTATACATATTTACATATATATGTATACTTTCGATTGTATACACATATATTTAAATTTATACATATATATCTGTCACATGGTCGTTTCTTTTATAATATCGTGATCGCACGTACGGGTTAATAACGTCAAGTCTTAAATCTCGAGGGATCATCGCGTTCGTAAATGAAATTCGTCAGATAATTGTAAGAAACAATTAAAATGAAAATATCAGTTAGTTGACGTATCGGCGATTACGATATTGAAGAAAATCGTTATTGTCACACTCGTCGTAACATCAAACATTCCACAATATCACATAATGTTTGTCGTTATCGGGAAAGGGAGAGGGTTAAGAAAACAATTTAAATGACGTTTATAAATCTTCATGATTACAAACTGCCACTCATCGATTAGGATATAACTTGAAAAATATTGATCTCGAAGAGACAAATAACGGTACACTAGTAGCTCACTTAGCTCATGTCCCAAGAAACACTATCGCGTTCTTTCGTTTCGTTTAAAAATTGCGAAAAAAAAACATTCAGGTTTTGTTTCCATTTTAAAAAAAAGTATTCAATGAAACGATGATTTCGAAAAGTTCAAGGATTTTTTACTTATCGTTTATTTTTCCACCTGCAAACACCCATCCACCGCAAGTTTTCACATACTATTTGAAAAATAGTAATATTTACGTTTTATTATATATATAAATATATTTTTTTTCGTCCATAATCCTCCCAAGTTACACGAGGCTCTTGGAATGATGTTTGCGCAAATCTATCGATAGAGAGGCTTCAAATGTTGTTGGGGGGGTCAAGAAAAAACGAGAAACATGAGACGAGGTGAGTGCTCGCAAGGAAAAAGAAAACAAAGAAAATTTGTTGTGTTGCCCAAATACGAAGAACAATTATCGCGTCTCAGCATTATCGCTTTGTACTTAATTCTGTAAACCAAACGGTGTGGTTATTCAGCCGATTTCGACAGCTTCTAGCAATTAGAACGAAACGATTTGCATACGTGACTAAATGAATCGTTTATAAAACGACATTATGTGTCAAACGTGTAGTAAACATTTTGAAGCTTAAAATCGCTAACTCATCACCGCACGTAGTTGAAAAAAATTTCGGGAGTTCAGGGGAGAAAAGAGCGGACAAGTCGAACGAGCTTTTTGATGACACAACTCGGTACGTCAAGTTTTTTTTCGATTCGTTAGTTTTCATTACATTTTTTCCTATTGCTTATTTGAAATAAAATAAAATTGACAATCACGTTTTTCGCAATTTTTCTAAAGCAATGTAGAGAATATGAAATCTTTACTGTTGAAGATTGCCTATTGATATTAGGTTTTCAAAGATACCATATAATTTAATTGTATAATAAAAAATGAGTGTTGAACGGAATGCGATAGAAGACAAGGGTTAAAATCTATGGAAAATAATGGATAACACTTTTTATAACTTTACGCGACTTTCTATAAATAATGACAATAATAATAATAGAAACAACAACAATAGCATCAATCATAATAACAATAGTAATCTTAATAATGATAATAACAACAATAATAATAATAATAATAGTAATACATATACAAGAAAATTTGAATGGCGATTGGAACCGTGTGTAAATATATACATGGTCGATGAGTCCGCTCCGGGCAAATCCCATTATGACGGGCAGCAGTTTGTGAGCACACGAATGACGACGGAGACGATGACGACGACAACGACTACTATGACGGTGACGACGACGACGAACACGCACTCCAGGATGATCGTCTCTTTCTCTCTCTTTCTCTTTCACTCTATTTCTCTCTCTCTCTCGCTCTCTCTCTCTCTCTTTCTCTCTCTCTCTCTCTTTCTCTCTCTCTCTCTCTTTCTCTCCATCTTTATTTCGCTCATTCTCTCTGTTTCACTTTTTGTCCTTCGTCTAAAAGTCTCAACAATCTGTGATCCGTCTGTCTATCTTTAGTTTTTTCTTCATAAAAGCTCGGTTTCTAGTTATTCTTTCGGGTTAAACATTTCCATAGAAACACCAGCCCCCTTGATATATTTTAGAAATAATTATGTTGATGTTTGAATCGGCGTTTGAGTCGTAGAAAAAGAAGAGTGACTCTAAGAAGAGAGACAAAAAAGTTGAAAAAAAAAAAATCGAGTAAAGTGATCAAAATGTATGAAAAAATCGGAGATTTTTTATTTTCCTGGAGAGAGGTACAGCAACAGCACTACGTGGATGTACCTTTTTTTTAAATTATATGCCATGTATACCTGCCTTAGGAAATAATGAAAATGAAGTTAAAAAAGGAAAAAGATAAACAACAACAACAAAAGCAAAATTAAACAAAGTTAACAAAACAATTAAAAAATAGGTAGACGTGTCGGCACGTGTAGACTTGTTAGGTTTAGGTTATATTAATATAGGTGTGTAGGTCCTAGTTGTGTAGGTAGTCTACCAATCCCCGTCCCACAGATTCATTTTAGGTAAATACATCAAAACTCTTTACATGTATACCTATTGTTGATATTTTATAGGTATATTGATAATATACCTGTATGTATATATATATATTTATTTATTTATATACATGCATACATAATTACGATTTTTTGATTGAGAAAAACAAAAGTATGCAGTTGGGCCGTGGCCTGCATAGCGGTATAGCACAATCAATCGTGTCACTATGGGTTGGCCCGCGGCCCGGTAGCTAATCAACAACTCTTTTTCTTTCCGCTCATCATACAAGAAAAAAACCCCTACCACCGTCGTCACCCCTATTCACCCTCGCCCTTTTGCAACCCTCGTGAAGAAATCCTTTGCGAAACCACCCTCTATTACACCTTTGCTTTTCCTCCCTTGTGCCAATTTGACTATGACGTACACAATTTTTAAATGTATACAACGTTCGAAAAAAAGAAAAATCGAAAATATAAGAAAATTACGTAAAATACAATATCACTATTGACGGTGAGACTTTTACGATGTATAAACGACACGACGATTAATTATTATTATTATAAATGACGATGAACAAAAAAATTTGATACTTTGACTGGAAGAAAAATATATATAAATTGGAAGAAAAAAACGAAAGAAAAAAACAATCAAGCAAAAAGAGAAAAAATAAATAAAAAAGAGTGGCAACGAGATTTCGAAAACGACGAATACCACCAAATCAAACCCTTTTTAAGTGTATTGATGCGAGTGTTGTGTTCTGTTCTATCGTGTGGTGTAGGCCATATTCGCCAGTTGTATCCCCGAGATAATTGACCTGATCGGGACGCGAAACAAGTATGGCGGCACTTTGAAGAACGAGCGAGGTCGCAGGTGAGACACAAACAAAAAAAAAAACAAAAAATAGCTTCCCACAAAATTTTTCACAAAAAAAAAAAAACAAACAAATAATAATAATAAAAGAGTTGAAAAAACAAAAACATCCGACCAAAAGCCTCTCCGACTTCTTCCTCACGTGGCCCCGACACGTAACGTCCCACCCACGCCTACACTTTGATGTTTATGTGTTACTCTTGTGTGTGTATTTTACTTATCTTACAATATAAATACACACATATTTATATATATATATATACTCAACCAATTTTCCTTCATTCATGTGGCAATTTTCCTCACAATTTTCAAACTCCGAGTCCAAGTGTATTTTTTATGTATATATATGATGATTTTGGGTTCGAATGGATTTATACGAATTAGAATGTGATAAATTATAATGAAATATTCACATTCGTACAAAATGTACACCTCGTTAAATCATATTTCAGTACTTTTTCTTACACAGATTTGTCTTACTTTTAGAAAATACAAACAAGAGAATTATACTTTATTTATTACAAGAAACAAAAAAAAGTAAAATAAAATTTAATTGATGGTTATTTCGATTGTAAGATATGCGAGAGCCTTGGTTGACAGCTCGATTTTCAGGCTCTCGCTGCCTTAGTTTTCAGCTTTAGTTCGGTCGCGAGTTTGTTTGCTCCCACACTAACCAGAATCTCTCTACCACTTAATTCCAGTTCGTCGCTGCTTCCTTCTGTCTCTCATTCTCTTTCTCCCTCCTTCTCTTACTCCCTCTCTTTATCTATCTTTCTCTTTCTATGTCTCCGTTGTTGTCTATTCCCATTAACCCTTTCAGACGACCTAAATTAGCCCTCTCAAACTGCCCTCTTTCCACCCCTCCCCCCCCGTCTTTGCCACTAGTATACTATACCACTACCACTTTTGCCATCACCACCAACGAGCACCAAACACCACAACCACTACCACAGATTTTACCACACCCAGCAACTGGTGTTAGCTTGTTTGTTCACACTGACCGCACTTGAGACAAATACGGCTTTTCTCCCTCAGCCCCCCCCCCCCCCAGCCCGCCTCTTGCCACTGTTCAACTTCCAACCCACAAACCCCATGGACAGTTTGGCCTAATCTCTCATTCTCTATCTTTCTTACTCGCGCGCGGAAGAAATTTACAACTTTGCATCTTTGATTCTATTTCGGCAAGCTTTAATCAACCGATCGCGTTCTTTTCTGTATTTCTCGTTGTCTTCGTTTCTTTCTTCCCTCTCTTTCTATTTGCCATTCTGGTTCTCTTACCTTTTCATTTCTTACTCTCTCTCTTTCTTTCTTTTTCTTTTTCACTGTTCACTTCCTTTATCTCTTTCTCTTTCTATCTCTCTCTCTTATTTTCTTCGTTCAGTACAGCGTAATTTCTGTCAGAATGACGAGCACTTTTTATAATTCCAATTAAGCGTTTGTTACTTACGGATGGTTTTCGTGGCGATTAGTTTTTACTAATTTTTATAAAGTAACAATTATTTGTTTATTTTTAAACAACAAAACTTGTGAAAGTATCAAATTTCTTTTATCCTAATGGAAATGAATGCTTTTAAAAACTTTGTGGCGATGATTAAATTCTTGAATAATGTTCTTTGATGTCACACATGAATCAATTTATTATTATTGAAGAATACTTGGTTTTTTTGTTTATATCAGTTTATAAATAGAAATTGAATAATTACCATTTTCTAATGTTGACCGAAGTTCGGAATTCTGTGAATTGTAATCGTATATTTTTACCATTCCGTAAGTAGTAACGCCTTTGACTGGTCAGACGCGCCGCGATGAATCAATCATTTTACAAGACTTACATTTTATTCGTTCAATGATGAAACTCTTCTGAATTGTTAACATTTTTTACATAGAGTACATTTATACCCGGTCATTCATTCCAGTTCTCATTCCAATTGTAAATGACCCTTTTTTAAAACGCGTTTCATCGTAAGATAAAACGTTCGATTGCAAACTTTCGTGAGCTGTATTTATCTCCGAGTGCAAAGAGTCAAAATGTCCAGCATGCACCCCTGCATACAATGTTACATAACCAGCATCGAATGCATCTTAATAATCCCGACTGTTGTAACAGTTCAGTGTAATATACATATTTACATATACATATATATATTTAAATATTTATTATATATATATTATATATGTGTATGTATATAATACTATACATAACCTTGATGTCTTAGTCAGCATTTAATAATCGTTTTGGGTGTCGTTACAGTTACTTAACAATGAAAATGGAAGTAAAAAAAAATTTAAAAATAAAGAAACAGAAAAGAAATATGTGTTAATTAATCTAGATCAGGTATTCGTGCAGAATCGTCACAATCTAATTGGATTTTATTTAGTGAGGAAAAAAAATATAACGATAACAAAATGAGAGGAAATGCCTACAGTTAAGCAACCGATCCACCAAATCGTCATTCATTTCGTATAAGATCAATTATTGGTTTCATTTTTCGTAAAGCTTTTCTTTTTTCACGGAAAAAAAGGGTAAGAAAATAAACGAAAGAAAAAAAAACTACAAGCTTGGTAATTCGGACTCGGAGAAAAGAGGGATGTGCAAACCATCGTGCAAGGTTCTCGTGTCGTAAATACGAACGCGGTTTTATTTCAATCATTTTTTTGATTCTGTGTGTCGCGTGCGTGTGTATGTGTATGAGATTAATGTAAAAAAAAAAAACATGGGAAACACCTTAAAAATACTCACTCATACACTCGTTATAGTTTTTCTTTTTATTCATTTATTATTCGCTTTGCCAATAAATAAAAAATGATAATAAACATTTATGTATTTGGATTGTACGTTGTGTACGGTTGTATGTTATATATTATACAAATACAGGCTGAGGTAGTTCATACCAACACTTTAAGGATCTTTCAACTATGAGTTACAGAGGCTAATGTTTTTATCGAATGATGCATACGGCTCGCAAAAAATCGTCCTTGATTATTTCCCAGGTGTAAACTTGTCAAAGATTTCAAGGTTTTTTCTTTTTCAATAAGCTCGACGAGCAGGATATTGTTTAACCCTTTGGGCCATACAATTTTTCCTACGTGGAGTTGACTCGAAATTTCGGAGTTTTTGGGGTCGCCACGAATCTAAACTCAAACTTTCAATATCAAACATAAACTGTTTCTTATTTTTCAAAACTAAAATCATCGTACGATATTTTTTGAGAGAAAAATTAAAAGTAAAAATATGAGTGGTATTTTTGTTTTTAATAAATAATGAGTGTCCATATTTTTTCTTACATTAACCACAATAACCAAGAAACTACGTAGAAAATACAAAACTCGGTATTTGTTGGTGAAATAGTAGCTTAATAACAAAAGAAAATGCGATAAAATAAGTGGGACAACGTAAGTTACACTATGACGCGAAGGTTTAAAGGCAAAATACGATCTAAATTGCGAGTGAAGAGAACGGGCCCGGCTTACCGCGGAGCAATAGAATAGGCGGCAAGGGAGGGGATGAGCGACACAACCGGGACTTCTCAGTGAAAGTGGACGCTCGACGTGCGGCCCGCGATTCGGCATCATAAATTATACTATACGAGTAGCCAATGAAAAATAAGTTTTTAATATTGGACCAATCTTGGCCCTTACCTAACATTTTTGACGTAAGTAGTAAAAAAAATTGAAATCCTTGAGGGTTTTTAGCCCGGAGTATTATTTCTGTCAACATTCGATACCTTCTCGAGATTCGTGCAGTTTCCATTCGATATATTATCCTCTATATAACTCACAGGTTTGGAAATATCAAAGGTGCCCATGTTAATTGCCTCACTCTGTACATACAAACTTGCGAATACATTCCTCGGTCAGTGGCCTCGTGTTATTTCCTTTTTTCATCCGATTTTCATAGGGTGCACAACTTTTCTTAAGGCCTAACGTGGTCAACATTGATTCAAGTAAATTGACACTTAGCTGTAAAAAGATAAGGCGCGAAAGATTTGGACACGATTAATTTGCATTCGCGTTTTTGTCAAAGATTGACTGATTTGTATTTTTCTTTAACCGAAATCGTGATGTTATTTGTTTTTTTTTCCTCGTTTACCCATTTTCCGATGAGGCAAAATTTTACATTTTTATAGTCAAACATTTGCCCACGTGCGAGTCGCGATCCTTCATTATCAGCCGGTAATTCAATCCGTTAAATTATACAAACACGTGCACATACAAATCACTTAGTCAAATGAACGTACACTTTTTTATATCGATATTCATATATACAAATGATAAATGGTAACACGTGTCTCAGGCAGAACACCATCAGAGAGAAAAAAAACAATACATACTCATATGGTTATGCGGATGTTTTAGCGATTCAGCGAAACTCACAAAAAAAGCTCATGATGAATTCGATAGTTCAAGCAAATTAATGATCTTTCAAATTTTCCAGATTTTCTTCATTTTTTTCTTCATTTACCAGTATCACGAGTTTCAATATACTTTTTTTTGTACTGCTGTCGAATTCACAATGACCTACATTTTCAGTCACTTTCACAAATGGTTCCGGTTTTTTTGTCTTTCGTTAGGCCTTCTCACAGATGCATAAAACACAATGCAGCTCCAAGACAGAGCATGGAATGCCTATGCGATGGATATTACCACATTTTTTTTCCTTTCTTGATATTTCTATTTCCGTGAATAAAAAAAAAAACAACACCCCTCAAATTCACCAATGTTTCACGATGAAAAACACGAACACATACGAACACAAATTACACCTACATACACAAGCACATATTTCTTTTTGCGTAATTATCACAACAACAACAAAAACACGATTTTGCAAAAAATTTATTGATTTGAATGTTGTCAATGCAAATATACACAATCGTAGATTTAGTATATTCACGATATAGTTATACGTTTCTGTTTTTACGTTTTTTGACCTTTTGGATTTGTTTGTTTGTGCCTGAAATATTTTTGCAATGATTAACGTGAATGAGCTTGCTGAATCCAGATTTATTATTACATGATAAATGATTTCTATGCAAAATTCTTTATATATATATATAATATATTTTATATATATATACACCGGATCGTCTAGAATAAATTGTTTGTAACATTGTATATAAAGTGTTGTAGTTATTTCGGTTAAGATATAGTGATCGTATATTCGCCTAATATGACTCACTCCAATCCTATCGAAACCCCGGTAAGTTTTGGCCAATTAATTGAGATTATATTCCTGAATCGTTGTCGTCACGAGGAAAAAATCAGTATATCAATGAAATAAACAATCATTTTTCTTATATCTGTCTCTCAGTTAAAAAAAAAAAAAAAAACAAATATGTTCGTCACTCGCTATGATCCCAAAGTGTCTTTTTGTTTCTTCAATTTGGAGTAGATTTTTGTGCTTACAAGGGAAGAATCAAACGAAATTTTCGACCCAAAATTTTGGAATCGATGCGATTGATCGAGTTATTAATATTTTGACTTTTTCTTCGTTTTTATGAAAAAAAAATAATAAAATTTATATAACAATAATTCGCGATTTTTACAGTCGTGATAATTTTGATTTTCATAACAACAACAAAAGAAAGGGAAGATGACACACGACAATAGAGGAAATTTGACATAATAGTCATAGAAAATGTAGATAATTGATGTTTAGCACAAGTGATGTAGAACTTTTGCTTTTACGATTATTGTTTGAAAAAAAAAAAAACCAGAAAAAAAAATACAATATTTTTTTCCCGGATTGTGATATTTGCGCGAGCAATTAAATCGAGAATCGATATCTTTAACGTTTATTCTGTGTTGGCAGACACATTGTTGTGTGCGGCCACATCACCTACGAGTCTGTCTCGCACTTCCTCAAGGATTTCTTGCACGAGGATCGGGAGGATGTCGATGTCGAGGTCGTATTCTTGCACAGGTGCGTTGTCAAAAAACAATTCGGTGTGTTTGTCTGTCTTTCTTGTTTTGTGTTGATTTATTTTCAGTGTAACCATCGACGGGTGTTTCAAATTTGTCGATATTTATTTCGACACCCATCCTTCGATGTTCAAAACCATGAACGTCATCTCGTGACACCAATCGGTTGACGAATTAACAGTTTAAATAATAAACTGTCTAATTCATATTCAATACGAACATATTCACATAAATTTTTAACGTGTTTATTTATAAATATGTAAATATAGGTTGACGAAATCTCAATTTTTATCATTATTAGCTTTTTATATGTGGATTGTGTGTAATGAGCACGATTCGATTGGTAAGTATATCACTAGTTAGGTAAAAAAAAAAAATGATACTGCATTATTAGCAACTCGTCAAAGTTGTGACCATTGAGTAGGGTGATCAAGTCGCTTTTCGCGTGAATTATAGACTCAAACAGTTTTCATTACAACACAATTGAATCGTTGGAATGTAAATAAATAATAAATAAAGTGGACGAAAAACGACTACGGCTTGATCGCCCTTTCGTAAGGAGTGGCCTGTGCTTACAGGAAAGAGCCCGATCTCGAACTGGAGGGTCTCCTGAAGAGGCATTACACGACCGTGGAGTTTTTTCAGGGAACCATGATGAATGCCGTGGATCTAGAACGTGTTAAGGTATCACCCACGAAATTTAGCGAACAAAAAAATACAACAAAAACTTCACGACAATTCGCCTCATATATACCGAACAACACACGCGTTTCAATTCCAACAATTAATATTTCTTTTTTTCAAATTTATTTCTGTTGTCAACCAATTTGCAAAATGAAGGGAAAAAATAAGATTTCTTCTTCTTAGGTACTTTGCAATGTTCTAGTGGATATTGCATCCAACGACTTGATGGATCGATCCTCAGCACGATCGATCGTCGATGATTAATGCCCACTGTTTATAGATTTATTATACATATATAATGACATGCTACAATATTTATACTACATAATATCTATTTTAACTACGGTTATTATTGTCATTGTTATGTATTTACACATTTATTAAATCTACAAGTTAGTTCAATTTTATAATTTAAATTTCGCGCATTTAATCGATACATATACGCCGCGTAGGTTTCGTGCATGAAAATAATTCGACACATTTTTTCAATAACACTATCGATTTTTTTGGCTCATTCGATTATTGGTAGTTGTAATTTTTCGAAGTTTCTTAGTAAATATTTTTATAAAATAAAAGCTATTTGTATAATCAGAATCAACGGTGATATATATTTTATTCGTTTTTTGGTCTGCTGATGAATAATTAGAATTTAAAAAATTGGACTCGATTCTCGCTCGATTATTTAGGATAATTTTTGCAATATTTATTATTATTACAAAGCATACAGGCTGTCTCTCGTCATGCTGTTTATTAATCGTGTATCGAATTATAACAAAAAAAAACCAGTTTTATATTTGTGTTCATTTAATCCTTCGGCTGTAACACTGGTGTGAATCTGCAGCGCCAATTTAATATTTTTCCTCGATTTTCGAAAAACAAGCTCTTAATAAGTTATGGTGTAAAATAAATGTACAGCCGAAGGGTTAAGCAAAGCGCATACATCGTGTATACGTGTGATTTCGTTACACCTGTATATTTAGGAGAACGCGAGATTTCATCTTGACGCCAAATTGAATAAGGAAAAAAAAAATGAAAAAAAAGCTAAAGGTGTTTTAAGAACGTTGACCCTCTTTAACTCGAGATCGAGATATAACAAAATACGTGTAGGTTTATTAATGGAGCGTTCCTGCAGACGAGGGATAGCGAGTACACGTAGTTAAAGCAATCGCCTGCGAGTGCATGGTATGCTGTTTTAAGCTATGGCCCAGCAGGAGCGTGCAGTAGTTGAGACATTTTTTTCTTCTAGATTATATTTATCATGTTAATATATGACATATATATATGCATAAATATATATGTGCATATATATGTATGAAACACCGATGTATTAAATTTCTGTTTGTAAGGAAACTTAAGGCAATATTACCTGTTGAGTACGTTCGTATATTTACATACATAAGTCTGTATGCATTTATCAAAATAAATACCTCTGTAATGCAGCGAAACAGCACGTTTGCGTGCTTTTACGTACGTACTATTACGTATAGGTACTTGATATTCTTTTTAACGAAATTTCTCTCCACATATTAAACATACGAAACGACCCACGTGGAAATAATTTATAATTAAACAGTTCACAATATATCTATATTTTTGTCACTTCCGCATCGATTCATTGTTACAAATGATTGCATTCTGTGATGTTTTTTGCATTTGAAGACAACACACAAGTAGCTATCATTTATTTATGACTTAAAATAAAACGAAGAGCCAATACGAAGAAATGAAAAACCAGGCTGGATATTTGGAGAATTCTTTTAAATAGACAACAGGTTTTAATAAAGAAGTTGAAAATGTGCTCGAAAAATCAATTCCAATAAATAAATAAACGTGTTTGATGATACAAGAAATTTGTCGTGTGAAGGGTTAATTATTATTGGTTGAAAATGAAACGAAAAAGAGAAAACGTATTTTTAATTAATGAAATATACATATATTTTGTACATCGTGGGTTATAAATTATTTCCTAATGTGGTCGTACAGCTACTCCCAATTAAAAGTCTATCGAAGAGGAATAAGTTTCATCATATTTTTATAAGATTATTGCTCGTTCGGGCAATCGACAGAGAGGTTTTCGAAATATAAAAAAAAAAAAATTACTATGACACGATAATATATCGTTTGAATCGGGTTTGGACTGACAGGAAGCCACCAGATCTTGAGTTGGAGGGACTGTTCAAGCGGCACTTCACCACAGTGGAGTTCTTTCAGGGAACCATCATGAATCCCATTGATCTGCAACGGGTAAAGGTGAGTCAAGACGAGAAAACAAGAGAAAAAGGGAAAAAAGGCAAAAAACAAAAGCATCGATTGATTGGTTAATAATAATTGGTCGTGTTTTGTCCACGTGACGTGAACATTTATCTGACATACTAACGTTTGTCTAAGTGATGTGTCGCCGTAACCCATTCGAAATAATGCTCTCTCTGTCTCTCCGCCATTCATCAAAAGCAAACGAGTTCGCTCGGTTTGCTTCGCCAATATTCTCCTTTTTTGTTTTTCTGTCCCGCAATTTCTTCGTTCAATTAAACCGGGAACTCATGCTTGCATCTAAAATGAGGTGTGTAACCTCATTCGCTATTTGACAAATATTTATACTACTCTTATAAAGATGATATGGTTATATATCGATGTGAATGCCGTTTAGGGGATTATAGAATACATCAGGATTATTTATAAAACATCGAAACATCTACTTTCATGTGAGCATCTCTATTCAAGGAAGTATTTAGTGATTGATTGGAAACATTTGCCAAATTTATTAGTTTACACCAGAGTTTTTTGATTTTTTAAAATATGCACATAAATTTAATAAAGAATCAATGTAAATTCATAACTAATAATTTCTGTAGTGACTACATTCATTTGCTCATCTGTCAGCGACTTCACTATGTTTGTATGACTGATATATCTGTAAATTTGGCTAATAACCTCAACAAAATTTCAAGGATACTAATCTGTAATTTTTTCCACTTACAACAAAAACTATTAGTCTAAAGATTAATCAGATGCTATGGTCCTCAAAAACATATTCCGAATTCACATACTTATATATTCATACATCTTTCTCAATGCACAATGAAAACGCTTGAATTATCTGCTTCTTCTACTCTCATGCTCCAGTAAAAAAGTCCCGTTTCGTTATAAATATCTAAAAATAAAAAATAAAAAATAAAATCGGTCGAAATCTTTCATATGTAAACAAGTGATGTGAATTTTGTGGCGCGATAATGAAACCGATGATTTTCGTGCTCAATAAGGAAAGAAGAAAACTGCCGTGACATCCCGTCTCTCTATATTCCGTTATGGTAATCGTGCATTTCGGCGGGCATGGTTGTTGCCTGCTCTATGTCAACCTTCCCCCCACTAAAATTACCCTACTTCATTGTTGACTTAAACATTGGCTTTTCCAACCTCATTTATGTTCTCTGTCGCAAATACAAACCATCCAATCTCTAAATTGTATCGACCATGGACTTTCCGTCTCCTCTTTTTGACGCACAAAAACCGAATTATTCAATCGATGTGTACTAACACTCTTTGATGTTTCGATAGCCCATGTATAGTTTCCAAACAAATAATCCATTATTGTTTTTGAGTTCAAACAACAAAAACTAATTGTGAACCCATTACACATACTGATTGGGCGTCCCAAACGCGACAAAATCATTTTTCAACATTCTTTCACTATTTTTAATATAATCTTTATCATTTTCATTATCATTGCCATAAAGATGGTCATCATCATCATCGTTATCAATATTGTATTCGAAGCTCTCATTTCTCACTTTCTCTCATCTATGCTATCCCATAATTTCAACTTTATACGTTCCTTCCATGTGTCGACTTCCACACATAACAGGCTATTCCGAAATGTGATTCACATTCTCTCTTTTTCTATACATGAAGCTTTCGCTCTATCAGTCGCGTTTAAGGTGAAGACAAGTTGATATTACAGAAAGATCTTAGCCCCTTTGGGTTGAGAAATGGGAGCTTCCAGTGTATTATCATTATTATTATTTCTCAAATGATAATGATTAATGTGCTCAGTCTGGAATCCCATAGCTCCGACACCCACGGGGTCTGGTTCAACGATCCAGTATTGTTATTGTTGTTATTATTATTATTATTATTATTATTATTATTATTATTATTATTATTTGAATTATCGTTATCCTCAGGAAGAAAAAAGGTTAGTTAAGAATAAAACTGTCAGGTCAATTGTGATTCAATCGAGTAGAGATCTGTATCTTTAAACAAATTTGAAAAGAACAAATTTTTCAATTTTAGGCATATTTAATGAACAACAATAAAGTTTTCGAAAAGGTAACCTTCAGAATGGAAATATGAATATGGAAATACTTACTTTTTTTGGTATTCGCAAAAATCCATTGGGGTATATTTGACAAAGAAATTTTTTTTGTTCAATATTTTTGATACAATACATTATTGTAATTGGGTCACTGTTTCTGCGAGTCTAATTAATCAATAATATTAATTGATTATATTCACATACGAATTAAAAAAGAATAAAGTTTTTGTTTTTTTTTCTTCACTGATCTTTTTTCTTCGGGCGATTCTTACCGGATTAAGACTATTTTACATGTGTACGGATAGACCCATGCCTGCTGTCGACTCAGGTGGGTAAGTGCTCTTTTTTCACAGAGCCTGACATTGATCATCGTTTAATTAGTGACTTTGTAGAGTCATAGAATTAGCTCAACACTTATCTTTCAAATTGGCAGATTATAGTCAAATTGAAACAAACACATATGTGTTTGTTCGTTTTTTTTACGTCGATAAATTTTTAATTCGGTTCGATCGTTACAATCCAAATGTCGATCGATATATCTATTAAGCCATGATCATTTTTACCCTTAAATGATATTATATTTAGGAACAATAGGTTAATACATTTATATATGTACTTCCTATTCGTGCACCAGACATGATCTGTTTTCGAGTACTGCTTATACTATTATCCATTCAGTTCATGGTTATGAACTAACCGTTAATCTTTCATCGAGCATGCTGTAACAAGATTGCCTCCATATACATGTGTATATTTATGGATATGCGTTATTTGCGAATTTATAATTAGTAATTATTGCATGTGAACCCCCCTATAATTAATAATAATTTCGTGTATGTATAAATGGCATTTTGTGACAATTTGGTTTACAATTGAGTTGAACTTTTTCAAAACATATCGATTATAATTGATAAAGTCTGCAAACTTGTACAAGTTTAGTGATTTTTTTTCTCAATTTTTCGAGTCTTTTGGAACAAATGGAACGTAGATCCTGTTGTCATGAGATGACCAATATGTATGTATAGATATAATGTTACGTTAACGCCATCTAGCAACTAATTAAACGTGCTTTCGATAATAATATAGTTTTTATCATTCGTGAAGAATGCGATTGAGCTGCTTATTTTTAATAACTTCATAACAACGCTCCGAAACATCACACAATATTTTTTCTTTAAATGTTATTTTGTTTTTCTTATGAAGTAAACAGTGTGGTATTTTTCAGAAAATGCTTAAAGCCAGTTTCATCCAATGAGCTTTAATTACATCAGTGCATACTGCACTTTATTTGGTTTTCGATATACTAATTGTACAGTTAAAAACAAATTTGTACAAAGGCTCTTGTTGTTTCTGATAAAAAATTTCATACTTTTGGAGCTTTGAATCAAAGTACCATTTGTCAAATTCTCAGTCTCTATTCCATAGAGACGGGAATATTTGCGAGCATCGATTCATCGAGTACGATCTATTTACTGACACTTCTTGTTTCGCATTCTATACTCTCGAATTTTCTCATCTACCACGAAACAAAAAAATTAAACTCTCTTTCACTCTCTCTCTCTCTCTCTCTCTTTCTCTCTCCTCTCTCTCAGTCACTCCAACGTCCTGATATAAGGCGTCAGAGAGAGTGGAATTACAGAGAAAATTGAAGACAGAAATATCAGTTTTATTGAACGAATGATCGATGATTTTTAGGTTCATGAGGCTGATGCGTGCCTGGTTTTGGCTAACAAATACTGTCAGGATCCTGATGCTGAAGATGCAGCGAATATTATGAGAGTTATCTCGATCAAGAATTACTCCGACGATATCCGTGTTATTATTCAACTTATGCAGTACCACAACAAGGTAATATTCAAAAAGATATTTATCGGAAAAAAAAATCACAATGTTGCATGATTTTTCTCATCATCGGATTTATTAACAGCGCTCCCAGTAAAGAATTTTTTGGAATTTTTAAAATTTATAACATTCATTTATTTCGATAACAAATTTAAACTAAATGATCGAAAATTTTGTTTGTCATCGACATGTCGACAAATTTTTCTTTCCGAACTTTTTGCATATCAGACGATTTTAATCTTAACGACATTTTAATCTAGTTATCGCTAAATTCTTGTTTGAAAAGACCTTCGATGTGAGAATATGAAAAATTACGAGAAAAAACGTTTTATTTTTAACTTCATGAACAATTTTATTTTCAATAATGAAGCTTGTTACAAATGATTGAAATATTTATTTTTATATAGGCCTATTTATTGAACATTCCATCGTGGGACTGGAAGCAGGGTGACGATGTAATCTGTCTTGCGGAGCTGAAGTTGGGCTTCATAGCGCAGTCTTGTCTAGCACCAGGTTTCAGCACGATGATGGCCAATCTTTTCGCAATGCGATCTTTCAAGACGGTCAGTAAAATCGTCCTCCGGCCGCCTTAAATCTTCTATGCATGTTTGATTCGTCGTTTACAAGTTTTAGTTAAATATCAACCCTCGAGAAAAAACAAAATAAATAAGCAAACGGATAAATAATTAGATCACAGTAAAAGTGTGGGGGCTCAAAAAGAAAAAAAAAATATCACTCAGAAACACATTACATCGTACAGTATATACATCTCTTTGCCCGAAACGCTTGCTTTTATTTTCATTTTTTTTCCATTTATTCTTATTTTCTCATCGAACCTGAAAAGGTCGATTTTTTTACACTTCCAAATATGAAACTGTAATCAGTTACGGTCTTCAAAGATTCGCAATTTAAAAAACATTTAAGACAAACATGATTTCGCCACCCTGTGGACGACTAACACATGCATAGGCGCGCGCGGTATCGTTAAACATTTGAGATTAGAAAAATGGTTGGTTGATTGGAACCAGTCGCCCGATATATGCAGGCTTGGCAGAATGACTACCTGCGTGGAACCGGAATGGAGATGTACACCGAGACACTGAGCCCTACCTTCATTGGAATGCCCTTTGCCAAAGCTACTGAGTAAGTCGCTCCATGACAAAAAAAAAACAGACGTCATCCAGCAAAAAAAAATAACAAGTTCTGATTCAAGAGACTCGATTTCATAATCCTCCCTGCTTGTTTGCCAAGATTTATCCATATTTTACATTTTTATTTTCGCTACAACTCTTGCAATTTTTTTTTTTCAATATTTTCAGCAAATGACGCTTTTTCATTTTTTTATTTTACTAACCAAAGTGAAGCTCGAACACGGAAAGAATTTGAACAATTATTTTACATCAAAGTTTATTGAACATTTATATTGACACAGATTTATGTATATTTTGATTACAAGTATTTATTTTTACCCATTTTATCAATCCGGAATTTTCTTGGTGGAAATATTTGACTGATGAACATTTACAAACCAGTTGCAGAATTTTTTTTAAATTCTGAACAAGTAACTATACGATATAATTTGAGAAAAAAAAAACAATTCTTTCAGTGCACCAGTTCTTGCTCGTTATAATATGTTTTCTGAATTTCCAAAGTCGCACGTGAATTCGTAACAAACAAATAATATTTTTTTTCAATTTTACACACAAAAATATGGTCTCGTTAAAAGCAAATATTCATGTTGCTTTCAATCGAAAAGTTAAATTCGTCGCGTCGTAAGCAATAAAGAGAGATAAAGCCGAAAAATCGCGAATATTTTAGAATTTTTTTGCCCTATCACCGTGTATAGTTTTGCTCCTCATTTTTTACGAAACGTCAGTCGCATTTTGCGATTCCATTTCAACAACCTATCGTTAACGAGTAATAATGAGAAAGTAGAACTAAATTAAAATATAAGCAACAAAATCAAGCATATTTCTTGACCGCGAATGACATTTCGTTGAGAAACGTTAAAAAACTTGCACAATAATTGAAAATAAATTTCAAACTGAAAACATGTCTGCGAAAAATACACAGATTATGTTGATTCGGTGTCTCTTGAATCGGCAGAAAGGGATGAAGCTTCGCCTCGCCTATGTCTCTCACTACGCTCCACTCCGCTATTCAACCTTTATACAAAAGTGTCAACAACAACAATATATACATATATATATATATGTTCATATATTTATATGTATGCGAATGTACGTACACGCAGAGAAACTTTTGCAGTTGCAATGACTCTAAAAAGTTCGTCTCAAACTTCCATAGAAGTATTCGATGAATTGACAGTTAAAAATAAATTGAGAAGTTTTTGGAGAATTCTACTCATGAAAATGTTATTTGTTGTCAAGTTCTCTTCTATTAAAATGGGGGAATAAATATTCTATTCCATAATATCTATAATATTCAGTTTTCCAAAGTTGATTAATTCACGAATTATGTAATTATTCTTACGAATAATCTATTTGTCATTAAGAAGTGAGAATGTGTTCAAATTCTTATGAACACTCGCATTTTCAATATTTCCCATACACAAACAGATGAAAATAAGAACAATATTTTGTACTTGTCATTTTCGATAGTTTTAAAATTCGCCACTTTCTCTGAGTGTATGTTAATTGTACAAAAAACGTATCTGTGCTACACCTAATCGATGTAAGACCACCCCCATCGCTTCAGTAACTCCGTTATACCTTTTTCACCTGTTACTATAAATATATTATCGCAATGATAGTTACGTCATTGTAATCGGACAATGAATTTTAACAAAGGTTCTTTATTATAAATTTTTCAAGGTTTAATGCACCACCGGAAGGAAAAATAAGAAATATTATTATCGCAATCACTATTATTAGAAGATTGTCATTATTATTAGGCGAGTCTGCGTTATTATTTACTTTCATTCTCAACGTAAGACTATTTCGTTCGTCTCATTTGCGATCCAATGAGGATAATGAGAATACCGGATAAATTACCGTTCATGGATATGACCCATACATTTAGAAACATATATCTAAACATTGTCAGGGGTGTGTATGAGTGTGAGACTGTGATCGATCGACTGCGACCGAAGATTGAATGCGTGTTCGAATGGAATTCCATTATCAACGTGTATATACATTATATATATACATGTATAGACATATAAGCATTAAGCCGGAGGGATATCGCTCGCGATCGATTATACTGCAAAATGTATCCTACCATTTTGCTCTACAGCCTCATTGCTATCACTATATCACCGAAACACTATCACTACTACAAGCCAATTACCTTCAATTTGTCTCTATGTACAAGCAGGTGACTACTGGGAGATCGAATCTGCAAAATCGTCATTCGAAAAGGCGACTTTTTTTAATTCCAAGCCCGTACAATTAGAACAAGCAATATTCAGAATGGTGAATCGATTTGAAGCTGTAATTACTTTATAAAAGTTTCTATTGATTTATCGTTTACCATTCACTCAATGGAACTTTAATTGATATACTTTTTTTTTGAAATATCGAAAAATATAAAAAACGCGTTTGAAAAAATACATCATAGCTTCAACGATCGTCAGAAAATCGTTAACTATTTTATTCGTTTAATTATTTTGCAGCACATCGGAATTTTTTCGTTTCATTTTGAGTATTTTTGTCTATACAACGTTTTCTAATAAGTGTATATCATCGCTCGTCAACGCACGTTTCATGCAATTTTGCATTGGCTTTGAGCTCGCGAGAATTTTTGGGTTTTGATAAATTTGTTGGGAAATTCGTTTGTGCTTTGAGTCAAAGGAGGACATTGAACCGTTCGTTGCACCCGTCCAAAGTATTAAACGAAACCAGACAGTTGGGTATTAGTCGGGAAAGAAAAAGCTTTTCGCTTTTAAAATTATATTTCAGGTTTATCGAAGTTAGGGAGTTTATTTTTTGCTCTTGATTACGATGAGCAAATAAAAACGAGGTTTTTTCATCTTTAAAAATCGAGATCAATTAGAAAGTGAAAATCTAGAGGAAAATAACTGTCATGTAACTTTTTAAGAACTTTTTTAAATTCTATTTTTTACGTGATGAGATTTATAAAAAGTTCAAATGATAGATGAATTTATAACGAAGAACAACAACGAATTAATTTTACCATTTTTCTGTGGTATATTTTTTTCGTCACTGATAGAAACATTTAATTTGCCTTATTACGTTTGAATCCAGACTTCTTTATGATTTTTCGAATGAGAAGGACGCGAAAAAGTATAAAAAGAAATTGTAGCGTTGTTTTTTTCACGGTTCCCCATAATAAGACAGGACTCTCGATGTTTGAAGGAATAATATAAAAAAGTATATTTAAAAAAAATTGCGATGAGTAAACGAGCCTGCCCACAAAAATTGGGGACCACGAGCAATGAAGGGTTTCATGACGTGGAGCTGGTTGGTTGGTGTTTCAGTCGCCGGACACTCAGGCGTGGCAGAATGATTACCTGCAGGGCACGGGCTGCGAGATGTACACGGAAACCCTCTCCCCGTCCTTTACCGGGATGACTTTTCCCCAAGCCAGCGAGTAAGTTCTCGCTGCCACCGCGGCTGCCACACATGCAAACTTACTCATTTCATTCTATCTTTTTCTTCTTCTCTTGTTTTACCACGTTTTTTTTTGACACTCACAATTTCTAACTCACAAAACGACAAAAATCACTGCTATCGACACTGCATAAGCACACGAACAAAATCCAGTTTTCTTTGGTTTTCATTGTACATGTGCAACTTCTGGATCTACATTTTTTTTTAAGGCAGACACGCACAGACGAACACGACCTTTTATCCATTATTTTATCCAGAATTCTCTTTATCTTTTTACACATGTCGATATCTTTCTTTTGTTGTCTTTATTCCATTTTTTTTTCATCATCACATCCCACTGGGCGACCATATATTTATTGTAGTCTCATCATTTTTTTCATTTATTTTACCGGTAAACTTTTCTTTTATGCCCACCACTCCTTTGTCTTGCTCGTCTATAAACACGTTTTGTTACTTTCTTCATCACTGCCCCACCACCACCCTCGGACTGCGTTTAAAAAAAACGAATCTTTTTGTATATCATACTTTTTTTTTACGTAGAACTAGCTGTGTTTTGAGTATCCCGAGAGTACCGTCGAATCATGTTAGTTTTTTTTTTTGTATACCAAGGTACGAGGTTTTTACTTCATTGCCCGCACCAGTCTTTATCCCACCTGCACAGTGCACAGTTTTGCATTTTGGTGAATTTTTATTTTTTGTTTTTTGTACTTTATTCGAATTTGATTGAATTTACAAAATCTATGGGTCCTGTACTTCGTTGGTTTATTCGTATTTTTTAATTATTTTTCATTGTTATGTCGGATTGAACGACATTATTCCTTGTTTTTTAATCGTACGCCGTATGTACGTGTACGTGAATTTACATGTATGTACCAATTAACTTTTTGGACACTAAGATGAAGTCAAAAATTTGAAATTAACGGGGATGGTTCAACGACGATGATTAAATAAATCAATTAATTAATAGAAACCTTACGTTATTCGAGGGGTTTTCCATAAGTTTTATGTTCTGAGCTGACAGATTCTTCGAAAATAGAATTTTCGCGCCTTCGTTAGAAAAAATCGATAGGCATTTAATTTTGCGAGCATTCCGTCATTATTTGTTTCTTAAATCGGTGCACGTGGCCCATTTTACCTTCATGCCTGCCTGAATGGTCTAAAATGGATCTTTACTTTACGTAGTTACACATATATGTATATATACATATTTTCTCTGTAGCCCGAGCATTGGCTACCCGTTACGACCGAGGATTCTTGCGTGAGAAACTTTGTAGTCCTGAAATACGGAAATTCCTACTGCTGCATTCGCTAATACTCGTTTACGACGGAAATTCCAGTTATTTGGCCCACATCGACGAGATTGGTAACCGACTGACTTTGCCAAAAAACAAAAAGGGAAAAAAACACTTGGAATAACTTGCACGATTGAAAGGTTAATTACTGCTCGTTGTCATGGGGAGAAACTCATATATCGCGGAATTCAGCTGTCACAAAAGTACGATCTTTTGATATTTCGCCAATTGTGTGTGTACATGCGAGAAGAAGAGAGAAAATGAGAAAAGGACGATACCGATAGAACAAATTTCAAGATAAATACGTTAGGCACGCTATTATTTCATTCGTATATACATATTAAGTTTAAAATAGCGCGGTCGTCAGCAACTTCGATAAAATTGCTAAAGTTTCGTTAGATTTTTCGTTCATGTCAATTTCTAATGATATCAAATTTTTTATTTCGATGTATTTTCAAATGTTCCAGAATATCTCGTTTACATACCGCTAAATTTCGTTCGTAAAATTATTTTCACTGCTTCGAGCTTCCGTCAAAATTCTATAATATTTTTATGGATCAACAGCTTTTTAAAATATTGCAATAGTTGAAGAATCATATTTGATACACAATTTCACTATGACTTGCAATTAAAGGTCGAAATTCATACTTGCCGAGTCTTTAATTTTTTAATGTCGTGAATGATATCAATGTTGATAACTTGAAGTGACAATTTTGGAAAAAAAAAAAAAAATAGTAACATACATTTCATAACATTTCGAATCTTCACGAACAATTTTATTTTCATTCATATCTTCACGAAAAATTCTTTGAGGTAACATTTTCATTTTCGTAATTCGTCAAATATAGTTTATATATTTACTTGAACTTTTTATTTCGATCATTATTTTGTGTATGAATCTGGAAATTCTTGTTAGATTATAAACGGATTAAAGTCCTGCTCTCTTTTTTCTCTTTCTTTTTTTAAACCTCATACGTTTTGACTCGAGCTTCCGACCAATCGGCAAATATTTTAAGGCAAAGAGGGCAAAATTAAAATAGCCAACTCGTTGACACGAGAGAAACATCCCGATAAAAATCTCCTCGTCAAGATGAATATTAAATCGCGTAAAATTTAAAAATAGTTGGGGTACTCGGGTCATATTTATCATTTATACCATGGACGTACTGAAAACGAAGCAAAAAGAACTTCAATCAAACATTCACAATTATATTTCGACGAGTAGCAGTATAAGAAAAAAAATCACGCACGATATGCACTTTTCACCGTTAGATCGCATCCACTGCCCAGAATTGAAATTTTTGCAATATTTCTTTCGTGACTTCGAGCCTGTATGATTTTGGCACGAATTCGCAAAAACTTTAAATACAAAAAGGAAACGACACTAAGTCCGGGCCGATTGGCAAGCGTGTGTGAGAATACTTGAGCTTTATATTATTATTTTTATTACTCAAAAAAAAGCAAGGAGCAGCGCCCTCTCTTAGTTTCTAGACAGACGATCGCGGCACGCGCAACTATATTCTTTCTACATTATATTATTATTATTACTTTTAAGCATAACCACACAATTATATAATGCATCACATTTTTTCCTATCACTTATTAACTTGACGCGTGTAAAATTTCCGAAAAGCTGGTATGCAAATATTGTAATTAACAAAAAAAAGTGTAAACCCTAGAACATCACACTGGATCTGGAAAACCGTACAAATGCAACATTTTTCAATCATTAATGGAACAGTGAATGCTTCTTCAGTTTTAATTGCAAAAAAACTGTAAAATTCGAATTATGTTTAGTGACTTCAAGGAAAGAAGACTCTCAGTTACACGGAGCCATGTGTGGTGCAATAGGGTGGCTTATCATAAATAGTGTACAAGGTTTAAGGAAGCTGTTTCAAAAATTACATAAAAATTACAATACAACTGAGAATAATTAGAAAGTTGATTCGTTAAACATTATTTATCCATAATAAATCAAATGTCTTGAATGTTTAAATAGCCAACTATTTTATTATAGAGAGTGCAAATGATTGCGAATAATCATTATTCAATTGAATGGAACGATTAATATTTTGTAAATTATTACAAAATTATTTTTCAAATATGATTTCGAAGTGATTCTTGTCTGTTCAATTTGGTTGCCTAACGAGATTCTTGATCATAGTTTGGTTACCAATTGGATTTGTTTGGCTCTCGAAAATAGATATGAAAAAATGTTTCAATTTTTTTATTGTTTTTTTTTTTTTTATTGATTTAAATCTTATTTGAGCTTCCTTGATCCATTTACGCTTAAACATAAAGGATTTTTACATTTAACGTGCCGAAATAAGTATGTTGGTCTGTCATTTGATATTTCAAGTAGAAAAAAGCCAGGAATTAGAAAGAACTAGTTTAGCAACCCTCTAGTAGAAACCCCATAGAAATTTGGTCCCTTTTCTTCTTTCATGTTTACAAAAATAACTGAATGACAATCGAAAAAAAAGCAAAAAAAATATTTCGGCCTTCGCCACTTTGATTTGAATGCATGCTTTTGTGGTGCTTCGAATTGCTGTGAAACATTGGCACAGTATGGTGGCTTCGCACTATTTTTCGTCGTAAGTTCAATATTTTAAAGAAAAAATCTGTCGTAAACGATTTTTTTCCAAATATTTGTGTGTGAAGAGAAATGTTTCAACGCACAATTCCCACAACTGCAATATGTAGCTTACATGTGTAAAAAAGTTTGGATGTCGTAATGTGTTACATGTGTATAATTAATGTTGTTCGTAAATCCACGGGCCTATATGTCGCTTCTAATCAACGTTTATGAGGTCTAGTTGTTGAGCCTGTGGAGCACAAAGTTCAATATTTTTCTGTATGTTAATTTCATGCATATGAATTTGAGAAGAACTTGATCAAAGTGCTTCACTGCGTATCACAGACTTCATATTCTTAAATGTTCTTGAACGAAAATGAAATTATAAAAATTCGTACACAATGAAATTCGTTTGAATGCAAAATAAATTTATAGTTGGCTGATGAGTCGAGTGAGGTAAGCACACGAATTTCACTGTTTACAAATGACGGGGCACTTGTGGTCAATCAAAATGACAAGAAATGTTAACCATTTGAACTATAAATAAATCATTTGAATTAAAAAAAAACAATCAGCGGGGATGGACTTGTTTTGAAAATCGTCCATAAAAATTTATGTGTCTATTTGGGATCATTAAAAATTGGCCACATGTATGTCCTTTCCCATAAAATTCAATTAATTTGTGCCTAACAAATCGTATCCCTTTCCTCATCGGATAATAAATTTTACCTTCCCGAAATAAGCCAACCCTCATCACCACTTCTTTCTTTACTCCCATCTAACACACTTATTACAAAACAAAACTTTTTTTTTATTACTGCATTCGCTCTATATATCGCCTAAAACAGAGCATGCACACTCACAAGGATAAAAATATTCTATATATAATTCATACAAAAATTGATCTTAGAATAGTTGTTAACGATCGTGGGAGATATTAATGATAAAAAATCATTCGTCGTAGATTGTGCTTCACTAAATTGAAGCTTCTTCTACTGGCAATCGAGATTAAGGGCGAGGAAGGTGCTGACAGCAAGATTTCGATTAATCCACGCGGTGCTAAGATCGCTGCCAATACTCAGGGTTTCTTCATTGCTCAATCAGCTGACGAAGTCAAACGGTAACATATTTTTTAATCAACTTTGTTAAATTCAAACTTCTTGTATGTCCATTGTTTTTATCTAAAAAATGCAAACTTGATAATTGAATACTATGTTGAGATCAATCCATACTTTGTAAACTTTCAGAGCGTGGTTTTACTGCAAAGCATGCCACGAGGATATCAAGGACGAGACTCTGATCAAGAAGTGCAAGTGCAAAAACTGTAAGTTATTCAAACTAATATGTCCCACAGAATGAAAACAAACAAAAAAAAAAGATATAAATTTCAATAACATTTCGAGTCGAAATGAAAATGTCTGGGAAAACTAGGAAATCTTTACTAACCACAATTCCATCTGAATTCTGTCTTTGAATCATGTTTATTTTTCTTCCAACAATCTAGTACATGTGCGACGAGCGAAAAGAAAAGAAAACCGAAAAAATATCATGTTTTTGATAAACATGTGTGTTGCGAGTCACGTGGCGATGCATTGTGGTTCATAGGGCATCTGTATATCGTTATACCTATCGAAAAACTATATATCGTTTCACCCCATTCATTTTTTTTCGTCTTTTTCGTAGACTTTTAACCTCCCAATGAACATAAAGGGTTTTTTAAATTAAATTTTCTATAGCCACTTGCCCCAATCTTAAAACTGATCATTAATTTGTATCTCCTCAATTCTGCGAATGCCAACGTCATCCAGGGTATCATTTACAGCGTCGATGCTCCAGGGTGTCATGTGACTCGCAAGAAAGTTCATCATTCGTCTATTTGTTTTTTTTTTTTTTTTTTTTTCAAAATCGTCTTTTCGTTCACAAACATTCACTTTCTTCTCTCCTCGAACCACTGATTATCGTATACAACGACTAATCGTCATCAAGATTTCACCGACTCACATCGTACCGCCAGAATTTCTACAATCCCAAACCCAACCACAAACCACTCATAATTTTTCCTAACTTTATTGAAAAAAAAAAGGAAAACATTATTTAATAATTCGCTTCAATGAGAATATAACGATTGAAATGGTCAGTGACTGAATACTGTTGTGATATATTATTTAGTGGGGCAGCAGCAGCGCTCCTGGGGCCGAGACTTAGGTAACGTCTCTCTAACTCGCTCGCTTTTTTTTCAACTTAAATTTTTTTATTATTCTCTCTGTCTATTTCTCTGTCTCTGTCTGTCTCTCTCTCTCTCTCTATCTCTATATTATCGTCTGACGTTTTATTCAGTATAATTATTGATTTGATTTTCCTTCAAATTACTTTTGTTTGAACGATGAAATTCCTCTGCGAAACCTGTCTTTTTCGTCTACCCCCACGAATTTGTGATCTGGCCCTTTTTTCTTTACCAATTCTTCTCAGCATTATACATAAAGTCTGCTGTTACATTATTCTTCGTCTTTATATTTCTCGCTCTGTCTATATCTTTGTACACTTGTCTTGTTTTGAACCACACTCTCTGTCTGTTGCTGCCTATGAGAAAAAAAAGAACGAAAAAAATCGACGAACTTTATCACATCCTCTGCATTCATTCAACTATGATAATGATGATTACGATGATGGTTATTATAACGATAATGGTGATGATCATGATATAGTATTTTTTATTTATTTTTTTCAATTCCTCGAGCAAGAGCTTGAATCCAAATAACGTTCCGTTATGGATCGAAGCTCGGTATTGCATTTTTCACGTCGAATCTTCATTTCATTACAATTTTTGTTTGTTTGCCATTGGAATGGTGCTGATTCATTTTTCCTCTAATATTTCAGTGAAAAATGATGTATGTCGAGCTTACTGCCCTCTTATCCATCATGCAAGTGACTTGCTGTTTCAAAAATCATGATTTATTTAAGAAAACAAAACAGAAAAATAAACCCCAGCCAATAACCCCGATAGAACGTGTGAAAGTCAGTTGGGGCATGTCCACCTGACTCCTTGACGAGAGGAGGAATAGCTTGCACTTCTTAGTATGTGCCCCTGATAACGTTCGGCTTGCAATGCATGAATAGCTCGGGGTTTGTTGGGCCCCCTATTTATAATCCAATCAACCCCTCTTTATCTTTCTCTCTCTCTCTCTTTCTCATTTTCGTTCTCGCTCTATCTCTCTCTCTCTTCCCCCCTCTCTGTCATTCATACATATATGAACCCCCTTGAATTGAATGCAATATCTTTTGATGATACTGCTTCATCCTTAAATCGTTGGCATTCTGTGTTTAAAGATTACGCAAAAACTCAGTCACGTTTTTTTCCAAAAGTTATCTGACATCTCGTTCCTCTTTCTACTTTGTATTTAAACTTGAGAAGATATCAGCCATAATGTTATAAAAGTAAGATATTAGCAACGTTTGGAATGGAAAATTTCCACGCAATGTATTAAATTTTGAACATTTGTACAGAAGGCAGGTTGTCAATATAAATAAGAACTTTGCGAAACTATAAACATTCTTTTTAACTTTGACGGTTTTTTTTTATACCAATAAATATCTGAAAAGTGGTGTGCGATTAAAAATATACGAATTTTAATTATACACGAATAAGTAAATTGGATTCAGTGTTTGGGTCGATGTTTCAGTATTTATTGCACCAATAATTAAAATGAAAGGCAAAAAATTGAATATAGAAATTGGAAAAAACAAAGGGTTTAAAACGTTGTTAGAAACGTTCAGATTACTTTATCTGATAAATTATTGAGAAACGTTACTTTAAAACTGATTAAATGACCTGACTATGAAACGTAGAGGAAAAAACGTGGTTGAGCACGACTAACGTCTGCGCCATCGATGAAGCTGTTTATTTCTGTTTCTTTCGTTATTTCCAAAACATCGTTTTTCGTGTTGTTATATCTCGTCCACTTTTCTTCTTTTTAAATGACTACAATCAAAATAACAACAGGATCTTCTCTCTAAGATCTGCTCACAACGGGTTTCGGATATTCATGGTTTTTTTTATCAATATTTTTTTCTTTGTTCAGTTCACGATGGATCGTCGTCATTTTGATTCAGCGTTATAGCAATGTATTTGCCAATCATTTAATCATTGTCAAGCCCAGAATTTAAAAATCGCTGCGCAGCAACTGTCTAGGAAAAAAGAGAAATATCCGACAAAAGTGACGTTGATATAATAAGATTCCTGGAACTTCCAAACATTCCCATCAAGCCTGTGTTTGCACTCATCCGAATTTCCTCTATAAAAAAATTTGACAGGCCGATAACCTATGTTTGTACCTGATTTTTCTAATACTCCTTATTCCCCAGACTCTCGACACAATTAACCACAAAACTCACAACCCTTGTAACACAGACTGAGCCTCGAAATCCGATCTATATCAAAACGGAGAAAATTTGGAGCGATTATTTAGTGATTGCAATTGAATACATTCGTTTGTTGAATTTTTCAATGTTTTTCATTTCATTAGATATTGCTTAGTGACTCTATTTAAGTGATTGAATTTCATGATTTCTATGAAATAAAAATTACCGGGAAATAGCCATTTGCTGAGTTGACTGTTAATTCAAAGCTCCAAATTTTTTTCTAAATAATTATTGCGAAAACGGATTTTTAGGGTCATATACAGCACACACACACAGAAAAAAATCACAGATGTCTAAAAGATACTTTTTTAAACCCTGGGCAATCAACAAGAGTCTTTATCGGACGACACTGCCGAAGTAGAATAAACCCGTTTCAGATTTTCGCGAATATATGCAGTTCGTTCACTTACATTTTTTGTCAAAATTTATTTCAAAATTTTCAGGTCTCTCAGCTACTTGATTTTTTTTTTGTAGAGAAGATTCTACCACCAAAGGCGACTTCCATACTGGCGGAGAAAAACATTCATATTATATACATATAAATATATAGATGTGTGTAAATAGAGAAAGGAGGTGGTAATTTGGAACCTTCCAATATCTGATAAACGGTCACCTCAGTTTTGAAGCCTGTTGTAAATAAATAACTAATAGAAGACAAATAACCCTTTGACTGCATTTTCGCAATGACTTCGTATCTGTCATTCGTCATTGAACGATGACGAAGCTTAAAAAAGTTTTTATTCGTATTTTTATCGGTTGTTGCAGTTAATTAATGCTCATTGTCAATGGTCAAATGAATTGATAGAAATATCAACAACGTGCCAGAGGACATATCAAAGCTGCTGAAAATTTCCATTATTTTCACATGTTTGCTTCTTTGTTATTTCACAGCCCTCGATAAATGCGTTATTACCGTTCTAACTATGCATAGTTATCGTGCAAAGTCTCGAAGTTCAATCATATTTTTGTAATTTGTAATGACGGATGATGCTGAAAATATGAATTCTGCATTACTCCGTAATCAGCAGTTGTCGATTAGTGGAGGGTATTTTTTATGCAAACTAAATCGTCTCAATATTAAAATTTTCACTACATTGGTTTTTTCTTTTTTCAATATAAAAATACATAAAACTTCAATTCACTTTCATCACGTCTCAGAATGATCATTCGACTATTGTTTGTAACACGAAGAAATATTAAATGGGCTTCTGAATTACTACCCCTTCGTCTATGTGTATATACATATGTATATAGATGTGTGTGTCTGCCTAAATCTTTTGAAAAAAATCTTCGTTGGTTACTCTACGTGACGAGAAAAATAAACGAATGACAGCAACGTTTTTCCAGATGTTGGGATGATGATGATGCAGACTGGAATGGTGAAGGGAAACGCTGCCTTACGAAGTTACCTCGACGGTACGATTCGTTCCGTCCGTTCATTACATTTTCCTTGTGATTCAAAAAACAAAAAGAAAAAAAACTTTAACTGTAAATTACGGTTGGGCAGTGAACGTACGTGAAAAATGTAATTTCTCGCACATCGACTGCAAGAAAAATATATTTCAGATGATTGTTGCTGTTGGGGATGATCGAATATTTGATAAACTTTGATCCGTTGTTATTTCACGAGAGCTTGTGTCAATCGATGCAAGCTTAATCGTTGAAAGCTTTTGCCTAGAGCTGATTGCAATTGAAGAAAAAGTGTTTAACATTCGAAGCAAAAAAAAAAAAAGAAATTTTAATTTATTCACTATAATTTTTGTATGAAGTTATATTGCTGATTCTGTAAAAGCGCAAAAATATTATGAATTCGTTTGTAGGAGTTGGAAATTGTTAAAGCCGGCTAAAATTTTGCTCGTGCCGAAACTTGTCGATAATCGTATTTTTGGTTTTTTTTTATGTTTCATTATTCGTTAAATTACTAATCAATCTTGTATGCTTGTTCGATCAATATAAATATTTCTTTAAACTAACAAAGAGCAACAGAGCTGCTGCGCACTGCCTGTGCAGACATTGCATCGCCGAGCACGTTGTTTGGTCGTTACTTTTGTCCGTTTTTTTTTTTTGGTTTTTTTTTTGGTTCTCTGTAAATTTCATGTTTTGACGTTAACACTTTATCGTAAACACACGTGTAATAATTTCCACTAATATTTATTCGATCATATTAATAATCAAAAGTTCCCAAGTCAAGGGGCACGACACGCTTAAAGTGAACTTGAATGAATTACTTAATTTTCATGTTCACAATACATTTATAATATTTATTTTTCTATCGTTTCAGTGTTGCTTCCCATGTTGAAAATATTAATATTGACCTTCAATGACAGTATTTCAGTTCTTTGAATTATTTTCAAGTTATTAATAGGATCAAAGATGGCCGTGAAATAATCAAATCACTGGCTTCGATACATTATGAATATGACACGATCATGTTTTTAAATTAGTACAAATTTTTGAAATTCGAATTAATAATTATAATTTGAATGGAAATAAACATGATTACATTAATTCCTGGACATTTTTGATACTTGTTATAAGGCCCTAAAAATTTTCTATCAATTGGGCAAGTGTATTGGCGTAGACTGCCACATGTGTCATTTTTGCAGTAGAATTGATCGCATATATTATTTACAAATCCATATATAAAACTTAATAATGTGGCTTTGACATTTTTTTCGCGCCTATCCAATTCAAAATCGCAGCTATTTTTTTCTCCCAACCTGGTGAGATTTCGTTTGATATACCTGAATCTACGAATGGAGAACGTTTCCAACGATACGTTTTTACGCCACGCCATAGGTTGTTCGTTATCTTATTAAGGAGCTCATAGAACTTAGAAATAAAAGCAATTTAAAAAAAGAAATAAAACTGATGAACTAGAAGACGATGGCAAGTAGATATCGTCAAATATGAATGTGTTTTCTGGTGTGTTAGAAGGAGCTTCGGTCATTGGTTCATTTTACAATGTTAAAAATTACGTTTCTTTGTTAAGATTTGTCAATCTCGTATATTATTGTGCAACATTATACGAGACAGACACAAAATGATATATATGAAGATATGCACTGAAGAATACAAACATCATACAATAATTAATGATCGAGAACCTTTAAGGAGTTATATGCAGTTTTCATATGCAAACTTCAAGATTTTTTCTTTCATAACGAAAATGTATTTTTTAAAATGAAAGCGTGATTGAGCGCGAATTAGCACGGTACAGCAATACTTAAAAACAATTTTATATTGCCATGACCACGATAAAATGACCTAAGCTTTTCGAACCCCATTGATTTCTGATTCGTGTATTTGAAATCGATAAAAATCTTGAATTAGTTGAGACAATTCGTTAGAATACGAAATACGACGTAATCTGACGTTTCACTCTTTGCAGTGTATTATTAACATAAGTTACGTATAAATGAGTGAATTTCCCGATGCCCAGGGTTTACCTAGACGCGATATATCGGGATGATACATCCCTGTAATGAGCGTGCCCTTAATTAACGTCCCTTCCTCGATGCATTACACACAGAAGACACACCTACGAAACCCGAGACAGGCGTACTAGCAAATGAAACTAATCGAGTCAAATCATTAGTATGACACATCATGAAAGAAAAAGAAATAATATACCAATAAATTGGTATACGCGAAACAAATCGTCAGGGCCATTTGCATCGTCGCATCGTGTCACGCTCCAATATCTCGATCATCTTTTTTTAGATACAAAATATATATATAAAATTTCTTTCCTCGACATATACATATATATTATTTTGTTTCCTTAACATTTTTCAAGTATCTCGTCGAGTTTGATCGATCATAAGCGTGTGTGTGTGTGTGTGTGTGTGTGTGTGTGTGTGTGTGTGTGTGTGTGTGTGTGTGTGGTTTTTTTAACTGTTTGTTACCCCTTCGGATCAATGACAAGTTTGTGTAGTTCGTAAGCAAAAAATGCCCCCCCCCTCCCTTTCCACCGAATTTGTTTTGTGGTACAATAAAATTGTATTATTACAGACTCAATCAATCCAGTTCTGGTTCTTTCAATTCGATTTTTATTGACGAGTAATTGAGTAAATGAAAATATATAAATCTTGAGAAATTACTGCGATTCAATATTTTTAACAAACTAACGGAGAGATCGTCTGTATTTATTCAAGGTAGTTTACCCCCCCCCCCCCCCCCTTGCCCCCGCCCACAACGCCCCTTGAAATATTTTGTTCGACCCCAGAATCTCTAGGACCGAGTAACATTTTGATGTGAAGACTAACAGCTATGGTTCTTCTCCCTTCGGGCAGTGGCCACATTCCGGAAGGGCGTGCGAGCTGTTCAAATGGTTGGAAGAGCAAGTACGTATCGCTCCGCGAGTAGAAAAACCAAAAAACAAAACAAAAAAAGAATATACAAAATTATGTCACGTGTTTTTGCGTATTTTTGAAAATTCCTGGTTTCCCTTTATCGCCTCTGACAGTCTATTGATGAGTCATTGAACTGTGATCATTGATAGATTGGCAGGTGTGACGGGAGTGATTCCGATTGAAGTGGCCTTTGAAAAGAATTATTTTGATTACAACATTTTTCCAATGCTAAAATAGATAATGAATAAATGGATCGGTGATTAGTGACTTTTTATTACATCAAGAAAGTTATCCATTCATAAACGATACAGTTTCTCGATTGATAGCAGTACATGAATAAATAATAAAGTTTCTCGCACTGAAAACAGTTCAAATAATCAAAAAAGATTATCAATCTTCAACCCTCATCGTTTACTAAAATAATAAGTATAACGAAATCAACATCACTGCATTTTTTGTATAAACGAAATTCTTATGACCTAATAGTTTCAGAGGCCAATTCATTCGCGATTAATAACATCGTGTTAATCGTCATGATCAGCACAACGTGTAAAAATCTACAATAACAACTTTTATTATTTGTCATGAACGCGTACGATCTAGGTCTTTTCGACTTGTTCAATGTTATAGTTCGATTATCGAATTTTTGCTAATGAATCATGGCAAAAGGAAAAAAAAGCAAAATAACGAGCGAGGAATTTTTCCCAATTCCTATAAAATGATCCCGTTCGTTTGGTCAAACACTATGTGTACATATATATTTATATCATTTCGATTAATACATATAAATATATGTATATACATTTATGTGTGTGCGTATCTATACATAAAAAAAGAATCGATACAACAACAACAACAAAAACAAATTTCTCTCGTGTCCCCAGCGTGTAGAACAACGTTGTGTTAGTGTTTGAGTCCTATTGATGTGGTGTTATATTTAAACATAATAATCATGCAACTAATACGATATATAGATTTATTCATTATTCTACTATATACTCGTGTATCGGTGTTCGTGTTGGAATGTAGTTTTTCATTTCTATTTTTGTTTGACCTAAATAAGGTTTGTGAGTGTCTCGATGGTCGTTGTTGTGGGTGAATTGGGGATTAACTCTACTTTTGATACTTTTCATAAGGTTCGAAGCAAAAAAACAAAAATCTCACTTTTTTCTCAAATTTCATCGATTTGATAATTTTGCTTTATTTTTCCTATTTCGTTATCATTTATTTCCGTGCAATTTATTATACGTCAACTGTTTCTCGATATATAACACGTAATTAACGTTGTAACGAAGGGATGACAATCGCCGGGATGTATTTGTGGAAATTTTTTTAGATTTGGATAATAATCGTGTCAAAAAATGCTTTCTTATTGGTTTCTAACGCAGCAACACCCTTTTTTCTTTCAAATAAATAATGTTTCGGTTCAAAGTTTTTCTAATAATATTTAATGAATAGAAATAACGATACAGTTACAGAATAACGCGTCGAAACGATATTGCCATCCTGCCCCTTTATGTATATAAATATGTGTGTATATATGAGACAAATGACTAATTAATATAAATTAACAATGGTGATTGTCTTCATGTCGAGCGATGTGTGTGCACATTCACGAAAGAACGTAAACCGCATCTCATTTACTTCGATTCACTTTCGTTGAAAGAAATAAAAGTAAAAAAACAGGCTAAGAAACCCAAATCGTACGAAAAACGCGTCACATACAATTCATAATGTATTATGATTCAGCATCTAAATTATGCTCGTCATGAACGATTCATAATTTTACATTTTTCAATTTCCGGTTATCGTGTTTCGAAAATACAGCAACAATAGCAAAAGAAAGATTATAAATATCTTTTAAAATACACTAGACATGAAATCCATCCATATACAGACAAACCGCCGTACTATATATAATACTACATAAACACAACCGTAAAAAAAACCTTTCAACTAACCGTCTATGTCTCTATGACCTATTGCCTGAACCTCTCGTCCTCCAATCGTTCTACATAGGTGAAGACTACTCGTACCCAAGTAAGTCAATCGGAGGATATTCTCTTACTTTGATGTAATCGAATATTATACATATTATGTAAGAGGATGAGAAGCATTAAAATTCATTTATTTTCCGTATTTTTCATTCCCTCTAATTTTGTTTTTCCACTTCATATTCGTTAAAACATCTCACGCGTATTGTTTGTTATTTTATTATTTCATATTAAAAATAATAGTGTAATTATTAGTGTAGGATTCGCGTCATCGTCAGTTGAAGAGCAACGTTATTAAGAAATACTACATCGAATATTGTTATTTTATATATAACATATAAAATATGTAAATACTCGATGGGAACATCCTTCAGCCTTCAATTTGTGCATTCGTCAGATCCTCCCTCTGAATTCTGACATTCAATCCTCTTTATTCTCACGCGCTTTATCTCCATCTTGCTCTCTGTCTCTTACTCTTCTTCCCCCTTTCTCCGTTTCATTATTCTCTGTGCGTTCATAACATCCTTCGAAACGCCAGATACCATTTTTTATTTTTCATTCAAACAAAAACTATTTAAAAATGTGAAAAATAAGAATATAAATAATATCTTGGTGAATGCACAAAAAAAAAAACGCTTTTCTCTCCTTACAAGTCCCACTGAGCCTCAGCTATTGTAAATTTTTGCAAGCCACACGAATTTCCATATGTATCTTTCTATTCTTTAAAAAAATATTCCAAATGGCACACTTCTCGTCATGAATCCTCTGTGTATTTCTATACATATGTATTTTGCACGCAGATCCAATTTAGCATGACTCTCTCTCTCTCTCTCTTTCTCTCTGTCTCTCTCTATCTCAGTTAATGTAGATTTAATATAATGCATTTTAGATGACGTAATGAATATATAATAAATGTGTTTTACTACTGGTGCCAAACTATAACCAATAAATCGTAAGTTACTGTTGTTTTTTTTTTTTTTTTTTCAATTTTATTTTCCTTAACTGTTGCACGGCTGCTTCAGTAAACATGACATCGAATGAAAGATAATTTCTTGCGTAGTTCAGAAAGTAACAATGGTACGGAATATGCAGATAATGCAACAATGAAAATATAGTACTCCATGATAAAATAACTGCACTAATTCCTGATTTATCCACATTCGATGGACTTCTAAGTGCTCATTTCGAATTCACTTGTGCATGAAGCATGTAGCGAGCCAAAACTAGTTAGTAGCTTTTGAAATGACGGGAGAGCGAGCAGCGGGAAGGATTTCAAAAATTCTCTATAATCTTTCTCGATGTTTACGCTGGTTTAATTTTCTACTGATATCCGTGCGAATACGATTGAGCAATAAAGAAATTGTACTCGATTATTCCTGAGGATTTTTCAGAATGAGTCATTGTCGACATATATTTAGTCTCATTTGTTGAACAAAATATTGAAACACTAACTCAATTAGATGTCAATGATTTAACGAAATAAAAAATAGTGTATGAACAAAAACTAAACATTTAATTTCATTGAATTTAGACGTCAAAAAATCCTGGATTCAGATTGATTCATTGATTACTTGCTTCGATAATGACTCGGAGAAAAGTAGAAATTAGGCATTAGATACTTAGATAGGGTAGCTAACATGTGTAGCGGTTTGTTACAGACGACCATCATCCTCCCCCCACATTCACTCCGCCAGAACTGCCCAAGATGGTTCACGTGAGAGGTACAGTTGCACCTCAGTCAAGTTATGCTACAGTCTCGCAGGCTAAACTCCCGTAAACCAGTGTTGTGTAAAGTAAAGTTGCTGTAACTGTTTAACGAAAATATTGACTAAGTTGCTATTGAGTGATCAACCATTTTAAGTACTTGATTTACGATGCTTCTGATATTTAAACAACTTTAAGACTAAAAATGACCCATCTACAAGTTAATCGAAATGTAAAAATCGTGTTGAGCTAGATGAAAAACTTTTTGTAATTAATGGCCAATTTAGTCGAGACGATTAGGAAATCATTTTTTAAATAAATATTTACGTTTATCCATTGACGTATCCATTAATCTGTAGAGCTATAACGTCTTGAGTGATTAACATAAACGATGCGGCTATTCGATTAAATTAAAAACATTTTACTACGTACTACAAGCTTTTTCTAACGACAGTCGATGAATTTTGCAACTATGACGAAACATATTGATAATTTGAAAAATTTTTAATTATCGTATACAAATAAATACTTCATACTGTAAAAAAATGTTTTTAATAACTTTCTGTGGTTACAAAGAGTTTTTTCGGGAATAAAGCGTGCGGGTCTGTAAGCATGAGGCTGTAGGTACGTTAAAGCGATGCAACGCGCACTAATAATATTTCCTAAAAGGGAATATGAATAATTCATGAAATTATTCCGTATGAACAGCCTTGTTAATCGACGATATATCGTTTTTGATCGAATGGCTGCCAATAGGAATATATTCGTATCATATTGTTACTAAGTTATGTGTATGAATTTTAGGTGAGATCAGCCGCGAACGAGAAGATCCAAATGGTAAGATTTCCACTCGTGCTATTTTATTTTATTTTTTGATCGATGAAGTTGAAAGATTGAATACTTGATGAAAACATCCTGTCGGCCAATTCTATTTTAAAAAATCTGCTGAACCAAAATGAAGATCAATGCTGTTGAAAGAAAACTTGGTGTTTGAGCCAAAAAATTTCAAAGTTTGAGCAGGATTGTAAAAACATTAAAAAATATTTACGAAACGTAATTTTGACATTTACAATTTCTCAGCATTGCTCGTTGGATTTGTTATCATGTATTTTTTTGTTTAATAAAAAGTTGTATAACGAAGAAAAAATATTTACAGCCATGAGAAATCATCGTAACTCCGTGGGAATGACGACGATAAATTCAACGAAGCAAGTTAACAAGGTCAAGCCAAACGTCAACAGAGCAGCCAACGATAGTTTGACAAGCCCGAATCAACCGTACAATCAGAGGTATTGTGTGATTGCCAAATAAAAACACCACCTTTCTATTTAAACGCAATACTATATATAGATTTGATCCCTTGTATTATTGTCACATTTAATATTATTCTTCTCTGTACTAATCAATTTTTTATCTCAAACTTATAAGTATCACTTTATACTCCAAATTATGAGATTCGAAAAAGATCCGATAGAATTAATTTACAATGTGATAAATCGCAAATAACTTTTTGGCACTTTGATTTAACACGGCTATTCTGAAATATCTTTCTATCTCTAAAGCTTTCGTTCGATCCTAATATAATTCTATATGAAGAAAAATATATATATATATATTTGTATGTTTAACAAGAGAAAATCACGAGCAACAGAATTTGCACATGTTTAGACGAACGAGGCACTGCCATTATTATTTTCCTTTGATCAAAGCATGAATCACGAAAACTACAAAAATGAATATAACAAATTAAACCCTGATCTTAAGCTTTTCTTAAATTTCGCTACATTTTAATTGGTATTTCGGACTCAAACAATAAAATCAATTTAATTGCCCATTTTATATTGACTTTTTAATCTGCTGCCAAATTTCATGTATAAACTATTCTGAGGCGATAATATTGATCGCTAAAACAACAATTTATTCATAAAAATTTTCCGTTATCAAGTAAATCTATAAACATTTAATCAACCAAAAGATTGAACATGTAAAATACTTTGTTTTTTAAATCAGACGTGTAATCATTGAACCGCGGAAATTCCGATGATTTCGAACCGCGTATGAGCAGCATAACATCAATACTGTTCCTTCGTCAGCAAACTTAATTTGACTCACTTATTCTTCTCAATCGAAGTGATTTACACAAATCCTTTATTGGCTTTGAGGGTCTAGAATATATGGGGACAGTTTTCATAAATTTAACATTTCCGTTACACTTTTTCGTGGAAAGAGAAATCTGGAAGAGAATCTCCGATGGTAAATTATCACTTGTGCCTTCAACGACCCAATGTGCCACGTGTTAGTCACGTGTGCTGAAAGAATGAAAAATAAGAAAGAAAGAAAGAAACAAACAAAAAATGTTGCAGTTTCAATATTGATTTTCGGAGATCAACGTCCACTCACCTTCTGATTACAGATCGCAAGAGGAGTCTGCATATCCTGGCTACCGTCTCGCCTACGAAGTCAAAAAACTCATGTACGCTTACGCCCTTAACGAACTATGTGTTATTTTTTTAATTTTCTTAACTTTACTTTTATTTCTATTGTTTTATTCTTCTTCTCACATGATTATTGTTTAAACAACGAATTAATCAAATAATGTTCTGAAAACCGCGCGACACTGAAAACTGCTACTCACACACACTCACGAACATGCCTTGAAATGTAACACATCTTGGTGCCACTTGGCTTTGTAGATGCGGCCCAGCAACCACTGACCTTTGCTCGCATGTACACCATTATTTACTGCTTTATCACAGTGCAGAAAAAAATTCCATTCAAGGTTTTCATTTTTATAATTAAACTTTGTGTTTAAACTTTTCATTTTTAAATACAATAAATAAATCAATAATATAAGAGAGTCATAACATCAATTGCTAATAAATAATAAATACGGACGTAACGTTATTGAAACAATAATTTAAGCTTTCAAGTATTGAGGTATACTTGTTACCTTTTAAAAATCAAGAAAAAAAAAAACCTGCCGTAAGATGTATTTCTGATCAATTGAATATTTAACCCAAGCACACTACACTTATTTTTCATTGCATGTAGTATTTTAGGCTTAAATTAGGTCTTAAAATTTTGATTCCAGTTGTATCGAATGAACGAATAGATAAACTATCATTCAATTATATTATTTTATCTTATTAATAAACCGCAAAAATGGTATTTTTTTTCAATTGTGATACTGATTGGTCTTAGACTAAATAAAAGTCGAAATATTATTGTATCACTTTTTCTACGACATATTAATCGAAATTGAATGAAATGACGATGTGATTGACATAAAACGTTTTTTGAATATATTTTTAGGCCAACAAGTCGAGCTTCGGGTGGTGCCAATGTGAATAACAACGGTGGCCTCCAGATAGGCATTGCCGACGATCAAGCAAAAGATTTTGATTTCGAAAAGACCGAAATGAAGTATGACTCAACGGGTATGTTTCATTGGAGTCCTGCCCGAAACCTCGAAGCCTGTATACTTGATCGTAATCAGGCGGCAATGACAGTACTTAATGGTCACGTTGTTGTATGCCTATTCGCCGATCCCGACTCGCCTCTTATTGGACTGAGAAACCTTGTCATGCCATTACGAGCTTCCAATTTTCATTACCACGAGCTTAAACATGTAGTGATAGTTGGCTCTGTCGATTACATACGACGGGAGTGGAAGATGCTGCAGAACCTGCCCAAGATTTCCGTACTTAATGTAAGTCTTACCTTTTTCCATAGTTCTTAAAGATTCTTTGAAGATGAAATATATCGTATAATATCAATGACTTCAACAGTAATAAACACCAAATATTGCCTGGGCAGCAAAGACCCATAATATAATAATCGGGGCTGGAAAATCTCAGAAACCATACATTTTTATATTCAAATCGTTGTGCCATAATTGTCAGGGCTAGACAGTAGATTACTGAATATAAATATTGTATTTCATGATTTTATTTATAAACTAAAAGAAAAGGAACGAAGACCATTGTTCTTAAGGACGATTGATACCGAAATTCATATTTTTTTTTCTTAAAAAAGGGGTCACCATTGAGTCGAGCGGATCTCCGTGCCGTAAATGTAAATCTATGCGACATGTGTTGCATCCTGTCGGCAAAAGTGCCTAGCAATGACGATCCAACCCTCGCCGACAAGGAAGCCATTCTCGCGTCCCTAAATATCAAGGCAATGACTTTCGACGATACAATTGGTGTACTGAGTCAAGTTGGTAGTCCGATTGTTCTTCAACGACGTGGTTCAGTTTACGGTGCTAATGTACCAATGATCACTGGTAACGATGAATTAACCATTATTTTATTCAAAATCAAAAGGGTTTTTATTGGGTTTGAATTTGATCTTGAGAATTTAGTTTCGTTGTAAATTAATGCAAATTTTTATTCCAAAGAACTCGTGAACGACAGCAATGTGCAGTTCCTCGATCAGGACGACGACGATGATCCGGACACGGAACTTTATTTAACACAACCGTTTGCCTGTGGCACTGCCTTCGCTGTCAGCGTACTCGACTCTTTAATGTCGACGGTAATGACTCCCTAAAATTTAGCCTAACGCGATATCGAATGGATTTTTTATTCTTTCTAAAACGTTCAAGTCTCACGGAAATTCTATACTTTTTTAGACATACTTCAATCAGAACGCGTTGACTCTCATACGATCGTTAATTACCGGTGGAGCAACGCCCGAACTCGAATTAATTCTAGCCGAAGGAGCAGGCCTTAGAGGCGGTTACAGGTAAGAAAATATTACGTAATTCTCACAAATATGCCAGTAATTCGTCGCCTAAAAATGTACAGAAAAAAAATATATAAAACTATACTGCGAAAAAATTCAAAGGTAAACAAAACGTTAAATGTATTTTTATATTTTTTAATTTTGGTTCAAACTTTTCTGGCAGATTTACTTTGTGGGCGATAATAAAAAACAATCCAGTATTTCTTATTCGACGATGCATATTGCAGCCTTTTCAAATAACATGCGACCCTATATTTTTTATAGTCCACTGAAACTCGTAAAATTTGATGATATTCATGAGTTGTAATAAAAAATAAGCTTTTTAAATATTCAAAAACAACTTAAAACGTAAATCAATTTCATGTTTTTAGTACTGCGGATAGTCTGGCGAATAGAGATCGATGTCGAGTCGGTCAGATATCGTTATACGATGGGCCTTTGGCCCAATATGGAGAGGGAGGCAAGTACGGTGACCTCTTTGTCGCAGCATTAAAGTCGTATGGAATGCTGTGCATTGGTCTGTACAGGTACAGGTACCGGACTTTCTTTAACTCGATGGTATTTATTGGATTACCCTGGGTGCACAGCGACGGCGGTCAATGTGGTCTGGTCGACCACCGCTAAAGCTGTTTACTCACTGCTGTCTCACGTCTATTATGTCGTATATTTTTCATGTTTCTTCTGTTATAATATCGTTCGTCGAATTTTTTTTCGACCAAAAAAAGCAAAAAAAAAAAAAAGAAAGAAAAGCCAAGAACGAAAAACAAGCAATTTTTTTCTCATGATCTTTATACGTGTCCTGTGCATTTATTAATTTGCGGCACACAATTTTTTGCATTTTTACGTTTTTTGCCTCATGAACACCAAAAATGTATACTAATGTCCGAAGATTTCGTAAGTTGGCCCTCCCATCCAAAAAATATCATTTTTGAAAATTTGTTGTATTGTCACCGTTTTGTTTAGCGTTTAGTTGCTCGCCCAAGCAGGTTTAAAGAAACGAAAGAAAAAAAAGACATATTTAACGAATTAATACTTTTAGTTTAGCTACGTTTGTTTAGTTAGCTTTTGTCGTTATTGTGTGCTATATTAAACATATATCCATTTAATTGTGAGTGTATCCTGTGTGTTTGTCATTTATGTGTGCGAGTCAGCGAGCTCGTTTAGATTCGCACTAACAAATTTCTGTTTTTTTTCTCTTTCACATCCACGTCTTAGGTTTCGTGACACGAGTTCTTCTTGTGACGCATCCTCCAAGCGTTACGTTATTACGAATCCACCCGATGATTTTACTCTCTTACCCACTGATCAGGTAAGTTTATATTCACGAACGAAGTCATGACTATATTTCAATCAAGAATTAAGAATTTATGTACTTTTTTTTTTTAAACTTCAAGAACAGCCATATTTTTCACTATTAAATTAAATTACGCACTGTAAGGCCGTTGTCGAATTGAATATTAAAACGAACTCTAATTCATTTATTGGTTTGAAAAATGCTAATGCCACTCCAGCGCCTCGAAGAACAACCCAATTTGCATTGTTTCAATAGTAATGTAATTTATGAAGAAAGGAAATCGGTTTGCAGACCTTTATTGTCGTACATTGAGAATCATATTCACAAATGTTTAGAATTTTTTTTTTCACAAAGTACCAAGGCTCGAGTATCGAATACTCGCTTGGAAGTAGTCTGTATAGAAAATCGTAGAAATTCAGTCGACTCTCTTAAATTCAAGAGAGATCTCTTAGGGTTTTTTTGAATTAAAAAAAAATGTGTATTGGACGATGTAAAAATTTGCGTCAATTTGAAAACGAATAAGTGGTATAATTAATATTTGTTTTCGTCCTCGCCAGGTTTTCGTACTGATGCAGTTTGACCCGGGCCTCGAGTATCGACCAAGTCGTGGTGCGCGTGGAAAGGACGACGCTTCCTGACTGTTGCTGTGTAGCGCCCTAACCGATGGACCATATTCCTACATCTAATCGAACGTAGGGGACTGTCGTGCCACCCCAATCACCGTGTAAGTTTTAGCCCTCATCATTCTCCTCGACCGATGGAAATTACGTACAAAAAAAACCATGAAGAAACTTCCGCAAAAATCCTTTCGTTGAGAAACACGAGAGCGATCTATCATGATCCTGCTGACGTATATATACGGCGAAATAACAAAGAAAAACAAACAAAGAAATCATATTTCGCTGCCCTGTCAATTATCTATCGCAAAAATGCATTAACCCGGCACATCACGAGGTAATAAGTGTATCATCCGTTGGAGTTACAAAGCTTATAAAAAAATGAAAAGCGATTTCCTGGTTCCTGAAATTCGTTTTGAAGACTGAGTCCCAAAGTTTTCTCAGAATCGTATTTCACGAGAATAAAAACATATCTCGTTCTCTGCAAAATAGCGACCAATTATACAAACGATAAGAAAGAAATGAAAAGCAACGGGGTCGATAAATCGAGAGAGGGAGCAAAATGAGGAGGGTGAAGAGGATGTTTGGAAGTGGCACGATAGAGTCTGGTCCGAGGGTTGCTACACGAGTCATCCCCACTCCTAATGCCCCCCTTGTCCTGTACCCAAAAGAAAAAAGTATATTCTGTGTTAAGAATATGCACGAATACGAAGATGATGAGACGGTTTCTCGCTTCTTTCATTTCATCATCTGCGAGAAAATCGTCGACGAGAGCTGCTGCGCATACACTTCAAAAAGCTTTGGATTAACCATCACAAAAAAGAAGAAGGAAAAGAAAAAGTAGCAAGAAAGAGAAACACAACGTTTTTACGTAACAAAAATCCCTTTAGAAGTGGTGTTCGAGAGAATAAGAAGAAAACATGATATTCGTGGTTGTTCATATAACGGTGTTTCGTCCGTAATAACGGTCGATACGGCCTTAGTTTTAAAGAGAAAAGAAGTGTTTCATCCCTCAGCTCATCCAACGACAGTGGAACTCTCGTCTTGCTTAGCAAGGGCGTAAAAAAACTGATATCATTAAATATATATAAATCTAAATGATAGAAAAAAAAAGATATGAGACGAGTTGCCTCGTCTCTCAGTGAAATTTTTTGCCCAAGTCCCTATCTTCGTTTAGCTGGTACACCCGTAGTGTTCGGCAGCTGGTGTCACGAGACAAAGAAAAGAGGGAATTTCGAGAAAAAAAAACCAAAGAGCGAACAAAAAAATATATAGAAAAAAATAATAATAATATAGACATCGACAAAAAGCGCGAAAATTGGGTAATCGTCGCGACAAATGTGAGAGTGCTGGACTTGCCAACGTAATGTAACCTCGTGTGTCTTGTTTATAATATAAAAGAAGAACTGCAAAGACATAAAAATTTAACACGAAACAAAAAAACTCTGAATCCAAGCACTTTGTACAGATTCTATAAATATTAACAGGATAAACAAAAAAATATATAAACAAAAAAAAACAACAACAAGAAACCCCCTTTTCCACACAACTTTGAGTATATCGTGTGTTGTATGTCGATATGTGCATACCCGGAGACGTAAAACGGTAAAAACGATAAAAAAAAAAAGAAAAAACAAACTTAAAAGAATATTATGCACATGTTTATCACACATACGTACGTACTGGATAATTATACATATTATACATATGCGTATGAATAGGACACTCTCTCTTTTATATATTTTTGTGAAACTCACGTGTGTATATATACGGACGTACGTACTATAAATAATTATATAAAATAATAATTACTATAATAATATTCATAATAAAATAAATAATAATGATATAAACAAACGTAAAAGAACATTTAAAAAGATACACAAACAAACACGGTACACAAATATGCGTTGCAACAGTGCGAAAATGATCGTGACACACGCTCACACACATACACACATACACACACATAAATTTCTCGAACAAAAACAGATACGAGAGAAACGAAGATAAGAATAAACGAACAAAAATACGACACGTTAAAAAGGTGGAGCGTGTGAATAATATTTAAGGTTTCGAATTAAATTGGGGGAAAAAGATATGCGTTAACGATCTACGGTCTCCGTCTACGGCTAGGCAAGACCGTCGATATGAAAAAAAAAAAAAAAATACAAAAAATAACAAAAAAAACTAAAGACAATTTTATTTCGAGTTAAAAAAAATCATGATTGATTAATGAGATTTTGAAAAAATGAAAATTAAAGAAGACTAGTTGTGGTAGACGCTGCCGTGTTCGTATATGCATATAACGTGTATATCTTGCTCTGCCGCTGCGCTGCTGTGCCGCTGCTGCTGTTGCAATATGCACGTGCACTGTTCACTGCCACCCGCAGTTCGTGTTATTAAAAAAACTTTAAAAATTGAAATAAAAACAACAAAAAAATTAAAAAAAAAAAAAACAAGAACATACCCCATTGTACTGTATAAACCATTTATACGGACGAGAGAAAGAGAGGGAGAGAGAGAGAGAGTCGGAGAAAAATTTCGCTTTGTGATGTGAGTGACACGATGAAGAGAATTTTTTTTTTGAAGTTGAGTTCATTGTCTTGGAATATCGTAATTCACTGGTGAAAACTCAATTTGCGAACATGCTACTGACTCATTAACGTTTTCATCAGATATTTCAACTTCAACAAATATAAAAAATAAAAGCTGTCTCGTAAAATATTATTCGAAAACTAATATTAAGAATCGTGCACAGAAAAAAGAACGGAGTTTCTTAATAAATTGAAAGTGTCTGGTACGTTTGAATTGTTTCCTATAAATATCGTTAAAGGTTCAAATTGGATGAAAAAAAAACGAGGTCTCAAGAAAATTCCATGTTACGTTCGAGTAATAATTCGATCTCTCCCACTCTGTCGCTCTGGCCTCGAGGAGGGGACGAAAAAAAAGCAAAAAATTATACAAATTTGTGCATTAGATTTGTGCAAGTCATTCATTAAGTCGTCGAAAGCCTTGCTTAGAGTTTTAGAATGAAACGTGGTTGCTTGTGCCACGTTGAGTCCACGATACATATATATTACAAATATATGATCGTGATCTTCTCGTGGAGAAACGAAAATAATGAATTTTCATCAATGCTGTTTCTTTTCACTTTCATAATTTTCGTTTCTATCATAGAAAAAAGAAACTTCGCAGAATCGAGAGTCCATTGCACAAACGATGTTAAGTACGGTTGTTTTCTTTTTTTCTAATTCTAATTCGATCTTGCAAAGGCTGAAAATAGAAGGCCTTAATTGTGAAAAAACAAAGAATCTTCTCTTCGCGAAGATCATAAAACAATCGCGGCTCGACGGGGTATATGACAATCATTACGCGCACTCTCTTAATAATTAAATCATGCACCGAGATCAATCGATTCATTCATCCCCCTCGTCATGTTTCTCTTTTGTGCATTCGCGTGTATGTATGTTGCGTATCGACGTATATGTCTCGGAAGAAAAAAAACCACAAAGGATCATCAATCCATTGATCGAAAAATAACGCGTGTGTGTGTGTTTGCGTGCGTGCGCGAATGTGAATGCGTGAGTATGTGTGCGCGCTTGAATGGATGTGTGAAAACAAAAAAGTTGATGGTTTTCGAGGTTGCAAAAATAAAAAATAAAAAACATAATAAGGCATACCAGAATACAATCGGTTTAAAAACTATGTCGGGCTTTAAAGATGTATAAACAGGAGAAAACCGAAAAAAATAAGGAAATAACGAAAAAAAAAACAAAAAACAAAAATAATATGAAATTAATGGCGCGCAGAGCGTTCGCCCACCTTCAATGCCTCATTGACCTCATCTAATGCTTTTTTATCTGTACATTTACAATTTGTGTACCAATGAGGAACGTTGTTTAATCATGTTGTTGATGTTATTGTTAAAGAATGAGATTCAATATTGTACATAACTATATATTCATTATAATTGATGATATAAATAATTATATACATAAAAGTCAGCCTGGAAAAAAAAAGAAACTTCTGTGTCCCCCGCGTGTTTTCAGGATCTATGTGCAATCATTCTCACCCTGCCCCCCGCCCTCGCCCCCAACCTGCCAATGGAAAAATCGGGGGAAAAAAAATAAGACATTTTTTTTATAAGCAAACCTTCAAAGGACGTTACGATGATAAAAAAAACAAACAACCAAACCAACAACAATGTGTAATGTGATCGTTATTGTGTAATAAGAGAGAAGGAACAAAAGAATTTGAAAAATAATCGTTTTCTTTTTCAAGTAAATTGTTTTATTCTTTTTTGCTACTTTTTTCATTAGCTTATTATGGTACGCCGTTTTGCTATTTATTAGCTTCATGAAAATTCAGTCAAATAAAAATATGCTGAAAGAGATTGATTTAATGTTTTATCTAAAAAAAAAAAGAGTAATTTAACGAATTATTATTCAATTACAGCAGTATTTTATGATTAGATTACATAACTTTAGGGAATTCAAATTATGAATATATTTTTAATCCAAGTATTAATATTATGTACATAATGGAAATTCTGGATCAATTTTTTGTCGAGACATTATCAAAATTCAATTTTCCTTTAAGGTTTCATTTCGTCTCGGTATAATTTTAATTCACCGAAACTTTATTTGTTTTCATGAAATTTTCTGATAGAATGGAGATTATTGATTCTAATTACTTATAATATTACGTACAGAATTTTGCGAGTTGGAAAACCTGACTTCAAATTGATGAAGGCGCACTATGTACGATTTTTAACATTTTTGAATCGTGGTTTCGTGAGATGTACCGAAATATTGACTTGCTAAATTATTTCTGTGCGTATACAAAATCTTGATCCCGAAATTTTATAGCGAATTATACAGGTGAATGAAAATGCATTAACAATTTCTCATACCATAATAAACATCGATTGAAATTATCACTAGACATATATTAGGTTTTCGTTTTCCGTATATTTTGTTCCCTGTGTATTTCAAATTAAATTTCTATGTAGACGTTTAACTTCAGTGTGAATCGGATATTGTATTTTTATTTGATGTTGGAACAATTAACCCATAAATAGCAAAACTGTGTGCCATAGCTCATCGATAAAACTCGCTGCTTTCGCGCAGCTCTAAAATAGCGTCTAACAGTCGGTTTTTGTACTCTGGAACTCGAAGAAATTCTTCACGTATTATCGAAGTCCGATCGACGAACAAAACGCTCTCAAGGAGTTCCGGCTTATCAGCGAAGTATTTAGTTGCTGTTGTTGAGTCCACTAGCATTATTGTAGTGTTCAGAATACCATGTGTCATGCACATCACTCTTAAATCTTCGAGAGACTCGACAAATTTATCCCAAGGAAATAAAACTTCAGCTTCCAGGCCGGCTTCACTCAGTGACTCAGACATGCAGTTCCAATAAATTTTAAATAACTTTTCGCCGTGATTTTGACGCAGGTTTCGAGTCGTCGTGAACTGAAGGTAACTTAGAATGTCGTGAGCCGGAGGATTGTACCTGGAAGCAGACAATTGTTTTGTTTCGTTAACGTTAGTATTTGTTCATCAAATACAAACATTAAGATAAAACATTATTTTGATTGTGCATTGAACGAATTAAAGATTCAAAACTCGATTGATGAATATTTTTCTCAAATTAAATTTGTATTTGAAATAGAATGCAACTAAATCTTTTTCGAATAGACTTTTCTTTCGTTAGAAAATTCAATCGTACAATATTAATTATTTAAAATATTCATAATAATGTTGAAAAAAATTCACCAATGGCGTCTGAAAGTTTATTGGTTACAGTAACTTTTTGGAATTTTAACATGATCTGCATGCTATTTTTCTCTCTTTCACCATTCTATGTCGTTTTTTTCTTGTTATTATTATAATTTTAAATAGATAAGGAAACATATTTGATAAACATACCTTGCCAGTTGGAAATCAATTAGACAGCAAGCTTCCGGTTCTCCATTTTGGTTGTATTTGAAGAGTATATTGTTTGCCCAAAGATCACCGTGGCACAGAACATTTCTGTGTTTCTTGGAGGGTAATAATTTTTTCTCGTGATCTAACGTGAGAGCTTTAATGATTTCTTTCAGTTTTTCACGATCGCAATCACTGAGATTTTCTATTAAATCAATCATAGAAACGGCACCCTTAACAGCTGCGTCGAACATACATTTCGATCTTCCTCCGGACAATGGCCATAGCGTTTCTTGCAAGCAATGAGAAAATTCATTGTGAAGATTTTTCTTTTCCAGCTCTTCGAAAATAATCGATTTCGCATGAAATTTGGCCAAAGTTTTCATGAGAATTTGACAATGTTGAAAATCAAAAGATACAAATTTATCGGTCATTACAAAACCGCTGTTTGTCATGTCTTCAAGAACAAGAATGTCACTTTCGTGACCAAAAAAATATTCTGGTATCGATTTCTTTGCAAGGTTTTGCAAAACTATAGGAAACACGGTCTTGTACAGATCGACTTCTTTTTTGAACGAGCCATATTCCTGTACCCAATCGTATAGGGGACTTCTCATCGACGGTGGTATTTTTGTGAAAAAATTATAAACACGATTCTCGTTTGGTGTATCCGGACAAGAAATTGTTGTCTTCAAAGTAAAATACTGACCCACAAATCCGTGCACTTGTCCCATAGGTATCATCTCGTAATTCACTAGACGAAAATCATTGATCGAATCCTCACGAACCTTTTTACGAACGATTTCGAAGCAATCGTCATAACTAATCAATTTTTTCAAATTAGAATTCTCCATTTTTTCGGTTCAATTCTTAGGAAACATACGTAGGAACTTTGTTCAGTTTTCTCATGCGAATGATAGTCAATTTTTTGGAGACCTTTTTTTTAGCACTGCTTATCGGGATCGAGACCCAAACGACGTTTTTATTGATCGAAAATTCACAATAATCGATTATAATTGACAAACATTTACGTTGGCAAAGGCACCAGACTAATGACTCGTAGCGTGTTATGAGCGAATATTTAAAAGGTCCCGGAAATGGAGAAAAAGTTACGAAACAAACTCAGCCAAAACGGTCACTGTACGCTCTAAAGATTATTAGGCATAAAGCCAGTGAAAATTTATTCCATGTTATACACTCCGTACGGTTGGTCTGAGAAATATGTCCAACGATTTCGTGATTTACGTGCATTTATAGCAAACGTAGAGAAATCATGTCACGTGACGTTTATAACGTTCAATTGCGCTATTTTACACCGTTGAGTTTTGCACACTGAGTTTTGTCTTTTATATATATTCCAAGACGAATATACACTTTATTGACGCTGATTGAAGCGCACGTGTTTGAATGCCGAGTTAACTTTTCATTCAATCTTTTTAAACCGTTCTCCATGTATTTCCGCTCTTTACTTCAATCACGTTGTATGTGAAACATTATTTTCCACAGATATCTTTAAAACTTTGCTCAGATATTGTTCATCATATGCTTTAATTGCGAGCAATTTCAATGTGATTGACCACTTTATTTCGAAATAAATCGAATTTGAAAATGAATAAATTAACATAGCGCTTATGGAGAAATCCTCGAAACACCTGACAATATTAACGTTGGTAAATTTCGCTAAAAAACGGGTCGATAGAAATGCTTAAAAAAATAGTATCACTTTATTTGATACATTTTTACAGCAATAGCATTTTTTTAAATTATTTTTTCACTATGTCATTATTTCACATCGAAACCCCGAAAAAACGTTAACTTTGTAAAAATCGCATGAGTAGAAGAGCGCCGAGCAAACAGTTGAATTGAGCTGGCAATCCTGGCTGCGCACGTTAATATTGTCCAGCGCACTCCTTATCTTTGACATGTCTATGTAGTTGCATTAGGTATCCAACGATAAGTTCTATGCATAACCCCAAAAACTTGAATAATTGTGGTTTCTATTTTCACATTTTTTTCCTTAAAAAATTTGTTCTACATACTGTAATCTTTTTTCTTTCGCAAACGTTAGAACATTTAAATGTCATTTCAGATAAAACAAAACTATTTCAGATAAAATAAAACTAAACTAAACACACTGGACGGTTTAAGCGTCAATTTTCCGACCAAACGTAACTCAACGTTGATCCAATAATTAATAATGCCTAGAATTGACAGTTATAGACAATTTTTAAATTTTGTCATACATATTTCCATTATCGTTTATTCGAACATGAAAATTGAAATAATTATCGGTGATTTCAAAAAATTTAAATAATAAATAGTTATAAATAAACTTAACAAACGTTAGGACAAATAACAGAAGTCTGCCTTCCACGAACAAACATCAATTTACACGGGAATTATCTCGAAAAAGTAGAAGCTGTGTTTTTTAAATTAAATCAAATCTTTATCCATCGCTGTTTGAAATTTTTCGAATTTTGTCGTCAACTCTTTGAAAAAAAAAATACTGAAGCCCACGATGATTTTACGATTTTCAGTCATTCAAGCTCTTGGATGAGCCTGTACGAACGGAACATCGTTGGCTGTTCACGGTGATGCATGGAATGAATGCATGCACGGTCATTAAGATGATTGAGGCTTTTCCGAGAGTCGTTTCAATTTATTATAAAGTCGTTCCCATCACTTCAAGCATGTGTTACTGATTGAGTCCTAAAATCCAGTTTAACGTCACTCGCCCTTTTAGCATTTTGCCATTTTTCCTTGGTCATCATTGCAGCGTTTACATAGCCAAAGTTTGGATTATCTTCGATTCCGATAAGATCAGAGTTACCGCTGCTTTGACTGTAAATGAAAAAAAAAAACGAAAAAGTTTATCTGTTACCTAACACCCAACAATCTAATCTTCACAAAAGAAACTAAAGTCTCACGTCTTTGGAGTACTATTTAAATAATTATTCTTTTCTTTCAATGCGAAAGTTGCAAAATGACGGATTAATGTGATAGAGAATAACAACGTTTCACCTCAAATTGTCATCAAACGATTTTTCCGAAGTTTTCCACATGGGATTCGAACCCGCTGCAGCAAATTGATTGGTCGTTGGCACTATTCCGGCGCGATCCAAGCCTGATTCCTGAGACCCGTAGCGCGTAATCGCGAGCTTATCGAGTCGTTCATTCAATCTTGAAATTTGAGAAAAAAAAAAACCATTCGAAATAACCGATAAAAAAATTTCAGGAAATTCATTAGAAAAAAAGCAAAACTTTCATTCAAATTTCAAGCATTACATGGATTCAAGACAATATAAGGTTGTTGCCCTAATCATTGAAGTCGTTTATGAATTGAATAATTATTACCTCTTCGTTTTAATAATAAAAACAACAAGAAGTCCAATGCTACAGGAACAGAAGAAAATAGTCAAGCTAACGAGAACCCAATGAACAATATCTGCGCCGTCGGTCGAATCCATTGAACTGCCATTGGGTAAGTCCGAAAGGTAGAGGAAATTTGTAAGAAAAATAGCTTTGAGATTATTGATAGTCTGAAGCTCGCTAGCCATTCTGAAAAAAAAACAAAAAAACTCCACTTAGTACAGCCCAACGAAACAGTTTCGTGATTCCGTGATATTATTAATGACTCAAAAAATGGAATCGTGTACGTGATTTAAAAAAAAAAGTAATCTTTCAATAACAGTGAATGAGAGAGTTGGATATTTTACTGGTGCTAAAACAAACGTAAATTTGGTTTAAGAGATTTTTAAAAATGACACAGCCTCAAAACCACTTGGCTTCCATTTACATATTGTTTTAAAAAGTTGCAGAAATATTGTTATTCAAAGAAAGGGACTTACAGTCTAATCGTGTCATATTCAATAAGTTCGTGGTCCGTCGAGCTTATGAAATGTGTCATCACGGCTGTTACATTATCAATAATCTGGTTGTTCCCATCGACTATATTCTTGATGTCATCGATAACGCATATATATCCAAATATTTTGGTAAACGAATGGATTATCTAATAGCGATTGAATGATGAATAATTAAAGAAACTATTTTGAATCAAAAGAAAACTCATATCGTATGCCAAAAACTTACAAACGTTGTTTCTTGCCTAACTTTACTCGCGAAGTTGTTGAACGTGAAAACTATCCGATAACTTAGCGGTGTAATGTGAACCCAAACAGCGGTTGTATCGTTGTGACCCCCTAAAAGTCGTTGAAAAATTTGAATTCTTCCGATCGTAAATGAGCATGAACGTTGGCTAAAAAGTTGCATTTATCGGGGGGAACGTTCTTGTGGAATCAGGAAAAAATGATGAGTCAAGGCAAATATTCGAGAATGCGTGACAAAAGATAAAAGGGGAAACAGAATATTATGGCAATTATCGTGTCTTAAATATCAAAATCAGCCAGTCTCCATCAAAAAAGTGCTACAAGTCTTCTGTCAGGTGAACACTTGTCGAATAATGTATATTTGAAAAACAAATAGAAATTAAAGAATAGGAAAAACTTGAAAAAACCTACCTTCGTCGTAAACACTAATATTGAATGTGAAATAACCTCGCATGTCATTTGTAACTCTGAATTCTAGAAATAATTCTCCGCTGTTGGGATTTAGTAAAAAAGGATCTTTAATTCCATCTAGCGACGAATGGGAATTGAATGTGCTATTTGGAATTATATTATAAGTCAAAGTGTCGTTCAAGTCAGCATCGACGGCCTGAAAATTGATTAAGAGTTATTTGATATTTAACAATTAGAATTAATCCAAGAGTTAACGATATTGAATAATGATTGAAAATAGAACTTCCATTAAATTTGGATTTATGGAAACCCAGATAATGGACCCTACGAGTTAATTTCCAATAATATTATTATATGATTCTGAAAGCCCTAGTATGTATGTTTCATTGGAAACACGAAAAAAAGCATAACACAGGAACCATACCTTTACAGTGAGAAGAAGTTTTTCTAAGCTATCATCGATCCCAACACCAGCTCTATAACTTTTATTGTCGAAAATCGGTGGTTCGTCATTCTCATCCAGCACAACAACAGTCACTTCTAAAAGTGCATCGGGCAAGGGGTTTCTTGGTGGTTCATCCTCGAAAGGCGTAGCCACTACGTGGACTGTAATGATTCCCTGCTTTTCACGATCCAATTCTTTCGTCAGAGAGAACACACGGGTGGACTTGTTTAACGCAAAGTATTTCGTGTCTTCTTCTGTAATTTTTTGTAAAATACATATGAGGACCGGCTAACAAGTGAGCAGATGCTTTATAAATTTGAAATAAGTTTCAAATAGAATTGGCAAAGAAATCATTCAAAATCCTGTGAATGGAATGAAAACTTCAATGCATTAAATACTTCAAGGATATGAAGTTTCAATGTATAAAATAATTGGAACTAACCATCGGGCATGAAGAAGTAATAAAGTGGCAAAATATTTCCGGACGGATCACCGATCATATCGCGTGCTTCGGGAATTATTGGAAAACTGTCAAGCCCTGCTTTGTTCTCTTTAATCCAAACGGTCCATGTATTTTCTATAAAGCTTGGGCCAGATTTTGTGACGTATATTAGTGTATAATTGCGAGTTGTGTTCATCGGAGGATTTCCACCATCTTTGGCAACTATAGTCAACTAATGACATCATTTCATTAATTAGATATCTGGGCATGGAATATTAAATTTATATTAAAGAGATTTTTGTACCGCGTAGTTATTTCTTTCATTGAGGTTTAATTCTCGTGCTTGGCGCAACTGGGCTACGTTTTTACTGATTGGTACAATCTCGAAATTTTCGTGATCTCCAGCTGAGGAGACGAAAAAATATAATAATGATTGAATTTTTTTTCGATAACGGAATTCTGTAGTTCTAATCATTAATTAAATTTTCATGGGATGCTAATGTACTTGCGCTCGTTAAGGAGAATGTTACAATTCCACTGTCTCCATAATCTTCATCTTTCGCCTGACAGTCATTGAGCACTCTATTTTCGTACGTTCTCAATGGTGCATGAAGTGTTTGCTCCTAGAATTATTAGTTTTTGTGATAAAAATTTGTTGACTTGTTTTATACAACACGAAAGTTTTTGTTCGAACTTCAAACGACACATAGTTTCGAACAAATTTTAAGGACGATTATATCATTCTTAATAATCGCAACAGTCGACATTTTTATTTCAAAATTAAAGCTCTGCATGACTCTCGACACAGAAAAACTTTTGTTGCTCGGAATTATTTCTTTTCTTTTTTGCGTCAAATGCAAGTTTAGCAATTATATGCACGAGAAATCGAAAAGCAGTTCAATTCAGTAGTTCGGTAGTCGGGTTTTCACATGACTCCAATTACGTTGTAAAATGTGAAAAAATAATACAAGTTTACGAAGTAGATAAAACTTACCTTTCTGAGTGGTATTTTTGTACTATTTGGAAATAGTATCTCGGGTCTGATGTAATTAAAATCGATCACATTGATAACGTAGTTTCTCGTATAGTTGAGTGGTCCAGGATTCGTACCTCGATCTTGAGCCTAAAGAATTTTGCATTTGTGAGTATTTTTTTTCGCACTTTCGAACATTATATTTGTTTGAAAAAAAAATGAACTTACGTAAAGTTCGATTATCCAGCGCCCGTAATAGCCCTTAAGTGGACAATTTGCGAATATATCAGCAGCAGTCTCATTCACAGTTTTGACGACAAAGAGCGTTTCACAATTTGCATCGAGTCTGTTTTGCTCTCCGTTAGCCGAAGTAATATTTTTTATTTCATAAAATACTTTTGTGTTATTCGTGTTTGGATCATCGAGATCTTCAGCTACAACTCGAAGCACAAAGTCACCCTGGAGAAGTTCAAGGTTTTAGGAGGTTACAAGAAAAATTGTGAAGACAACAAAATTTATTCGTTTCTCGACTCCATACCTTGTTTTTATTTTCAGACACATTTACCGCCGGGTCACCTAAGTACGGTAAGACTGGTTCCTTGTCGTTGATGTCGGTGAGAATTACCTTTACCGCAAGATCAATTGAATTGGTATTCGCTAAAGACAATATTATCTTATTATATTATATTAACAATATTATATTATCATATTTGAATTTACAAAAAAACATATTCGAGCCATTTTGTACTACTTTTATATATTCCAAAACCTCGACCTGTTTTGATTTGGTCTATTTTTCCAATGTTATGTTTTTCTATACGAGAACTTAGCACGTATGTACTTTATTATTTTTCAATTTGGCTGATTGAATTAATGATTAATAGAGCAATTGTCCGCATTAACAAAAAAAAAATCTACTTCAGAAGGGAATAGATTGACCCCAAAAAAGAATGTGTCTCTTCTTATTCACTTTTTTCAAAACGAATTATTATTCTTCAAAAAAGGTTTTTTGCAGGAAGTACATACATTTTAGTTTTTAAATGATTATGAAAGCAAATAAAATAAATATTCATGAACTTTGTGAAGAAAATGAAAGCAAATAGGATAATAGAGCGTTTTTCATGAGTGTTAAATAACGAAGTAACAAAAAAATTGATGAAATTTATTAATCGAAACGTTAGTGACTAGTGACAAAGTCTCGGATTGTATCGGATTGACAGTTTGATACTCACATATTGAGCCATCAATGAGATAATTGTCACGGAGTTTCAAATTCAACGTAAATTCGGAGGGACCATGATCTCGATCAAGGATAAATCCATCGGCAAGATTGACTAAAATCCTACCGTCAAATCGTCCGATACTGAAGTACTCCATTGGTGCAGGATAATTTTCATGAATGAGGTACGATATCGTGTTAAAAGGTGCTGAAAACAGCATGAATTTTGAACAGACAAAAAAAATCAAAAACTAGTAACAAATATTTAGCAATGATTTTCCATATTTTGTATATACTCACATGTTCTATCGTCATCCTTGCCCGCAATTTTGACAATAAATGTGCCATTTGGGGATTTTTCGGGTACACGGAACGTTGACTCGAATTTTTCGTCGCATAATTTAGGTACCATGTCGTTTAGATCATTTATGTATATCGCTATCTACAAAAGAGATATCAAAACAAAATCTTTCCCGAGTTATTTATTGGAGCAATTTTCATTATTCCAAATAGGTTTCTTACTTCGATCGTCGCGTGGTTATAACCATCTGTCGCTGTTACGTTGCAATATATGTATTCATATTCCTCGGCGTCTATTGCTTGATCCTGACCGACCTTAATCACACCAGTGAGACCATCGATGACTACGAGACCGTTTTTCGTTTTATTAATTTGCCTGCGGAAAAGGGAATTTAATTATAGCAAGACGTCAACGTATGTATATAGTCAGCAATTTTTTTCAAAAAATATCATACATTATGGAATACGAGACATTGTTGAATTCTGGTCCATCGGCATCCGTTGCAGTCACAATTCCAATCAGCACGTTCTCGCCTTGATTTTCATTTACATCCAATAATCTTGGAGGATTGGTGAATATCGGGGCGTTGTCATTGATATCTTTGATGTTGAGAGTCAAAGACCCTGAGAAGAAGAGTGAAAGCAAATACGAAAGTCATCAGATCCTTCAGGTTAGTTAAATTCTGGAGTACCATTTGTTTTGATGTTTATTCATTGGCCCAGAAATTTTGAGAATTATCAAGAAATTTAATGTTATTGTCGTGGACACATTGGTACCATTATTGAATTTTCACCATTACTTGAATTAAAAACATGAAAGTTCACTGAACTCTTGACAGTAGAAACAAATCATTATTTATGTGTGTGTATAAATATTGATGATTTATTTCATTTAATGAATTCCAAGATAATAAATTGATTCTCGTCAATAAATTAATTGAACTAATGATTAACTTATTTAAATTAAATTTATAAGCACTCAACTGAACCTTTTTCGTTTAATTGTTTGTTCAGCAAGACTTTATGTCTAAATTTATTAGACTAAATTTGCATGAGTTATGATTAAAACTTACCAGAAGTTGTATTTTCATTGTGCTTGGTTTTCATATCAGTTACGGAAATGCTAAGGAAGATAACGTCAAAAGCTTCGTAGTCAATCCTGCCGGTGACAATCAATTTACCCTCGACTTCACCTTCGTTGATCTTCTTCGTGTGAATGTCCAAATGTCTATGAAAAACACCGTACGTATTAATCTGTCGCAAAAATTCTAAAATCCAAATTTCAAATTTTTCATAATGATTGAATTGTTTTTTACCCTCGATAACAAGATTCATTAACGAGGACGCTTCTCTTTTGAGCTCTTGTATTAGCCCAGTCGATGCTAAATATTAATTCTGGTTCTGTGTCAATGTCAGTCGCGGTTATTATTGCATTGATTTCAGTCCCATTTTTTGATTCTTCCTCAAGGGTTGGACTTTGTTCCGGCTTTAAACAATTAATCAATGATCCAAAATAATTATACGTAAAACCGATTTTAAGTGAAAAAAAAACTGAAATTGTCATATTCGAATATATAAGAATGCAGCAGGGCTCCCGCTGGCTCTGTTAATAATTCTTGGCGTTAAGCCGCTGCCGCGTCTTCTGATGAGATAACTTGTAAATAGAAAATTTACAAATCCATTGCTTACCAAGTACAACTTTGGTGGTTCATCATTAACGTCTTTGACATTGATTGTTAGGAGTGTATAAGTTGTGTGAAAGACAAGATCTGTTGCTACGATCTGCACAACAACTATAGGCATAGATTCATAATCAAATGCACCGGTCCCACAAGTGAAAATTTCGCCAGTTGTTTCATTTATCATTAGCGACCGTTGAGCTATTAAGGAGTGTCTGTAATAAACATTTTCACTTCAGTCATTCAGGGATATTATTCTTAAGTAAAAATCACATAAAAAATATTCGTATTTTTTGTTTTAATGCTGTGGTACATTCAGAAGAACCGTGCACCGTTGAAATAAATATTTCCAATCACACAGTACACTAGGGTTCTGATGGAGTAAAACTTTAGACGAAACAGTTAAGTAGGAAGTTGGATTTGTGGATTAAAAAAAAAAATGTTTCTATAAAATGTCTCTAAAAAAAAAAATACTACAGTTTATTGTACATCTGTGTTACTAACTTGACTTCATCGCCGATATCACGATCGGTAGCGTGCACTGTGCCTATTGAAGAATGTTCTCCGACATCTTCGAATATACTGACATTCGATGGAGTACGCTCATCGAATATTGGCATTTCATCGTTCAAATTGTTCAGACTAATGTTAATATTCTTTATGCTAAAGTGACTGGCGTTTTTCTGTTCGTCGGCTCGAAGCTGTACAAAAATATTTACATAGACAAATTATTATAAAAACGTGTCCTCGTAAAATTTGGTTACTTTGTGCAAAAAGCCATCGTTAAAAAGCAATTTTAGGGGTTCTAGCGTCAAAATTCGAAGAAAAATTCAATTTAGAATTATGAAACGACATAAGATATCGGTAAACCTGAATAATGATGTTTCTCCAGTTCGCGTCCTCGTAATCGATAAGAGAGGCATTACTGACGGAAATGGTGAAAACTCCTTTCTGATAACCACTAGTGGGTACCACTGCGAACGCCGAGCTCCAATTGTACTTTGACTCGTCTACCAGGCTCACAGAAAATAGAGCATTCTCAGCCTGATGCAGAAATATACATATTGTTTTATTACAAATGGTCTTGTTTGGATATTTTTCAATTTTGTATTCATCATCTTTTCAATTTTCTAAATGGTCGAGCATCATCACTAATCTAATTTAATTTTTCATGGCAAACGTAATAAAATGTTTAGATCTTGTATTCAATTGCTTTGTAAATATTTAAATGGTTTATCAAATTTTTAATTTGAAGATTTACAGCCTATCTCTGTTAACAACGATGATAATGGATTGAATCGAATAGCAAACGTAACTTGCCAAATCTGGGTCTTTGATCTCGATCGGTTTATCGAACTGGAGCGTTGTATATGTTGCTTCGTCGATTGCAATCTGAAGACAATCGGGTGTTATTTCAGGCGAATGATTGTTTATATCTTCGACAATAACAACAATATTTCCAACGATGTTTGAGTCAAGGTCCAATTTTTCATAAGCTATTATGGAGAATTGAAAAATTTCTTGCTTTCTTTCATCGCGATCTATTTTATTGATAGTGACTACGCCGGTCTTCTCATCCACCGTGAATAAAGGTTCGTCTCCTTAAAAATGGCAAAAATCGATTGATGATCATTGCATACAAAAATATATAGAGAGAAAAACGAATGCTTCGACTATCCACTCACTCTCGTCAAAAACTTTAATTTTGTAATTGATTTCTGCGTTGATCTGAATATCGCCGTCTATTGCCGAGACGTTGAATTGCTGTAAGCGTTTCATTATAGTCAGTTTTAATTTTTATATCATCGATAGTTATCTGTAATTAATGCATGAAAATAATCACAAATTAGTAATCTCACTTTTGTGGATTGTTCTAATATGTTAACAGCAGTAGTTATCTGAGTCCATACTGGTGGCTGGTCAGCTTCGTCGATAACTGATACCACAATGCCAAGAGCGGCGTTTCCTCCGTCATTCTAAACGTTGGTAAATGTTTGAACTTACAATTTACCAAAAATATAGATTTGTAATAATCAGCAAAAGGTTATAATGCTTAATTATTTTACCATTATTATTATTGTTATTACTATGTTTTTCTCCATTATTTTTCTTGTATACATACAATTACCCTGTACAATTAATGTGTATTTGCGTAACTCACAATAGCTCGTATCTCCAACATGTGTATTGATGTTGTTTCAAAGTCAAGGCTCTCAGTTACGTTGACAACTGCTTTTAGTTCGTAACTTGGGTTATCACCGGGCGAGGTTGCGAGTTTAAAGTGTTTGCGCTCTGACTGCATGCAAAAATTGGTTCAACCATGTACTGACTCAGTTGTGGAATTTTAGTTCAAATAACGACAAGGCATATAATTAAGACAAAATGTAACTTACTTCAGGATACAAACTAATTGTGGTTTTATTAATCCATCCGTCCGCAACGTTTATGACGTAACTGCAATTCGATAGACCCTCGAAATTTTCCTTGCAAAATTAGTGTCCTTTTTTATTTAGTCACGTTCGGGATAAACTAGATTGTAGAAGTACTTTAGGATATACCTTTATTTTGCAATTTTTTTCGACTGCTTGTATGATTGGTGGATTGTCATTGATATCCTGTATATGAAGCGCTATTACGAAGGTCGTAGTAGTTTCTATATATATAGGGAACATGTATTCCTGCATCTCTGGTCGCTCGTAATCTTGTTTATTTTTTATCCAGAGTGACCAATATTTAGTAACATTGTTTTGTCGGAACTCTGCACCAAGGATATCGTTACTCTTATTATTCTTCAGTTCACCAACCTCAGGATGTAAAGTTCCTTCATTAAAGAACAAGAGAAATTACTTGCTATTGATAACTCATTGATGCCCACACAGAACTATGGATTCTTCAAAATAATTAATTCGGAAACTTTTTATTAATCATTGATCCTCACTGGGTAAACGTGAGGAATTTTGTAAACGCGAGGATTTGATTTTACATAAATTCCGATTTCTTTGTCATTCATGAATAAATGAATCAATTAATTTGGTAATGAACAACTTGCCTTTGTAATTGAGTTGAGCAATGCAAACATGGCGATCGAGTTCTTCTTCCAGATCAATGTCTACACGTTTTGCAGTCTCGTTGTACTTAAATTTTACAGCTCTATCGATTGGATCAGGAGCGGTGATAGAAAGAGTTGTTGGTTCTGTTACCACCAAATTAAATGAAATCAAAAATTTACCATTAATTTCCAACATGCTATCATCTTTGATCGATAGTGTAAAAACTTTGATCAAAAGACTCACCACCATGAACAGTTCTGATTGATATCAATAGGCACATAATTAACAGTCCAAACAAGTTAACAAAGAACGCCATATCCATGAACTTTTCTTCCGAATTTCTGCAAATATAAATGAGCAAAAGTGAAATTGATATATTTATTGTATGCGTACAAATAACGTGCGTCACCATACGGATGCTTTTCTATCTTTACGGTTCAAAGTGACTCTCAAATGCGTGGTTAGATTTTAGTTCTATGTGTGGTTGTGCTGATTCACTAAGGAAAGCTGTACTAAATTTCAATTAAAAATGATTCATGAAAGATTGTATTTATTCCGTCTTAATATCTCGTTGCTATATCGACACTACTTATGACAATTGATGCTATCAATAAATCATGTAGGTGCAATATTGCGATTACAATGAATTTCATCTACGCAATAATTTGAGAGGATTGCTAACAAATTGAACATGTCCGGTTCATATACATATTTTGAATGTAGAGATTGTTGGGCAAATATATGGACTTGAGAAAAACTTATATTAGTATGTACATATGTAGTATATAATTATTTATTTTCGCACGTATCGCAGTGTAGAAGTTATAGCCTTATCAAGCTAGAGACAGTCTCATTTTGACCTTTGTGCAAGCACTGTCGCTAACCCTCTTTCACCACTCAGCGTCGTGTTTTTTCGAGGTCACCATTTGTGACTTTACAACGTTTTTTGTTTCGTATCTGGTTGAACCCAGACAAGTTCGTTGTGAATGAAAATTTCCCGCGAATACTATTGAAAATATAAAGTTTTCAGGATCTACACAAAATACCTTTTCTTTTGATACTTATTAAAATATAAACGAAACAATAAAACTCCGAAAATATGCTCGTTGGAATTGTTCAACGAAAATCCAATGCACTGTAGTTAACTTTCTTACTACGCAATGGAACTAACTAGCAAACTATCGCTTCACAAAATCTTATCGATTTGTTATTAGATAGAATAGATAACAACGTTCTTACATTGATATTAATTTGATATGCCTTGACTTTTATCATTACTTTCGCTATCGTTGATCGATATCAAGATTCCTTAAAGAATAATAATCCGGTATGGACATACTCAGAAACACCCGAGGATTTTATGTTTCATGCGAAATAAGGTGTACGAGTAAAAATAAAGTGAGTGGGAAAAATGTATAACGTTTGTGAGAGAAAATGTTAAAAGACGAAATGACGATTACTTTGATACTATTTGATTAAATGTTTTTAAAAGCGCCGATTGATTCGTTAATTGCTTAATTTTGCAAATTAGTTTTGTGCTACCTTTGATTGCCTAGATGTTTCCGTTTAGCAAACAATTTGAAAAAAATGTCCTATCGACACTTTGAAATGAAGATGAAAAATGATTATTTCTAATATATATATATGATAAAGTATGATTTCGAACTATTTTAAAAATGGGCCCAACTAAATATGCACATGTGATAAAATTTGCACTTGGTGTAAGTCTTTTATGATCATTAGCGAGAAAGTGGTGTTAATTTTTCTTCTATTGCGGTGTATGCTCGTTAATCACAATCAAGAAGAGTGTCATAGGTCAAATGCGATGCGATACCGTCAAAACTTCTCGAACGTGCAGTCATCGTCCAGTTCTCTACCGTGACAACGACGTTCGCGTTTCTCTTCGTGTCTGCGGCTTACAAATTATTAAATTGTAGTAACTATCAAAACGGATGATATACGTGCACAACTATTGATTTTAATTTGCCAAACTTTAGCTTACTGAACATTCTTGGGTGACAAAAAAATCGTGCATAATCGTACGAATTCACCGAAATACTTGTGAGTATTATAATTATTCAAAGAAATTTTAATCGGACTTTTTGATAGAAGAATCAATAAATTGAACATCGCGAAAGTTCCTCGATGAAATGCAAGCTCACAAATATTCAACATTTACATATACAGTGGAGTTGTAATTTAATTATCAAGGTTAATTAAAAACTATTTCAGAAGTAAGTTATCGTAGTTTTTAAATAAAATAATATTTTCGTGCCTGGTTATGGCCCCTCCAAGTATATTTTTATCCACTGAGTGAGACTTTATATACTCAATACTCCGGCAAAATATATTTTTAGGAATAAGGATATTTAAAAATATGAAAAAAACATGCGTAAAAATTCGAGTCAACATTGCGGTCATCACAATCTCGAAGCATTTCCTTTGATGCCTGTATTATTATGTTTTTTGTTTCAATATCCACTGTTTGGTAGAGTGTGATTCAAGTCGAAGTTGCTATCTATGTTTTTTACGCGATCATTTGGTAGGATTCTTCTTTATAGATATTAATTTTTTTTTCGTTCCTCGATATCTCGCGTTCGTCCCTCTCTCATTATTCGGAGACCTGAACTTAGTATACGTTATTTTTGTTTACGTAAAAGTGCGAGAGTGCATGAAGAGGATAAAGATTATTTGCGATCCGCTATGATCAGAGACTGAGCAGTGAATTTTTTCAATTACTTCTTATCGGTGGCAGCAGAAAAAAAAACTGGCGAGCTTCCTAGTGACCTCTTATCTCGCTGTGTAATATTTAATATTCAATATATACATATATCATTTTTTTTTCATAAACTGTGGATTTGTATAGTGCAGCATTGAAGTCGTACGAGTGATGTCACGGTCGTACGTAAAAAAACGGCACTCGGATGTGCCGCAGTTTGAATCGGTTGCACGAATTTCTAGCCTGCCAATCGTTGAGAGTGGTATTCAAATGGCCGGCAGTGTCTATGACAAAATTAAGGTAAAATCGGTATTTTTATATACAAGTAACTCTCCGTATATGCGATGTTTCGGCTGAAAAATTCCATAATTACAATTATCACAGCGTTCGAATTCATTAATGACCTGGAGTCTTGACACTGCTGAACATTCACTCGCGATGGCAACAGCTTCCGCAGGACCGGCAATCTACGCCCTGGGTGCTCCTATCACCATGATCGATCAGTTACTTTGTCGGGGCATTGATATTGTTGAGCAAAGGGTACCTGCGGTCCACTTACCTCCGCAGCTCGTAAGTTTGTTTGAATTTTTCAATGGATATGGATATTACGATTTTTCTTTTACAGAACTAGCTTTTCAATCGTAGAAATTCTGTTTTGAAAATGATTAGTGTATCCAAATCAATCCCGTTGTTATAAATCGTTAATATTTTGAAATCAACTCTATCAATTAGTCGACAATGTTCGGCATGAGTATAAGATTTCAAAATCTGTTGAATTATTTCAAATCTTTGAAACATGAACCTCAAATTTGGCACGAAACTTGAAGAATTCAAAATTCGCAATTATCAATTTTGAGAACAGAACAGTAATATATTTTTTACTACCGTATTGAGACTGCTTGACACCAATTGGATTCATTGAATTTATAAAAACCGTCAAATCACAACGTTTGTGAAAAGATTTCATAACTTTTTGTGTTTATACGTAGCTTTACTCAAACACTCGAGAATACGTGAACAACCGATTCGTGAGGCCCGTGCTGAACCGGGCGGGAAGTGTAACGCACATTGGTAACCAAGTGGCCGATACAGCAGCTGATCGTTTGGATGGTGCACTGACCATTGCCGATGAATACATTGATCATTATTTGCCAGCAGATCCTGCAGATAAAGTTGCCGAAGGTAAAAAAGTTTTACTTCAAATTTTGAAATAATCAAATACTACGAGATTCCGGGAAAAGAGGTTTTTTGTTTTTTTTTTTTTTTATAAAAACTCATTTCCAGCAACTGTGAATGCCGCATGAATATTTGGCCAGAAAAAAAGAATTTTAATTCTCCTTGATTTCGTAATTACTATCCTGATTGGTCATCAAACTATATCAACGAAGTGTTCGCTGAAATGCACAGTGTTCGAAATTTCTATGCATAATTAATCAAATACATTATAATATTGCTATGGTTATTAAATCATTTTTATCAGCACCCCGTACTGAGAAGGTCAGTTTTTCACTCAGTTCATAAATATATTTTTCGGAACTAACGCATAGGTAAATTCGATGCATTGTCCACAGATGCAGCTCCTATAGAGACGGTGAGCAAAACGGCTCGAACCATTAAGCACGGTGCTCGTTTTTCGAGAAAGCTTCAGAGAAGAATAACACGTCGTACTCTTGCTGAGGCGCGCGCGCTCAAAGAGCAGGGAACCGAGTGCATACACGTTCTTCTATACGTTGTTGAATTAGTTAGTCACTACAATCATTATTTACATTATTTTTAAGTATTTACATTACTTTATTTTTCCCTTACATAAATATTAACCCCTTACGCGGCAAGAAAAATTTTACGCATAATAAAATGACGCCATGTGGCGCCATTGCCGCGTAAGGGTTCAACGATGTGCCAGATAAAATGTTATATTATAGTTCAAATCATCTTGTAGATCGCGACAGATCCTAAAATGGCGTTGCAAAAAACTAAGGAACTTTGGGCTGCTCTTAGTCTCCCAGAGCCTGAAAATCAAGCGAGACCTGGTACATTAGAACAACTTCTTGTTCTTTTGACACGCGAATCAGCACGGCGAATAGTTCATCTCGTGAACGGTACTGCGACACTGGCCGCTCGTACTCCACGTCGTCTTGGCAGGGCCCTCGTTGCTGTTTCCCATCAATTACTAACCGTGGCTGATACGGCTTTGAAGGTAGGGATTTATCTATCCACTTTCTTTGTACCAAAACCATCTTTCCACAATCATATCAACTTGTTTTTGTTTCGTAATATGTTGATTGCATATTTAATGACAATTTGAAAATGCCTTATCTCTAAATGATTTGGAGTACAATATCCGGGTTGAAACACCCTGCATTGACATAAGCAACCGATTTTTATTTGTACACATGAAAATATGTTTTATTATTTGTACTCATTTGCAGCTCACACCGATCGTTGGCTTGAAGCGCGATTACGCGAAAGCACAGCTATCTGTCTTACAAGTTGCCATACAAAGGCTCAGTTCCACTACAAACATATTATTGGTAAGTGTTTTTTTTTTTTTTATATTGAACTAAATACGTAACTCAATGGAATAATCTGCGCAAAAACTTCATCGTCTTTTCTTCGAAGAAGGTAAAAACTCGAAAAAAAATAACGTCAATTGGCTTGATTTTTAGTTTTAACAATGTGAAAATAACACACCACATTACTGGAAGGAAACACCGAGATTTTTTCTTAATACTTCATTATAAAACCATTTCACCTGATTTGTTTCAGGAGCGAATGGCAGCTTTCCTGGCGGGACGTCCCGAGACTGCCAAGATTGCAAATGCAACTCAAAACTGCAAGCGAAACAATTACAATCACGCGATTGTCTCCGCGAATTGTCCTTTGAACGGAATTGAATAATCCGTAAATCTGGTTGACACATTCATCGAACATTTCTGGTACAACGATGACCGGCCACTTAATTTTTTTTTTTCTATAACCACTAAGGATTTTCAAATTGCCTCGTAAAAAAAAAGGTAGAGAATTGATGGAACAAAAAACGAAAGAATATAGATTATATGCTGGAAAAGGAAAGTTGTTGTATATAAAACGAGATTGGCATTGTCATCGATGAGGCTATAAGTTCCATGTGCCTCTTATTCATAAGATCTTCTTAACGCTTTTTCTTTTTTTCTTTCGATTCTTATTCTACGATATAAAACTTGCGATACGTTAAAACTTATCATTAAACAACATAATTAACTCTTCATAACATATGGCGTTCCGCTCAATTTCTTCCTATAATTTTACCCATAAAACTGTGCACTCCATCGAGATGTGAACATTGAACACATGCGAATTGAAATAATGATTATATTGAATCAGCGACGTACGTTTGAATAATATTGACAATGGGCAATTCAGGTGTGTTCTATTTTGATTCGAAATTTTTGCAGATACTAATTCGGTAACTACTTCTTGTATGTTGTGGTTATTGATGATTGATTTATAAATGAGAACTAATACTTGATGGCAATCTAATCCATCGAAACGAATGATACGCGATCGTGACGAAGATTCCACGAAATTGTGCCATAAAGCGTAGAGTTAAATCGACGAATCTTGGACTTTAATCTGTTCCTCAAATTGTTGGTTGTTTGTTCAATTAACTACATGTTTTGTATGTACGATTTTGTCAAAAAAAGATTCTTCCTCAACAATATTTGGGCAAAACTAACGCATGACTCATGTATATTGTGAAATTGTGATAAAACCTTCAAAATATTACAGACTCTAAAGGCTAGACCGATGAACAGACAGATCAAGACGCCTTATACTCATTATCGTGATACATATCACCTCCGGCACTTGGGTGTAACGAGGGTGAATAAAAATAAAAAAATTTGAAACTCGTGTGGCATCACCAGCGAGTCAGATACATCGAAAAAGAAATTTATTATAGAAGATGATTGAAAAAATCATTATCAATGTCTATAAAATGACTGATCGCTGCGGTTTTTTTTTCGTCTAGAATATCACGGGATTCGGAAAGATATGGTTTTTTCCAGACGAAGTCTCGCCTCCATGTACCGGATAACCACAACCACGAGCATACGATATTGACCCACGGACTCTGCGGTATCTATTTAGTATATGTGCACGATTATATCTTTTTCTCGCTTCGATACTTCCGTGTGTATTACATTTCAAGTTGCATATGTCTTCAGGCGTATGGAAGATCGATCGTTGCTTTCCTAGACTTTGTGCTACAACTGTACATCACATTTACGTGTAACACATAATTAAATTAACAGCGACCGGCGTCCAACCCTCTTGATCTCCCGGACTCTTGCTTTGTAGTCTTCGATTTGTATATTTGCGTCAATCTACACATGTAGTTAAGCCGGCGCTCATCTCCAACTTTAGCAGCTCAATGATGATCGTCTGCTGAATAGATTTATCGACTTTTTATCGTTGTCGTATTATCGGCTAATTAATGATGATTATAGAAAATTCATGCATTAGAAGGCTGTTTCAGTTCGTTAAGTTTGTTTGATTAAACTTTCTAACAGTAGTCATAATCGATGGGAGTTCCAATGGGTAAGTATCTAATAAGATTAATAACAAATATATAAGTTCTTTGTTGCATTTAGCATTTTTCTCGAGAAATTCCTTGTAAGAATGTAATTAAAATGTGATCTCTCAAGCTCTTCAACACCACGAATTATGAATGTGAGTTATGAATGAGTTGCTTAATTTTAATACGCAGTTAACTGAGCTGAATGATTCTGTTGTCGTTTGTATTTTTAATGGAATGAGATTAACTAAATCTTTGACCTTCAAACAGGGTCTACGGGACCCATTCTTTCCATATCTTATCAATTGATTTAGAAAATATTTTAATATAATTAAACAGATCCAGAGTGTGCTTGAGTTGAATAAGAAAATAAAATAATAATAAACATATTTTTAGTACAACTGGTCAACATAATTCGTAACAATCGTTTTATCTCATTTTTCGGTAGACCAATAATCTCTAATTCAGAGACCAGTTGTACTGCTATTATATTTTTCTATACTTTTCAGAAAGTTTCAATATTCAAGTCAAGAGGAATTGGGGGAGATCGAGAGAAGCTGGGACATTTTTTTTTTTTTTGCGATATGTCATTAATTCTCTTTCGTTGATGTCATGTTCCGCGTCAACAAGAGCAGCGAAAAATATGTCTGTATTGGCAATGAATCAGAGTGTCTCGTGGACTTTGGAACAGAGGCTTTATAGCAATGCTCACGACGCTCGAAGTGTGAACTCTGCTTAATGGTGAGACCCGCGATCACACTCCGCTTCTATTGGCTCTGTCCATCCGTTCGAAACTCAACTCAACTAACTGTAGCTTCTATCCAACGATCCCCTATACTTCGTTGAGTATAGGAAATGTTCTCGTCTGGCTCTTACGGGCATTAACCACTCACGCGTTAACGAATACGGTCTCGTTATTCTGCTCTTCAAATCTATACATAACTGAAATTTTCCAATTTGTCATAACAAGAAATAAAAATATTAATCTTGATCAACGTGACACATTCTGCAAGCTCGGTATATACTCAATCTTTCGTGAAATAAGGAATCTCGTGATTGATTTAAAAAGCTTCGATTCAATCAAGTTCTATAGTCGATTTTCTCTGTTATCGCATCGATTTATTCTGAATTTACGGAGCAATTTAATCGGTAAGTGATTAAGAACCTGTTTGATTCATTCCACCTTGGGAGAGAGCATTTTGATTGATTCAGCAATCATGTGTTTTTGCCAATAACGGTATTTTGATTTTTCTAATAAATTCCTTCACTACTTTTCGATGTGACAAGTATTTGATATGATTTTCGTCATATTTGTTCTTTCGGTAAAATGAATTTACTCATGTCAGATCGAAGTGATCCCTTGTTTATAGACGGATTATCTATTTCGAGACAAGCCGATTAACCATAAGGAATTAAATCTGTTGTTAGTTTTTGCATATCGCAGTTCGTGACAGTGTTTGCATGAACAATATTATTATTATCGTGGCTGAAAATTCTCGAATTAAACATATTCTCAATTTTTTATTTACACGTTGTTTCATAAACATAAAAATTATTGTAACTTTTATATTTAACACAGCTGCTTCCATAGTATTTTAATAGTAACTTTTCACAATCCGTTTGATCTTTTGTGTTTCATTGAGGAACATCAAATCTTGTGTAATTGATCTTGAAAACTAATAAATATAAATTAATATGACTAATTTTTTGAGCACAGGTGTTAAAATATTTTGCTGCAATATTCGGAATTTCACTAACAAAATTCGACAATTTTTTGATCATTCATCATTATTAATTTCATTGTAAATCCATTACTGTTTTCGAAATAAAGTAATTCTCTGAATATTATATTTGGTTTACTGAACAAAAATGCTTTGGCTAGGTCTTGAAAATGCTGACAATGTTGTTTCGTTTCTTCATTTCTGCACAAAATTTTCGGAGTTTGATTTCTGGAAGGTTGCAAATTTCGACGATACGAGTAGATCAAATTACTAACGCTTAATATCTGCCTTGAATGGTTTATGGTTACAGGTGGTTTGAAAAATGGTTCAACAAGTTGTGGAATGGCCTCAAGTAGAAGCATTCAACAGAGTGCTTGGACTGCCAATTATCGAAATGGCACTTGCCATGTCCGCCTCAACATATTCTCGAGTCAAAGACTCTAATCAATTGTTCCATTGGGTACTTTCATCTGCTGAGACGTCACTTACCATTGCAACAAAACATGCTGTACCCATGGCAGTTCCGATCGCTAAAAAATTTGAGACTCCCATACAATTTTTCGATTATACACTTTGTCTTGGTTTGGACAAAATTGAGGAGAAGGTGCCGATCGTCAAAGAGACTCCGATTCAAGTAAATTATACTAAATAATGCAATTTTTCAGAACTGTTTCATAGTCATGCTACTAAACTTCAAAATGCAGTTAATGAATTATCGTGTACTTAAAATTCACTCGAATTTTCATCAAGGATTGAAAAACAAGTTTGCTATGATCTTTTTTCAATTTTTTTTGAAATATATAAAGTTTCGACGATCAAGGTAGATGTGACTTGGAACTTTGATATTGTTTCGTTTTTTTCAATTGGAAACCGCACATGTATCAATTGTGGCTTTATATTTTTGTTTACTCTTCATATTATAAATTAATGTTCTGTATCGATAAGAAGGAACGGATTAAATATGTTTAATGAACGAATTTTCACTTTGTCTGTTCGACAACAACAACAAAAACAGATTCTGGAAAATGCATACATGTTGGCTCTGGACACAGTTAGGCCTGCAGTCTCGACAATCACGTATGCCAATGACCTGATAATCGCTCAAGCAACAAATTTGAAGGCATCAAGCTGGAATAAAGCCAATCAAATTCTGAGCACTAATGTCGGAACAGCAGCCGTAAATGGGTTCGATAACACCGCAGCTCTTATTGACAATATACTAGATAAATATTTCCCAGCGATTGGAACTGAGAAAGAGACAGGTAAAGGCGAAAGAAAGAATAGTTCAACCGCGAGATCGATTTTCATAAACATGACTATTTGGGAGCCATAGTGACATAACATTTTGACATCCTTATAAATTTTGACTCTGCAAATTAACAGTTCAGATTCATTATCAATGATACATTTGCATGGTAGTTAAATGAGGGTGTAAAATTTATATTTTTTTTCTGTAAACAGTGAATTGCATTTATATAATTAATATGAATTACTTTACATGAAAAAATTATGAACTTTGAAGCTCCAGCATCATCTGAGGGAGACAAACTTCTGCACACTCTGCAAACAGTGGGTCGTCTATCAAACAAAACAGCTCGTCGTTTATACAGCAATGTAATCGTGAATCTTCAAACAATTAACAGGGAAAGCTTAAAAACGTATGTAAGCTCGATCGTTCAATTTCTACAACTGACGCAATATCTTCACGCTGCTAACCAGAAAGTGCAATCTCTTACTGCATCGAGGAAAAGTAATGTGGAAAAAAGTGCTAGTACTTGAAAAAGTCATAAAAAATAAGTTGCATGCTTCGTATTCTCTATTTATTATTTAAATATTTGTTTTTTTTTTCAGTCGATGTAATCACTGTCAAATTATTTATGTAAAAATGTGTTTGTTTTTTCGATTCAAATGAATAATTATGTTTCTACGAAAATATGATTATAGCATTATTGTTTTCGAAATTGAAAAATAGAATTTTTCTCGTCTATGTACAATTATAAAGTAATAATAAAAATTACTGTGTGTGTCAAGTAATTGTGCATTTTTGCGTCACGAGTCTCTACAATTATTTAGTTTGTCAGATATACAAGCATCACTATGAAGAATGATTCTCCCAGGAAATCGACGATGAACCCCACGTCAGATCGTACATGCCGTCGACTGAGCCACATGCGCATGCCCGAGATGTCCAAGCAGAGAAGGTTGGACGAATTAAATACGTTGATATCATTAATTCAAAAATCTATTTATATACAAACTGGTTCCTATTTAAAAATGAAAAACGATTTGAAACTATCGGGAACTTAAAGTGAATTATGTTTGTCGAAAGTCCAATTTCAATTGAACTGTTTCTTGTAAATATACGAAGGAAGCTGAGTGAAAAATATATTATCGGTTGATTGTGCGGCCCTGGTGTTTATCCCCACTCTTTTGAACAGACTCATCGTTCAGGCTACGTGTTCTTGTACACGCATAAAAGCAGATAGTGTTTCCCGGTCTAGCGTGCTGAACGTATTTATTACGAGAAATAATATTGCATCCATTCGATTCAACGAAAAAAATTCATCAATTTTTTCTATCAAGCGGATAAGTAAGTGAGTAAGTACGTTTTACATTAGACTCCTTCAATTGAAATACATTTCGACATTTCAATAAAAACACTGGATTTCATCATTCGGGCATTACAATTCAGCTTCAATTACTTTGTCGTCTTGAATCATTTTGTGATTAGAAGAGCTGAAAAACCAGGAGGAAGAATTTCCTCAATAAAAATTAACTCAATAACTAAAGCACGCTTCAAATATGAAACAGTTTTTGAACTAAAAATAAACTCGTTTTTATTTTTGTCAATGTTAAAAAAAAAAAAAAACGTGAAGATGCATGAGTAATGCGTGACAATTGAGATATTTCATCAACTGGTGTTTATCAGTGGCTTCTTTAAATGTGGAGTCCAAAGGTTGGTTCCACGTGATAATCTGTTGTTGTTAATCAGCATGCCGATCATCGATATGCGGTGTAAAATGATTGAAAAATATAATAAATTTAATCAATAAACAAAATCATTATCCAGTCATTAACTTAGTGATTAATTGACAAATGAAAAATAGAATTCAGGTGAAATGTTAAATTTGAAATATTTGATACGATTGAGAATAATGTTGAATTCATATCAGATCGAAGTAATTGAAGAATGGCAGATCCAGCTCAAAGTCCATCAACGCCAACCGGCCCACACCTAGAAGTACTTGATCGTGTTAAAAACATACCGGTCGTACATTCGGCCATCGAAAAAACGGGATCAACATATTCGTATGTCAAGGATTCTCACCAACTGATCAATTGGGCTCTGAGTTATGCTGAGGCTGGATTCAATTATGCCACAGCAACTGCAACTCCCATTGCAAAAAAATTTGAGGGACAAATCAACACGGTCGATCAAAAATTGTGTCAGGGTTTGGATATCGTTGAGAAGAAAGTACCGATCGTTAAAGAACCACCACAGCAGGTAAGGTCCCCTTTAAAAATAAATTCTTACGTTCGATCGAATAAAAAGGTTTTCGTTTACAACTTCAATACAAAGAGAAAGCTTTTTTTCATTTTGGTTGTGTGACAGATTCGCCACGACTTTCTCCAATCGATTTTTGTGTGGTCAATGACATTTTAAATGAGGCCATTCATACTAATTAACAACCAACATTAGCGGGGTTTAATTTATAGAGAAATCAATAACGGATGGAAAAGCGAGAATCAAAGTTTCGGGAGGTTGAATATTCAAGGAGGTGTATAAGACTAATGCAAAAAAAAAGTTGACGAAGTATCTTTTATCAGAACTATACTTTAATCAATATTTCAAGGAGACGTGTATAGGTGAACGCAAATGTAATTGAACAAATCGTGAGTTTGAAACAAAATAAAAATAAAACTTGAACGAGTCACCTCGAAAATTGGAGCAATTGAGCTCATTTTTTAACCGAATTTGTCTTTCGTCAATAGCTAAAGGAACCACAAGTCGGTGCAAAAAGTTAAGATAAAGAAATACAAACATTTGAAAAATTACTTGACCAATTGGATTAATTTTTCCGAGGTCGTTTCATGCAAAATAATTTGTCTTACAATTTTACCCAAAGTCTTTGTACGTCCTTTCGGAGAAAAATCTTCAATTCTAATTCCGGTACAACACAAAAAATATTTAAATGAATTTCAATATTCTACTTCATTGTATTGTTGAAATTTCTTACACTAACGCTATATCATAGGTCGTACGTCAATTTTCTCTCTCATAAATAATGAAAAATAATTATAAAATCGTGTTTTCAAGTATGAAAAAAATGTATAAAGTAGTTCAATCGTTTCGTATGAAGTTTCTTGTTTCAATCAATCTCTTCCAATCAACCTAGATTTTTATGCTTCTTGAGTAAAGCATTCCTACAGTACTTTTAAGAACTGCCGAAATCACGAACTAAAAGGTGACGGTTCTGAATCTGTTATTTTTACACGAGACGAATTTACACGTAAACTGTCGTCAAGTGATCTCATCGTGAAGACATAATAGTTGGAGGCAAAGTTCAAGTTTGTTAATATATTAGGAACGTTTCAATATTTTCAGATTTATGACGCGGCAAGAGCTGTGATGAGTACTTCCCTACAGCCAACCATCGAAAAACTTGTTTCCATGAAAGAGTCGGCCACCCAACAAGCGACGGCCCTTAAAGATGTCAGCGTCACAAAGGCCAACGAAATTTTAAATACACATTACGGATCTCTTGCTATTCAAGGAGTGGATAATACGAGCGTTCTCGTCAACAGGTTGCTCGATCATTATTTCCCTGCTGTGGAGAATGAAGATACGGTACCAGGTACTTTATCATTTCAAAATTATTTTATTCATCAATTATCATTGAAGATTTTTTCAATGTAATTCAATGTAAAAAATATCGAAAAATTGACGAAATAAAAGCCATCAATTTTTTCATTCGCAAGTACTTTAAAAAATTGCAGTTCGATAAATTTTCATGAACTTTTCGATACATTTACTAAAACGGGATGAAACATAAGTTCTTCATTAATCCGAACACTATTATTGATTTTTTTGAAACGAGTTTTCCAAATGTTTTGAAATCTACTCATTTCATTTTATTTTATTCTTATCGTGACATCCATAGTTAATGTCTATCTCTTGCTATAATTTGATTTGAGCAATAATGACTTATTTCTCAACGTTCCATCGACTATTGCTTATTTATCGCGATCACGTTACAGTTCAAAATTATTACGAAAACTACTAGAAACCAAAAAAAGAAAAATATTAGAAAGATCTAGAGCATGCGAGAATACATTCCAATATACTTACTTCGTCGCTGTGATTTAGATCTTTTCTAGACACAACGAAAAAGTTATTAAATGATTTTACGAAATGCAAGAACAGTATAAAATGTTAAAAATAATCAAAGTTATAAAATTATATGGATTATGGTGAATATGTTTTTATTGACAGCACCTGTATCGGCGGATGAAAACAAAGTACTCCACGCTGTCCAAACGGTTGGACAATTATCTTCGAAAGCAGCCACTCGGGTCTACCACTCGGTTTCCGCACAGCTGAAAACTTTGAAAAAGGAGGACGTCGCTGCTTACATTTCCAGTGTCGTTTCGATCCTCCATTTGACTAACTTCCTTAATGCTGGCAACAAAGAAATTATGGACGATAGTAACGTGAAAAGTAATTTAGCGTCAAGTCCAACGTCCGAAAAGAAAGATCAAGAGAAAGAGTAGAAAAAAACAATGAAGCATCCGATTGCGACAAGAAAAATCACGTTATATTTTCATACAGTGGAAAATAACATTTTTCGATATCTCTACAACACTAATTATGTATACAATCAATTTTCTATATTCGTGTACACGTTGAAACCTACGAAAAATTTCTTATAGCACACGTTTTGCCTTGGCTTCGATTTAAATTGGATGATTGGGAACATATTACAAACTCGAGACTGCCGGTTCAATAATTTATTATTTGGGCGATAAAAAAAAGAAAAGAAAATTGGACCATTTCATACAAAATGTAAATATTCATTCATAAACTTAAAACATATTGTTACCAAGAGAAAACAAATATAATTTAAAGATTTTCAATAGTTCGATGTTTACGTTAGCTTGACGTAAGGAGACACTGTCGTGGCTCTTGACAAGGTGCGTAGTACGTAGCATGAAGACGCGAACACGATTCACGAAGGTTGGAAAAGATAGAAAATATTATAATCTATGTATCATGAAAATGTTCATCTAATAAACGAATGTTAACAACCGAAAATAAGATAATAAATTTCAGCTTCCACGCGATAAGCACATGACTCGGTACAAAATGCTATCAAAAACAGAAAGTAGTATGAAAAGAAGAAAAAAATAAACATTCAAATATGAAATCTGTCTACTGAGTGCCAAAGCAATCTTTAGAAGTCAAACAAAAGCCAAAGTGAACTTGGATTTGTCAGCTTCGAAATCTCGTTTGCCAAATTGGTTTTCGATATTTTTAAATCAAGACATTTCATTTTTTGTCTGGATAGAGAAAATTTTGGCAGAATGGTTATTACTTTAAAATTACTATTTACACTCCAGCAGACCATCACTTACATACACTGACAACTTTTTATGAATCATTATAAAGCTAGGTTTAGCTACCAATGTTACCATCAATCGAGCGTCGTATCGGCCCGGTTAACGTTCTCCCATTATGGTCTGGTAATCTGGTAATTCTGCCTTTGCTTGAAACTGATTGAGAAGATTGCTGAAGCGACAGAATGACCGTTTGCTCAACACTCCCCAGTTATATGAGATTATATTTGACGATTAACGTAATGATGCATTTGAATAATTATAGAGACTATAAAATTCAATAATCATATGATATCGATCAAGTGATTTCATTGACTGACGTGACCCTTCATTAATAACTAATCAAGAAAAAATAGACTGAGCGATGGTATGGCAAAGAATCATGCATAAAGAAATACAAAATTTCCGGAAAATCTTCTTAAACATAATTGTTCAGGAAAAATATGAAATTTTCTGAGGAAGAGAAAAAAAAACATTTCCACAGGAGAGAACAGTTTTTTACTCTAAATAATGTTTATTTTTTTACATACGTATGAATAATACATGGCAACTGAATTAAGGAGCGAGATCATCTAAATGTAAATACAATTATCGTTCCAAGAAGCATACAGCTGAGGCTCATGAAACTTTCAAGACGATATTTCGGATTGCACGACCGGTCGTGGTAAAAATAGAATGAGTATTTTTTGTTTGTGGATAATTTGACTCTTTTGCAAAACATACTATTTATACTCTGCAATTACGTCTCCTTCTTCTCTCTTTCACGCGATCATTGAAGTCTGATGATTCGCCATGTTATCCGTGTTTCGCCCTTTTGCTTTCCAACGCTTGAATTATAAATATACAAATATGTGCCGTTTCTGCGTCCAGTAGATAAATATAACATACAATATCTGCGACAATTTTCGAAATGGGGGCTTACAAAAAAGCAGTAAATCAATGATTTTTCTAGCATTGAATTTAGACTAGCAAATTTGTTGAGGTTTAACTCTTGACAGGCTCAAGCAAATAATAAGAACAAGTGTGTCGAGCTAACAATGTTCCTCATTGTTTCTATTTTATGTCACCGTGTAGTTTTGAAAAAATCATTTTTGTTCCAAATGATTCCATTCCTTGGTAGAGACATACAGGTTGACAGAAAATTTTGAATGAAAAAAACCAAACGTAATTGTGAATAAATATCAATTGTGTGTAATTATCATTTATGTTGATAATTGTTATTCTTCATGAACGTCACCATTGATGAATTAAAGCAAATCTCGCGATTTAAGTTTTGTATGTTTCGATGCAAAGCTTCTCAGTTTCGTATGTCCAAGGCAAAATGGAGGAAAGCCTGTATCGATGATCGATTTATGAATAAAACATTAAATTGATTGTAATTTGTGGATAACGCGAAGCACAAATAATATTAAAAAAAAATGAAAATTTTCAATGCTTTTATATTTATTCAAGATTTTCCATGTATTTCCCTACATATGTTTTTCAAATTTCGATTTCGAGAGGCCAATTTATTTGCAATTTCATTACAACACGAAATACGCTTAATTAATAATTCGAAAAACAACAAAAAAAAAGATAAAAATATATCTTGTGTACAAAAAACATAATTTAAAAACCACAAGAAAAGAATCGTTCATACTTATAAACCACAATTATATTCCATGATTTTTTGACGTAGTATCATAAAGTCGATAGACAAATTTAGCAATGATTGAAAATTACGAATATGCTATTAAAAAATCGAGCTCGCAAATACAATATAGTACCGCTGGATCGGTAAAATCGCATGATTTTAAGTTCGCTCTAAATATATAGAAAATTTCTGAATTAAAATACGACGGTAATAAAAAAACGATTTAAAAAAGTGTATTTCGGAAAAGAAATGATTTTTAAGGAGCGTTAATGCTTCGCTCACGCAACTATGTGGTTGACACGTTTGTCGAGGAACCCTAGTACCTATAGTTGAGCCAAATTTCAATTATGTATCACAGGCTCCGCATTCCCACGTTCAATCGAATTTGTATTTCCGTATTAAGCAGTGGAAAGGAAGTCCTCGCTCTCAGAATTCGAACAAAACTTGTTTGATATTTTGTAATTTGCCGAAGAAAAAAATCATTGAGTAAGCCAAGTGAGTTTGTGAATAAATTGTTCTGAACGGTGGAAAAAAAAGACATTGGTGTTGTTGCGAATGAATAACAGTATCCTTTGCAGGTTCAGAAACGTCGATGTGAGCTTCAGCAATATATTTTTTTTTTTTCGGCAAGTTATGAAAGGCCTTGAGGCTTTTGACGGTTAGAATTTTTTCAATTTTCATCAATTATCGTCATGCTCGCTCGAACATGATTAATGCTTTCATTACTAAGATATTTGCCAGAGTATTCTAATGATAAACTTCTTTCAACGCTCTCCGTTAGTCTTTGTTCCGAAGAGGCTCTAGTTTTGAGAAAAAAAATTGCATAACTTATATACTTATACATACAGATATATCTATATATATATTTCGCTTCTGGTTTTTTTGAACGTCGCGAGAAACACGTCTTTTTCATAATTTCTCTTTTGTTGTGTGTTTATATGCTTTGAACATCGACTATCGTTGGTTTTTTGAGCAGGCTACGGAACAATTTCACCGAATTTCACGTGACCGGTTTCTTTGGCATGTTGACTGGCAGCTTCTTGTCCGCTTAGTTGAACATCGCAGTCTAAACATTTGAGTGTGAATTTTTGGACATCCGTGTATTGACGACTAGACTTTGCCTCCCTTGCTAATTGCTCGGCGTCCGTCAATATTTCATCGTCTTCTGTTGGGAATATCGTTTGAATGGTTCCACCCTAATAACAATGAGATAATAACCGATGTTTATTGGTTTTCTTCGTTTTGATAAAATGGGAGGAAATCATTCGTTTTTTTAGTATAAAATTTCTTTTACTGTGTTGGATTTAGTAAAAGAGAAATTTGACAAAGTTAGTGCGAGTCGTTTTTTTTTAACACTGCCATGTTAACCAACAAATTTGGATCTGATTGTCAAGTAGTTCATCAAAACAGCAGCTTTGAGAACAATTGACTTGAATATCATTCTTACAAAAAAATTGTCAACTTTACCAGAAAGTCTGAATTTGATAGAAACATGTATTTCAGTATCATATTTGGTCAAATTGTGATAAACATGTGTAAAATAACTCACATCCAGTGATTCAAGATAAAGAGGATCATAATGAATGCCGTTGAATAGGAGAAACACTCTTTGAGCATAATGTTGATCCTCGCCAAACCTATTGATAATGGCATTGATACTATCGACGACGGCAATCTCGAGACCATAAAATCTAGAGAGTATAGACAGTTCAATGGCGCCGCCCCAAGAGTCAGGTTTGAGTATCCATTCGCAATATTCCGCATTAGGTCGTCCCAAAATAGCTTCAGAATATTCGTCAGGATCAGAGGCAACGGCGTTGGCTATGATTTCTCTCATGTAACTGGCACATGAAGGGTCAATTTTTCCTGTAAATAAATAGTTGGCAAAAAAAAAAAGCAAATATTCTGTAGTTGCGCAATGAAAGATTGGAGATTTGTTTCTTTCGTAAAATCTACCTTGTACAACTTGTTTCATGTTTTTCTTTTTATTATAATACCATTGAGAACGTAGCCGACGCTGGTGAAAAGGCACGAATTGTCAGCAGGAACAATTTTCTTCATCAATATACCAGGCGTATTAGCGAAACTTTCGCTGTTCACGATGTGTGATTTTGGCAAATGATTGTCGTCGTCCTCGTTTGTAATCCTCTTATCATTTTTGTTTACAGCCGTAATGTTTGATTTTTCGTCAATTATTCGTATTCTTTCTTCGACTATGAGGGTATCACCAGAGGTTATGTCAGTTTTGTTAAGCGTCAAATCGTCATTACTCAGGTCCAATGGTTTCGGTGGAAAACCGACTAGTACATGTATCATATCGGTTCTAATACCCGTTATGTCCGATAATTTATCTTTTAGTACGGCAACACGATCTGTAGGCTTCAAACCTTTCACCACCTTTTGTCCAGATTTCGTTTTTACTCGTAGTACGAAACCAGCCATTTCGTTTAGAGAAAAGAAAAACTATGTAACACTTTTTCGTAATGTTTGTAGAAGAGAAAAAAGATTTGAGGGTTTTTAAGATTTACGAACAATTTGATAGCGATTTAGATTCAACGATGTTTTAAACTTATTTTTTTGTTATTGCTAATAAACTTAGGATTGTTCAAAATCACTCGGTGGACTTGATCCCAACCGATTGATTCCACGATCAGCTAATTGATGAGTAATATCTCCACGTAATTTGCGACTTTGAACGGCAGTTAATCATAGCACGTCGTTTGATCACACTTTTCGCTGCTTTCTCGACTTTTTCAATTTACAAATCCATTGGTCATGGACTCTGTGTTATGCATCTATTATTGTACGACTCGATTTCGACACACAAGGTTTTGGCCTACTAAACAAAGATAGTGTTTGTATGTGTCTCAGCAACCGAACGACATTAGCGCCTTGTATCCATATATGTAGAATTGCAATAAAAAATTCTAGTATCGAGAATCGCCGCAAGTGTCGCACGCATCAATTATGCCACGCGGCGGGAATGATGGATTTTTTTAAAATGCAAATAGTTTGTACCTTGGTGTGTTTGATTTCTTAATATTAATAAAACGATTGGTTGCTGAATATTAAATTTGCTCTTGTACATCAGCGATGTTTACAGCTCATTTTTTATCACAATGGTTTTATTGAGAAGATTAATTGAGAAAGAAAAGTTGATTAACTCGAAATCTCCGTTCATTATTCTACAATTTCAAATCAATCAAGAATATTGTCAAGGGAAAAATGATAAATGATAGAGATTTTACTTAACATAAAAATTTATTTGGTCAATTTTGAAACTTACAAACTTTTTCGTCGACATTACAAATTTCCATAATCTCACTGAGTTCTTGCATACGTCCTTATTTCGGATTAATTTCTAATACAATATATTTGATTGTTCATTACACGAAATTGAGCATATTTTTCACATCATCTCGCAAATTTCATAAGCAATATCGAAAAACATATCTCGCGAAATATATCGTTCGTCGTTCAAGGAATAACCCAAATTTTCTCATAATAAATAAATGATGTTTTTGTGAGTTCGTACAAAAATTAAATAATCCATTTTTACAGAGTTTTTTGTAATAACTAATGTTGAGTCATTTCCGGGCATAAATACGCGGAAAAAAACAATCAGTAAACTTTTATTAACAGAGCTAAACCTATGTATACACTTCGTATTTTTTGTTTTGTTTATTTGTCATTATTACTGGTACATCGTAACAATAACATGAATAAAACATACGAACAATTTTGCTAACATTACCGTATTACAAATTTACATTCGATGAAAGAGAATTCATCTTTAAGTATACACGAATTCGATGAGTTCATAAATAGACACATGTAATTACCATTGAATTCCATGAACACACACTGATTTCCATTAATACACACCGCACTTCGAAATTTTGTCTTATGAATTGTTGGCTCTCTCGAAATCATGCACGAAACATCTGTTCATAGAATAAAAATATTTTTGGAACGAGATTTTTTTTATTCAATATTGAAACTATTTTTGGGCAATGAAATAAAACATTTTTGAACAATAGCTTTGAGGCAGATGACGATACACACATCGGAATAAATCCAATCGGCGATAGAGTAAAGTCAATGAGGAATAGAAATATCACATTGACAATAAAATTATTCCGAAGAATGTACCAATATATATACACATAAATACGTATACATTTTAAAGCTGTATTTATGTAGAATAAATATAAATACAATTGCGGTTATTTGCACGAATTGATATAAATAATAATTTGACAAGGAGAATCAATAGTTATGATTAAAAAAAAAAAAAAAATGTTTCCGGACAATCATAATTTAAACGTATGTTCGTCGCAAATATTTTTATACATAGTCATTTTCGGTGAATGTTAAAAGAAATACAAGGCATCCAGATATTATTCCTAGTGCAGCTGGACTCAGCCTCTCGATGATTGATGTTGCATCGTTTATCACTTGATTCATTAATCGCAATATACCTGACGTCTTTGAAGTTACCGCAAAATGTATCGCCGATCCACCCGATTTTGACTGAAAATAATTTAAATAAACAATATAATACAATACGCTATATGAAAGCTCGAAAAATTAAATCGAAATATCAAACAATAAAGATAATATAAGACGATTCATTTACAACAGAAATAAAACTTTTTTCATTAAATTAATTTTTATAGCTGTTTGTCAATAGTATCGAACAAGGAAAAAAATGTTTTCATTTTGCGATGTTGCCAAGATTTTCGAATGAATCGTGAAATTTAATATATATAGTGTTTCTCAATGTGAAATATTTAACTGCTGGATAGAACGTAGAATTCGTGTAATTTCATTAACTTTTAAAATAGAGATTTCCGGTGTTCATTCAAAAATTAATAATACATTTTACAAACGCAGGTATCGGCCAATTATTAAGAATTCATTTTCGGGTAATCTGTTCCTTATCTACGTGTGTGTGTAACATGACAAACTTACACATACTTTTTGACGATATTTAACGTGTTCCTATTTACTGCTTTTTCTAAATTGGTTTTTCTTTACTCAGCGCAAACATAATATTAGATTGTATCGCTTTTAACATTCGATTCAATAGTTACCACTGAACATTTTTTGTCAATATAGCTTCAGTGAAACTGATATCAATATTGAAGATCAACTGAAAATAGGATACTATTTACCAAATATATAGGAAATACAAGACTTAATGCAACTTTTGAACTACGCAACCTCATTTGATCCGTTTACCACTGTGAATTTCTTGATTGTTTTTATTCATTGTAGATACAACGTTATTTTATTTTAAACCGACTGACAAAATTTCATAACTCGACACATGCCGATTTTTGCACAACGTATTCTTTGTTCTATTTTTCTAGATGTAACCCACTACCGAGTAAACTCTCCAGTGCGTTTTTTAGAAATGATAAATAAAGGAACATTCGGATAAAGATATACATTTTTTTGCCTTCATAGATGTATGTAAGCCCATGAATTATTGAGTGTTCGCTTACACGAAGTTCCAATGAAAAAGCCATGTACACTATTTTGATATCTTGGAAAACCTCGTAACCAAGTAATAACTACCACACTTTGAGAATTCTTCACTCATTAAATTTGATTCATAAAATTGTGTAATTTCCGTACTTTGTAATGACATTCCTGAGGGCTGTTAAATCCAATATTTATAAAAAAACAAATAGTCGTGTCCATGGCAAATACGAGACATTAACCTGCTACGGCATTAAAATAGTGAGCACAAAAACTAAGTTTGTTATAGTAGATGAAAAAAAAAACACTTTACATCATTTAATACGCAATCACCCTGATGGTGATTGCTACCAATTAAAAGGGTGTGTAGCTTACTAAATTCTTTTCGTAAATGCAGTATTTTAAATTGCCGGCAATTGAAAAAAAACATGACTTTCTGAACTGATCCGAACACCTTATAACATGTAATGATTATATCACTTGGTAATATAAAGGCGTAATGAGTGTATGTTAAAGCATATCAATTATGTGTGCTATATAGTTAATAAAAAGGTGCAACATGAACGAGCGAACATATACAATACTATGCCGTTAATTTTTGCATATAGACGTAATGCAACAAAAGCCTTCTCACTCATTCGATAACTGATATCATTCCCTGAACATTTTTATTGTACATTTCAAACTTCCAATTCCGAAAAAGGAAGTTTCGTCAATGATTCAAGCTTCAACGTTGTGTCATTTCGACCACTGCATTACTAATGGATGACTTATATTACACATGAGTCAAATATATTCTCAGAAAAAGTGCATCAGGAAAAGTTGTCAGTCTCGTTCTCGAGCAGCTGTCAAAAAAAAATAGGATGATCGAAGGAAATTATGATAAGCGATACACGATTGCAGCTTAGGGTGACGTGACCGTTTATCATGACGATTTTTCGCAGATCGATTTGAAACAGGATGTCACTCATCTTTAGTATAAGTTCGCTGGTAGGGAAACTATCTCGGCTTATCAAGATAAGATACTACAAATGATCTGCAGGGGCGTGAAAAACCTTGCAATCCGATATGCCATACACTTATTAGTAACACGCGAATGTGGTGCAGTAAAAAATGTTTATCGTAGTCCATTTTTCTCGGTTTTAAAAAAGAATAATCTACTTGAGATCGTATGGTTGTTTAAAATTCTTTTTTCAGATAATGTTTTCAGGATACAATTTATTTGAAACTGTTCGGGGGTTTTTCCTTCTTTTTTTTTTCAATATTCTACACATTTATTAATGCTTTGAGATCATGAATAATTCTTTTCAAAAAACAGAAAAAATGATAAACAAATTTAGACCGGGGTTTTTTTTTTCTTAAATTTGCTTCTTATATTGTCGACTACGATATCTTAATAAACAGTTGGCCGTTTGAGTTGTAATGATTGTCATGTTCCGATTTATGAGCTGCAGAAGTAAAAAAAAGTATATACGCGAACAACAATAATCAAAATTCAGCATGCCGTTATATTGTGACTGAATCGTTTTTCTCTTTGATTCTGAAACAATTGTTCACAACAGTGTCACATATTAGAAAAATGTTTGGTTTTTATTTTTTTTTGATGCATAGAACGACCTAAATCCTGTTCGCCAATGAGAAAATTTTTTCCACGTGTAGTTTTAATAAATCATACAAAACTGTACAATGAAATCAGTTAATTTGTTTCTTTTTTAAATTTCTGTACATGTTTTAAAGCAACAAATGAACAGGTGTACGAAGTGAGCATTGAAAAAAAGTTAAAAAATATTAATGTTATTCTATTCAAAAAATCATCTCTGAGAACTGCATTCTAAACGAGCTCCGACGTTACTACCGTGAGATTTTATGACCCGGTGAGCATTGTGTCCTCATAGTTCTTGAAAGAATTTGTATTATTAAAGTTTTTTTTTTTTTCTAAACAAAAGCGACCAACTTTTAACCAAGCGAATTGTACAAGGTTAGAGTCTAAGTCAACGTAAAATTTAAATATAAAAAAATAACACAGTAGGTCACATTTTAATAGAAAATGATGGTTCCGGACTGGGTCAAAATGACGTTTCCCATGATTCTAACTCAATTTGAAAAGAAGTTAAAATAAGCATGCGAATGTACTTTAGACCGAGTTTCTACACCGTGTGTTTATACATATATATGTTTATACATATATATTCGTTCAGTTATCTCATCTTACCTGCGAAATTGTATTCGTCGCCAATTTCATAGTATAATCATTGTTCTCTTTCTTGAGAAGAACGATATGTCTTCTCTTGACGTAATCCGTTGTGTTTGAACGTATCGACGAAAGAATAATGTCATTTTGTAAATATTTACTCCGATCTACCTTCATAATCACAGTTTCACTGAAATTTTTTCTTATGTTTATAACTAAATCAGGGAAACCACTGTCAGTACCGTAGCCCGACTGTAATCTCAAAGTACTTTGTACATTATCAAAATTTGGTTGCAGAAACACGACGTTCAGTAGTATCGCATGGATAACGTAAATTGCCACGAGGCACAAGTAGCTCCGGTCACTTTGGTGTGTTACATTTTTCTCCCTCATTTCCGTTAATCAATATCTAATCGAGTTTTTGCTTTTTCTTAGTTTATTATTATTTCAACACTCCTCCTGATTATATTAGTTTTGTCTCAAGTTATTTGCTCGTGTACAAAGGCCGACGTTATTATATGAAACTCAGGAATTTTTTATAGATGTTTTTCAGTTATTCAATGACGATTTATCGCCGGGTATAGACAACGTCTCGGAACCGTATCATCCGTCCGTTGACTCACCCGTTAAACCAGTCATTTGATGTTCGACTATCGCACCGTGTTTGTACAAAATATAGAGAATTAATTCGACACGGTTGCTTCTTGCTTCTTCGTCTTTTAGATTTTGATTTCTCCTCATTTCACTTATTGTTGTAATTATCAAATTGTTCTTCTCACGCGTTTCTTTCGACTATCAGACTCATCGACTCCCTATGAATTCTTCCATCTTTTCTTATCACTCACGTGCACACTTATACAACTGTAAAAGTTTTCACGTACGTAAACACAGACGTTGATATGATCGAATGGTGATTCTGTCAAGCCACGAATCGAATTACACAGTACATGCCAATTTATTGCCCAACAAACTGGATGTCATATTCGTTACAAAAACACGATCAAGTTCTCTTTAGGAAGTTTCTGGGTATCCCGTTTGAACAGCACATATTCCTTCACGTTTGATTGTTTATGAAAATATTTTTCACGAATGTTTTAATACTTGAAAATACTTGATTCAATTAATACTACTTATTCGGTCAATCTTAAGATTGTTCGTGGTTGGATGCGTGATTCGGAAACGTTGATTTTTATTATCGGTCGTTGAGAGATTCTTTTCAGTTCAAGTTAATTTTTTTATGCCTGAATTTTAATTAATTACTTTCAAATAATTGCTTAAGCCCGAGTGTAATGTTTATAATATTAGGGGCTCCAACGGCGCTTTTCCGCGCATCGTTGTTGCCGGTCGAGGGTATTGCCGAGCTATCACTGAATTTTCCTCTCGCAAAGACACCGCGAGCGTTTACTCCCACATTGGTCAAAGAGTCATATAGACGTCGCGATCGAGGTTCCTGATAATGGCCCGCGCGATGATATTTCTTGCGCGATCGAAAAAACTTATTGGCAGGTGCATTGTTTGTTTCGCGCGTTCTTCATTGAAACTCGAACTGTCATTCTTTTATCATTCCAAGAAGCATGGAATGATCATTTTTTCATATATCGTTACCATGAAGTTCTCTTAATTGACATTGTTCTCATTCTGGCTCGAACGTTATAAGGTTATTTAATTAATACGTGCTTTAATCAATTTTCACGTAGTTTCAAGCCGTTCCTGGCATTTTTATATCACAGCGCTGTCATTAGTAAAAAGCGTTATCAAATGCGATATAAATGACGGAAGATGACGATGTCACCGAATGTTAGAAATTTCTTCATAAATCAATCAACTGATTTTTTCTTGATGCCACGTTTACGGTTGTTGGAATTAAATGTTTTCAGTGAGATTCAAAACTATCATCTGACTTCCTATAAATTATATATCAAACTTAAAAATCTCACTATCGTCACGTATTTTTAAAAAGAATGTACTTTTATCTCAAGGACAGATTGTTGAAATCTCAGACGTATGTGTTATCACACCTTAGATAATGTGTGCATATACGTTCATATAAGTGCATGTCGATAAAATTGCTTCTCGAGAACAAACGATTTGTTTTATCTCGAACTAGTTTCGAGACGCGTATACCTTTCATCGAACGTTTCGATGATAACTGACACACGTATTAATTGAAATAATTGAAGAATTCATAGCGACTTTGGATAAACACGCTTGGGTTTTTACATACAGTATTTAATATATCACGAAATTTTCAATGATTGATCACTTTTTTTCCTCGTAATGAAATTACAAGTTGCAAGCGATGCTAATTCCAGAAGATTTATTTCGAAAGAGAAGTGGCGTGTTGTACTGTCGTGTATACACAATTCTTTTTCCACGGACTCAATTATAAGTCGAATGATTCCACAAACCTCATGTGCATATTGGGCTACGGTGATTAATTCATTTCATTCATTTAATTGGCAGAATTTTTAAATGCTTATCATGATATTTGATTTACCGTCTGTTGCATGCGAGCAACGTACTCTTCATTACCGCCCGCGGTAATTGACGTTGGACTAAGGAACTGGTTTCGTGAAATAATCATAGATTTCAACATTAGGTTGATGAGCAATACACGAACTTGATAATCTGTGGGCTTCTGAGGATTTAGAATCGACAATGGTTTTGTTTGGTACTTAATTCTGACAAATATAGCTAATGGGTGTTCAATAACTTTTTCATCGATTTGCATAATAATGAAAATCTCGAAAAACTCATGAACTTCGTAAAAACTCTTTGAATGATTAGCCATAATATGTTTAATAGGAAATACGAACATCTAGATGCTTTATTCTTCTGCAATTCTTCTGCAAAGAAAAAGTTCGAGGAATTATTATAGTTCGAATGCGATAGATTCTTTATTATTTTTTTTATTATTGTTAATCAACATTCAAAAAGATTAGAGAAACTGTTTTGGTCCTTTCGAACAATCTTCAACTTCAATATTTTATTTTTACATTAATAGGAATTTTGGTTAGGGAAATATGTATAATAAATAAAAGTTCGAGATTGAAATTTTTAACATTACTTTTATTAATCGTTATCAGTGTAATATGCCATGATATATATATATATTTATTTATATATATATATATATATATACCTCCGTGAATATGTATGTGTGTATAAATATTCATTTATATTTATATGCACACTCACACACACACACACATACACATATACGCACGCAGTACTCGACATTAGCGATTGTTATAAATTATCTACAGTCATGTGTGTTGGCCAGTGTCGATGTGTTGTTCGTATATATATATATATATACATATATGTATATATCAGTTTCGTGTATGTTTTTGTATTGATCATCTTTTTTTATGGTAATATTTACCAGTTGTTTCGTCGTTTCCGTTTTATTCACAGAAATATTAACTTATCTTCAATATTTTCATAGATCATCCTTTTTCTTTTTCGAAAGCTTTTCATTCATCACACGAATCTCGACACGCTCTACCAGTCTCTCTCAATAATAAATTAATTATTTCCTATATAAAACATTTACGTTCCTTTCGATTCTCCCGCAATATATTTACAAAGTTTCATGGGCAAAGGTGGGAGGGGAAGGAAAAAAAAGTATGCGTTAAATAATAACATTCATCAGCCTTTGATTACACTTGCGAGCTGTATTCTCATGCGACGTATAATTAAATACAACTTGAAGAAGTTTCCTCTTCTTTCTCTTCTTCATCCCATATATAAATTCGATTCTTTCTCTATCTCTCTCGTCTCATTTTCTCCTTCTCTTTACAAAGTTAATCTAAAAAAATTACGCCCCGAATCCTTTTACAGTGATATGGATTACTTTTACATGGCTCTAGGCTCTCTCTCTCTCTCTCGCTCTCTTCTCCGGTCACTCTTCTCTTGCCCTCTCTAACTGCATTGTCTCTAATTAACGTTTTCACGCGGCTTCGCATACTAAAGAAAAATGTGCCTTGAAATCGAAACTTTTCTGGTTTGTTTGTTAATCACTCACGATCGTTAGCTCTCGATGTACGTTACGAGATTTCTGTTACTTCAGGTTATTTTTTTTTTTCCACTGTCCACAAACAATCGCAAACCGTCAATTTTGATATATAATTTTGAAATATAAATAATTAATAATCGATTTTTGTCAATATTCCCAGAAAATTACAGGCAATTATTCATTTTCGTCAATAATTGTATGTCATTTGCTACAAATCGATGTCAATGAAATTTCGTCTTTGATGTTTTATCTTCTTTGTTTATGACTCTGATGAAAAAATTGAGACTTGGGCGGTTTACGTTCAAAATTCAAGGCAGATAAACTGAAAAATAACGCTGTGGCTTATAGTTTTGGGCGGGATTGACACTACAAGTACGGATTATGATATACCCTTCTAAAATTAGTAATCTCAACAACGTGTGTACTCGCTTTTAATATTTTGTGTCCCAAAAGTCAAGTCCACATTGCCAAACCCCTAAGCATTAGGTTTTCATAAACATTTATCGATAGAATTTCTTAAATCGATTTTCTACTGATCTTGGACGAGACTTTTATGACAGTTTGTATATTATGATTTTGTTTAAATCTCATACGTGCTTTTTTTCTTCATATTTCAATTTCTTGTCGTCCTCGTGTTGTGATCCTGTTTGCGAATTTTTCGTATGCTGCAGCTATTTAATTAATATATTCATTCCACACTATTACCACAAGTTTATCATAACGGCGCGAAAATTAAAACTCCATTCACTTATCATACTTTATATATAACCGTAAAAATAATGATAAATGATAATAATAATAAAAATAATAATAGTCATTACTACACAAAAGTAAACTTGCGATCGCGCCAACGACTCCATAGGATTTTTTTTTTGTTATAAAAATAATACATCATGCCTCGATTCATTCTAGTTGGCGCCATTGATCGTCATCAATTCTCATACGTTCAGAAATCTCGTTGAATCTACTGATAACATTATTTTTTATTTATTTTTTACTCAAAACTGTTGAAAGTTTATACTTCCTTCCGGTGACTCCGCGGTTCACTAGTGTCTGATTAGTCATACTGTTTACACGATATTACGATCTACTTAACCTCAACAAAATGTGTTGCCACTTTATATTGCGTTTTATATATTTTTTAAATCTCAATTTCGTGCTTATTATATTCCTGCTCGAGTTAAATTGCTGGATAAATGATGAATTGGAAGTCCTATTTTATTTCATTAACAACAAATCTATGAAAACAATGGTTTGAACCGAAAAGGAATCGTGGAGTCTCCGAATTCGAAGTTTCGGTGATGACATAATACATTTTGTATGATAACGAAAAATCGTATTCAAACAGTCTCATAATTGAGCCATCAAAACTTATGAGGAATTCAAAATAATAGTATATAGAATTGGATGCTTTTCGAACGTCAAAATTCCTCTCGTTTCGGCATGAAAAAGCAGATTTAAAACATCCCAAAATCAGTTTATCGAGCAATAATAATGTTGTAACAGATTTCGATCCACTAATTTTTTCTTCGATTTCCGAATTATGGCAAAAAAAGACATTTTCCTCCTCCTGTTTTTCTATCTCGCAGTGTTGGAACGAACGTTTCCATTAAATTATCTTTTATGAATGTCAGGAGGAAAACATATGTTGGATAAATTGCCCAATTTTGTGAAAAGCTCTTTGATCGTGGTTAATGGAAAATTTAACTTTGTTGTCTTGGATTTCATAAGACATCATTGGCAGTGATTTGAAAAAAGAATTGTGCCAGAAATGCCATGATTTTGTATATCCACTCGTCATTTTGATCACGTTATTTAATACTCGAGACACACGGTGCTCTAAAAGCGGAAATGGCAATCTTCCATTACTTTGTCGTCGATCGTTCGATGATTAATCATAATTTATTCCAAAGCTCTGCAGATTTGTCTGATCACGTTTTCTTATATGTGTTAAAAAAAAAGTACATTAATTAGGTTCAATCGTTTGAATTAAATATAAATAATTATTTGCTTTCAAAGTAACGTGAATGCTGTTATTTCCGCTTGGTAGTGAGATTCACCTCTGTCAGGCAGTTGAGTTCATCACCTATTTATTATTTAAATAATTACATTGAATTTGAGCGATTACATGGCTTGTCAGGGCGGGATTATCTATGGTAGTTTCTTATTTAAGAAACATATATATATATCTCGTTTTTTCACTTTCTCGCATATGCACCACAAGATTTTACATTATTATAAACCATTCATTCATTTTTCACATCATACATTTCGCTACTCTACGCTTTACGTTAATATATATTTAATCACTCTGTATTCACAAGGGAGATATCTACAGATGAGAGATTAAAGGGAACTTTGTTCGTGCCAGACAGTGCGATCTTTTGTCAAGTAATTTTTCTTTTACTTGACGTTTACTGTAACGTTGAAAAGATTTTTTTATCTTTGCATTCCATAAACCGTGAGTACGCTCAATCCCGATTACCGGAAATATTTTCAAATATAAACCGAGACACAAAATAAACTAATGAGATTCGCTGGAAGAATAACCAAAGATATTATTTCCAAATGAAAGTTAAGAAATTTGTCAATCAACACCTCGATCATTAATCATTTCATTTAGTTTGGCTTTCTTTTAGAAATGTTTTTCTAGTATATTGATAACGAAAAAAAATGTGCTTCGATAAATTGAGATTGAGAAATTTTTTAAGCCTGAATCGCGGCACGGTCGTTAGTTATGTGCAAGACTTTAATTATCGCCTGCCACAATCACATTCTCACTTTATTTGTCAGGGCATTGGGAAACCAATTTTTTTTCCCTATACGACTTCCGATACACTCGTTTGTGTAAACTAAAATATAGATATATATATATATGTGTGTAGATATATATATTTATTTATTTATTTATTTATTTATATATAGACATACAGTGATTTGTATGTATATATTGATGTTAATAATTAATGATACGTAAATTAAAAGCTAGTGACTAAACTTGTTTATAAACTTTGTACAATGTATACAAAAACCACTTGATATGATTATACAGCTTACTGGGCTATTCTTATTTCTTGCATTCGTACATCGTAACGTTATTTATTTAGTAAGTATTTGTTTTCTGGAAGAAATATATACGTCGATTATAATCGCAATAGGCTGCGATCGTACGATCTTTTTTCTTTTTCTTTTCTTCTTTTTCTCATATTGTTTTTTTTTCAATTTCATCTCCTCCGGTTAACAGTTAGGAACGTTATATCGAAAATAAGGTCCGTTATTTATCGCGACGATGGAGAGATAACGAACCGGCAAGTGAAAATAAATGCCATCGTGTATTTTCGATAGTTATTTTGTTTCTTCTTTATTTTGTTCGTTCGATTTTTCGTTTTTACAAAACGATATGCGCGCCCGATTTTTCACGTCGTTTACGTTTATTCGACCGTATTCGACTGGCTAGATAAATGGCAGCTACGAAACATAGAAAACTCAAATTTTTATCGTTTTCTTTCGGCGAATATTCCACGATCATACATGGACTTTGTTTACAACTTTCGTTCTAACGAATAAGAATTCGTAATTATCGATTAAAAAACTCTTTGAAGAAGATTCTTCGATCAACATTCTTCTTTTAAGTTTTCTATCGTAATCAACTGCAATGGATTCTTTCGAAAGTTACATTTCGCCTTAATAAACTTGAGCTTTTCCGACAATCCTCATGATTTTGGATCGCCTTATCTTCTTCTTGATTTCCTCGCAATGCTGATCCTCTGCTGGTTCTATCTTTTCTCTCTCTCCCTCTCTCTCTCTTGCTCTCGCTCTTTTTTAGAGTGGCACTTAACTGTCTCGATGATCACTTAACCGACTTGTTTCGCTCGTCCCATTCGGATTGTTGCTTGAGTTCATGAAGAGACTGTTCAACTTGTTGTATCTCTGGCTTCCTGAACTGCTCATCGTATTCGAAGCTGACGAATTGTGCTGTCCATATCCACCCGATCTCGGAAAACTAGGCACTTTGTCTGTCACAAAAGAAATATCTTTGATTAACTAAATTCGAAAAAAAACCAATGTTCATTCGGTTTTAAAAACATACGTTATTGACGATGAAAAAAAAAAGCAAATCAGTTGTCTTCACAAAAAAAATTATGTTGGACTTTGCATCATCGCATTATTATTATTTATATTATTTGAAAAATAAACAAAGGATTTCCATTATATTTCTAGGGTGTAAAAAATAAATGAGATTAAAAAAAGTGGAAACATTTAGTCTTTTCATTCCGAAAAGTATTCAGCACAATAAAACTAAGGGTAACAAGCGCAGAAAATGAGTTGATACCTTTGCTACGGTTGTGCCTGAGCCTTTCCTGTGAATTAGCTGGTCCACACTGTCTCTGAGGAATGCAAGAGTAATTGCTATCGCTGCTGTAAGTAGGTGATGAAGTACGATTGTTTCTTCTGCGTGGACTCCGATTGTTGCGATTTCTCGATCCACTGCCACGATTATGAGCACAACTAGGTCCGAATTGATTATTGTATTCCATGGTATCGGCATAAAGGCAGCTCGATTCGGAGCAGGAACAGCACAACTCTGAATGAGTATTTGAATCGCATGATTTTCTGTCCCACTCGTCGTTTTCAGGTTGGTAAATATTGTCGTTACGAAACATTTCTTCGTTGTGACGATAAACTTCGTCGTTGAGAGTTCCATGATCGAGATGAGAGTTAGGATGATTGGTTCGATTGTAAGCAGAATCATGGGGTCGATAATCGTCAGCAAGACCGTTTTGATGTCCATAAATAACGGATCCACTCTCATATTCGTTCTCCTGATTCTTGTAATCATAATGATTGAAGCCTTGAGGAAAGGAGGGAACTGGGGGTGGATTAGTTTGTGGTGGTAAAGTCGTATATCTTCCTCCTTGCTCACGATGGTTCACATGATTTGGTTCGATCTGTGGCGGCACTCCGTTCCAAGGCGTTGGTGACGACGAGAATGAATTTCCCACTCTTACAGGTGGGGTTGGTGGGCTTTGAGAATTTGTTGAATTCCCAGCATCGAGATCGTTCGGTATACTACGTTTTCCTAGGTGTGGACTGAAGGCAGCAACTTGCTGTTGCATTCTTGCCGAAAGTGAAGTTCCAGCGGGCGGTGGATGTTCCGGAGGTGGTGGCAGCATGTCACACCAATTTGGCATATTGGGCTGAGCGTTTTCACTCGGTGGAATTCTGTACTGTGGCCTTCTTTGCTGTTGCTGCTGCTGCTGTTGTTGTTGTTGTTGCTGCTGTTGTACTTCACCATTCTCATCCGTATAAACGCTACTGGCATTGTCACTGCTCGGTGACATTGTCGATTGATTGTGATCTTGATTCGAATCGAGGTTGGAGTAATCAGGCTTCAAGCAAGAATCACTGGAATTGGATTTTTGTCCACTCGTTTCCATGGAATCAGGACTACGATTACCGACGCAGAGTGTCGTTGTTGCATAAGGCTCGGGTGGCGCTTGCAATTGTTTTCTAGCGTTGTAAAAAGTGGTTAAATTAACTTCGGCGTATTCGGAACCAGCCATACTAACGATTCCTGGCGCAAGCATCTGTTGATTGTTCAACAATTTAGTCTCGCAATCCTTGTCGTTTGAGCCCTGAAGTGTATTTGTTGGTCTCCAACCTCTCTCCAACCACAGCGTGTCCTTGTTCAATTGACAAATATCGTTTGCTGTACCAACCGGAACATTTAGATGGCCCAGTTGTTTGCGCATCACTTGACGCCGTTTTACATAAAGTGCACCCACAAGACCAGCCACCAATGTAAATACCATCGTTATCATCAACACGAGAAACCACGTTTCCGTTATTACTGATGCTCCACCGTGACTCGGATCTGTTCGCGGTGGCAATTGCGTCAATTGACCCGGGTCCATGTTCAATATCGTTGGTGATGAAAATGGACCCAAACCCACTCTCGTTAATCCAGCTACTCGAGCCGTATATAATCCACCGGTTGTCAAGCTGTTTATTATCACTGATGTCGTTGATGCATTGAGTGACATTTGACCCAAGACTTTGTTACTACTGTTACTTTTTATCTGGATCTGTAACGCAATAAAGAAAAATAAGAACGTTATTTACTATGAGTCCTCGCATACTACTGGTGACAGTTACGTTATTGCTCCAAATTTTGAAAACTACAAAATGCTATCAACAAATATTAATCAGCTATTGAATTGATAAATTTAGATTTTTATTATTCAAAGGAGATTTTTTAGTTCCTGGGAAAATAGTAGATCAGTACCTTGTATCCAACCAGTTGTCCATTTTGTTCGGTCTTGGGTGGTGGTGCCCATTGTACAAACGCTGAGGTCAAATTAATCATTCCAACGTGAACATTTTCCGGCGATCCCGACGGCACATCTTCCAGTGTTGTAGCAAGCTTTACGTTGCTCGGTCTTCCTTCTATCGTTTTGTAGAAGGGGACGAGAAAAAATTCGTAACGCGTAAATTTACGGAGATTGGTTAACACGTAACTCGTCGCACCCGCGTTCAACACTGTGACCATTTGATATTCTGGTTTTTCCGATATTTCTCGATAACGGATGTAGAGACCCTCGACCAAATCTGCTGCCCCTAAGATCTGTACGAAATAATAATGGATCGAAAATTATTTTTTTTAATATCCATGGATATAATAATTTTGATTTTTTTTTAAATCCTCTTGTCAAAATATTGATAATCCGATAATATGAAAAATCAAAAATGATGTATAATAAATTGACATCGAAATGACTTACATCCCACATTATTTTAACGCTCGTACTGCTGATCGGTTGAACTTCTCGTAAATGTAAAATCTCTCGATTAAGTCTGTCACGAGCTCGAATTAATTCAGTTTGCGGTACGGAAAATTGATTGATGGTCGTTGTGTGAGCGATGTCTGATAGTGGTCCGGGAAGGGAAAGTCCGTGACTATTTTCAGCCCGAACAAGGAACACGTATTTCGTATCGGGCTTAAGTTCAGTGACCTGTCGACAAAAAAAACAATAGTTTAGTTGACAATCATTAAGTTTGGTAATATAATAGTTTTCCTATATTTTCAAACGCATTGTTTTGCTATATTTTATCACGATTCCACCGGTTACTATTTTTTTTTCCAACGAAAACCATCGGATGGAAAACTTAACAAAAATTTTTTAGAATTCTTTGGATCGAATTGAAATTTTCACTACGATATTCACAGCAGATAAATAGAGAATGCATTTAAAGAAAGTGAAAAACTACAAATTTTGAGTCGCTTTATTTATGGTGTTCATGTAATTAATAACCAATGATATTTGTTGCTGAATGAGTAGTTAAATCATTTATAAGCATTAGAAAAAAGTGGGTTAACGTGTGTCCCGACATTTTAAAAGGGTTGACGCGAACTTTATCTCAATCGTGTAGGAAAATATAATGAAACTTACGGTATAAGTGTCATCGGTAACACCGGTTGCAGCAACGACCCATCCAGTGTTCAAATTGCTGCTAAAATACTCGATATTGTAACCGATTATTTTACTCTTGCCTTCGTGACCAGGGCTCCAAGTAAGGGTTACGGAATTGCTAGTTATATTGACGATTCTAGGTTTCGTTGGATTTTGGGGCAGTGCTTGCATGTCCGGTGTTCTATGAAGCGTAGTTGTAGAGCTTACGCTCAAGGTCGCTGACCATGATGTATTGCCCGATTCCGACGACGCTATGCACGTGTAAAGACCCGCATCGGAAGTTTGTATTTCTGTTACGACGAGAGTACCATTCGCTAACATTGTAACACGACTTCCCAATTGTACGAGAACCCCGTCTTTATGCCATTGAACTTTGGGCGTTGGTGTTCCAACTGCACGACACGGCAAATATGCTGCACTCTTTACTGGCAGTGTCTGATTCGCTGGTCCTAATTCAATTATTGGAGGCGGAACTTCTTCCACAGGCGTTACCTGGAATTTATATTAATTGCAATTTTTCACAGATTTTCATTCATTTATAATGTGGAATTTTTTTAAAATAATCAACTCGTATGTTGAAAATATGAATATTACTTTTAGAATGTCATTACAAAAGTTTCTTTTTTTCTGTTTCAACAGTTTTTAACTTTTTTTTTTTTATTGAATGGTAACTTTTTTAGTTTATTCAATCAAATCATGACAGTCTTGTTAATCAATCAATTGAATCTCTAGATTAAAACGAGTTGGTTGAAATAACTGGTGTCGCTGTTTTTCGTTCACGATTTTTAAATTTGCTTTAACGAAGTATTTGGTCAAATTTAAATTATCTGATCGACTACATCGTATCGTTTGGATGAATGGATAAATCATTTTATTCAAATGATATTTTCTTTCATAAACTTGGTTTAGATGGGCTGCAGTCTCATCTCGAAAATATTTAGTTGCACGTATCTACGATAATTGAATTTTTCAATTAATCAATTACGGTTATTAATATTACCTGCAGATAAATCGTCGCTGTACTCGCTCCGGCTTGGCTTATAGCACTGCACACATAGTGACCCTCGTCTTTCTTGATAGTTTCCTTTATGTGCAAACTTCCGTCCTCGTTAACGGTGTAACGTCCCTGATAAACGTTGCCGGGAAACATTAGCTCTTGAGAACCTTCTCGAGTCCAAAATATCGATGGTTTTGGTGCTCCTTTAGCCGAACAAGCGAACGATACGTCTGAACCTGTGTTCACTGACTCGTCCTTTGGAAAATTCGTGAAAACTGGACGAGCTGCGAAAGAACAGATAAAATTTTGAAATTCGATTTAATTTTAAAATCTCATATTAACGGATCATATTTAACTAAATTCTCAAATATTTACAAAAACAGAAACCAAGCTTGTCATGAAAATAGTTGAACAATTTGAATATTAAGTAGATTCATTAAAATATTTTCAAGTTTTTTTGCTGAGATTACAGAAAAAATTAAGAAGTGATGGGGGGAAAAGGAATGTCGGAACATTGGAGAACCGCGAATAATAGAGTAAATGATATATTTTTTTAAATATTGATTTTCAAAATCAAGACTTGGCTCTCGCATAGTATACCGTAAACCAAACACATGGAATATTTGCACGCACATCAATTTGAATGAATTTAAATATTTTATGTAAATTAATATACATTTATAAACTTACATTGAACGGTGAGCGTTGCACTGGCGGAAATCGCACCAACTCCATTTTCGGCGTCACATATATAAGTTCCCTCATCCTGGGCCGTAACTCTCTCGATTCGTAGACTCTTGTCATCCAATATGTGTCCCCTACCGATTGGCATTTTTCCGTCGTTACGACGCCATAGAATTTCCGGTGGCGGATCGCCGCCCACGCGACAAGCAAATTCCGCGGTTTGATCCGTCAGAATCGTTTGATTTGTCGGTGTTGCAAGAAAATAGGGTTTCACTAGAATATAAACAAATTCTTGATGTTATCAAATCACTTATCACGTTTGATAATAAATTAATATCCATTTTGTTTAAATATATAATGCATCAAAAGTTTGATGCTCAAAGAGATGAGTGTACATTTTTTTGAAACATCATTACAAATAGAATATTATCGAATGAATAAAAAACATTTATGGGATCGTAGAACAAAGACAATCATTTTTTTAATGAGTACACGAATGGAATTGAAAAAAAAAATTTCATCGTAAGTTTACCGTGAACAGTAAGAGTCGCTATCGCAGATTCCTTTTCACCAACGACATTGGAAGCTACGCACTGATACCTTCCCTGATCAGTTTGCTTGACATCAGATATCATGAGATTTCCACCATCCACGAGAGTTATTCTAGTTAAAAAGAAACAGGAAAAAAGAGATCGTTGTTAAATATTGATGGGCTATCGAAATTGGTAGTAACATTGAAACTGTACAAAGTTGGTATTTTCCTATCGTATTTGGAGAATCTATCGATAGAATTGTAATTAAAGCATGCAAACGCAGGTACACCGTTATATATACGATTTCGGGGCTTTGTGGAATGTCAGGTTTCTCTCGTCTATGCAGAATTCTCTGTTTAGTGGTACGAAGGGTTGAGAACAAGAGAATAGCATGGGAAGGATGAGGGAGAGGATACATATCCCTCTGGCACGACAACGTTCAGCGAAATCGATGGCTCCTCGATTGTGTCCTCTAATTTATAGTATCAATTAATTCTGTTGACGGCGTTCACGCCGGGAGTTACTGCACAGTCCTGTGTCCCTTGGGTCACGTGCATGGTACTCTACTCTATTCCGCGTAAGCGGCAAGGCCCTCGAAACACAAACCTCTACGCCAATGGAAATGGATTTAATTTCTATCAGTGGTTCTAATTTATCGTCTATCCATTGAACGTTACATGAGCTTGCAACCTCTGAGAATCCATATACTGTACGTGTCCCCAATGTGAGTTGTATGAAACTTCGAAAAATTTCGAAGCGACGAATTAAGAATATAAAGATCATCGGAGGGATGATTGAATTGAAAACAAATTAATGTATCTTGTCGATCCTATATTAGAATCACAATACCGAATCAATCGTAATTTGTAATTCATTAAAAGAGACCTCGAAAACTTTTCGAAATATGACGATTAGACTCGATGGATAATTTTATGTATAAAACATTTTATATTTCACTCCATCTACCGCCAACTTATAAATAATGAGTTCGTCCTTTCACGAAAGAAGAAGACTGCCAAGAGAAGAATGTGGGTCTGAGAGAGGGAGAGAAAGAGAAAGAGAAAGAGAGATAGAGTTGGAGAGAAAGTACACGAAGATAACGCGACAAGAATTATGGGGGACATCCTTTAGCGCCATTCTCATGCAAATGCGCGGTAGATTACGAAGGCCCTTGTGTCTTCGGATTATTACCATTGGCCGTGCGGCTCTTCTCGAAGAGCTCTCATCCTCGCTCTCTCCCTCTCTTTTTCTTTTTCTCTTCCGTAGAGCGTTATTCTTAAGATATAACTGTATATATTTTCGAGAAGGAGAGCCAAAGGGACATATACCACCCTCGCACGAGTCTTCTCTCTGCTAAAATTCCTTCCTGAGGTGTTTGTATATATAAGAAGTAGGAAAATTGATGATAGGAAATTACGACACTGTTATGTACACTTTGGTAGAATCGTTCTTGGACGTTATACTTTGCTTTGCCAACTATATCTAACTCCCTTTTTCTTGGTCACCTTTTTAATCACTTTTTTGTTGATTTTTTCATTGGTATTTAAAGTTTCAACTTCCGAAAAGATTTTACACATAGATAATCGCAACAACAATCGTATCGTATTAAAAATACGACAATTGTTAATAAAACGTATAAATTTTTTAATATAAATTGTGCATTTTTACGGAAAATTTGTCAGATTACATATTTTTGAATGATTCTGTACTGGCTAATCATCTCCAAATCTTTGGAATTTAATCTTCAGGTAAATGAAAATTCCCTTGATTCATTGTTCATTCCAAAGAGCATCAAGTAGCATTATGTTATAATAATTTCGTAACGCGGTTATGAAAATTTTGACGAAAAATAGACTCACCTCTTGACAGCATCCACATCTAAGGTGTGGCCATTTTTCTTCCACGAAAGAGTTGGTTCGGGATGACCGCGGGGTGGACCGCACTCCAGAAGTGCTGTCTCACCGGCTGCGACCCTCGTGTTCTGAGGCTGAGCCCGAAACTCGTCCCGCAACACTGTTAACAATCGAGAAAGTGCAAACGAGATTAGCCAACGGATACATATATAGACAGAAAAGTGTGCGTATATGTGTGTACATAGACGGGAAAGCAATTAGTCGTAGACTTCCAAGTCCCTGAAGTCGGGAAAAGGGTTGCAATTCTGTTCCATCTCGGTGAACATTTGGGTGTGGTTTAGTAAAGTCTCCCATGCGTTTCTCATCATAATATACTGTACAAAGTTTCTCCAACTTTTAAGAAGATCGAAATATCTCTGATCAAATTCCTTCCATGGTCTGGCAATGAATAATTAGAGGATAATACGTGTTGAGAGAGAAATATTGACGTATTTATTCGAATAGTATAAGGAAAACGTTTTTTTTTTTAATAAATTAATAAATATTAGTCTTCGTACGGTCGATGTATAATGTAGTCTCTCGAATCTTTCATTTCGAACCTCAGATTTTTATTCAAAATGACGATATCCACGCTCAATTATAGATAACATTTTTTGCTAATTAAGACGTTTGTGTCGTTTAATGTGCCGAAATACGATTGATCGCACGCATACACGATTTTTTACTTACCTGAACAAGTTTACTAATTAAAATTATATACACATTATTAACCGACAATTTCATAGAGGATCTCGGCATTGGATACAATTCGTATAACAGAGTCGGCATTCATTAAAATCATATATGTATCAGCTTTCATGCCAGTTATTAAAATTAATTATGAAATCACTTCAAAGATGACGACTTTTGGCAGTAAAAAAGACAAGAGTGTGACACAAACTCACGATCTTTCTCTCTCTCTCTCTCTCTCTTTTTCTCTCAACCACCGGCTTATTCGCATACATCCAAGTGCAAAGTATATAAATAATATATTCGCGTAGCAAGAATAACGCGCCTTTTGTTCGTATATATATTCGTAACTTGAATTGGACACACCGCCGCATATAAAAATAGTGAGTATAGTTGAATAGCCTGGCAGCAGTTGATGAACGTCTAAAAAATATAGTAATATTTACGTAAATAAAAATGCACAGCGGCGAGAGTATATATAGGAGTTCAAAACATGAAGGATATAACCATGGACCCACGGTTCCCTTTTCACACTTCCTCTCTTCATAAAATTTTAACGAAGCAAAAATCCGTGCTCGTTGCTTTTCGCCTGGCTTGGTTTTTTCAGTAGATCGCGAATTTTCGCCTATGAAAATAATGCAATGCGGAAATGTCCTGTTATCACTCGTGCTCTTTTATTCTTCGTCTCATTGCAAATGATCGTAAGAAAAAAAATTCCATGTGAAAATAAAAGAAAAAAAAAAAAACACACATAAAAAGACAACTTATGAAGAAAGCGGAATATATAAAAGAGGAAACGTGTACGATAAACATTGTTCGTTCGCCGAGCTGTGGCGTATGAATGGCCAAGAGAGGATTATATAAAAAAAAAAAAAAAAAAAAAAAAAAACAGCAGAAACGTAAAAAAAAGCTCGCTGAAATTTTATTGCTAATTGGCTGTCCCCACGGGTTTATCCGGACTCTTCACCATCAGCAACGTATATATACACATGTATTTGTAGATGCATACGAATATCTATATGTCTATAGCTATATATAAATACATACAAGCTATGAAATGTGTTATGTTCTGACAGTATAGAGTGTACGATGCATACATCTAAAATACAGTCTACAATGCAATGTAGAGACATATACACGCGAGAATTGCATTGTACACGTGAGGTTACGAGAGGCGAGGTAGGGAGAGGGTAGCGATGCATTGTACGTGCGGTATTGCGCGTAATTGCGCGAATGGTGAACGGTCTGACCGGTGCCAGGGTTGGTATAGTACTGTTGGGAGTGTTCGCTGTTGTGTGTGCTGGACGACGATCTCCGGCAAATCCGGTTAACCAACGCCGTCGAAGAGAGAACTCGCGAGATAGGAAAAAAAAAACAGGAGCGATAGAACGTAGGATTTTCCACTTGGTTGTTTTTCGGGAGGGACGAGATGGAGTGAGGTGGATGAGAGATTGATTGCAAATTGTGTGGCTGTATCCTGTGTCGCGACAAAAAGTCTAGTGCGAGTATATAAATATACCTGCCTATAGTGATAATTTAACGAAAAGGACAGTGAACTTTGAAGGAACAATTATATTATATGGTATAATTTTAGTTTTTTTTGGGTATATTTTATTTTTTAAATCACCCTTCATCGGTGATACGTTAGTTAAATTGGTCGTTGACCAAAAATCGTTTTATTCGATGTGGAATAACTGGTATACGCAAAAGGGGGATGATAGCTACACACGTTCGATTTCATATTCAGGGCACGCGTCCTTACGACCGTGACATACCGTCGGCACGTGACCGTTTTGTCCACATACATATATATATAAATATACACTCGTGGAGCCGCGTGTGTATACGTTCGGGATAAGACAGAGCTTGCTAGTGTTTCGAGGAATATACATATCGATATCGGCTGTTAGCACACAAAAGGGCGTATGCAATACGAAGTTCAACACGTGAAGTGATATATATGTTGTTTTGTTTGCCCGCAGCTGATACAGAGATTGCGATCGAGGGTAATAGCTTTAGGAGCTAGGTGGAGATAGCCAGTGTCGAGGAAATACATTGTGAGGGTATACTTATTGAACAAACCCCGGCGTTGAGTGTATAGGGAGTCTCAAAATTTCACGAGATTCGGTCATTGCCGATCGAGACGAGCGACGTTCGATTGTTCTTCTGTATGAACGGCTACCGATATGATGGCAGATCAGTCGTCATCATTGATCATTGAGCTCCCCTATGTGTCTACCAGCATTTTGGTTTTGTGCTCAATCCTATACAATGACAAACAAAGGGAGAGGTAAAAAGAATCAACTCACAGAGCCTATATAGAGACAAAGCGTTAAAAATTCAAATAATTTCGGTACCAAGACTTTTATTTAAGCTGTACGTTCAAAAATATTAATGCTCTTATTTCTGAGTTAAAAGAAATGGAAAGTCTAATGATTGGGGCACGCGAATCGATCAAAATTTTCTATTACCAAATCAGGAATAAAAGGAAACAAAGCGTGAATAGGATGGTATAAAATACATCAATCGAATCAAGAAAATGGAGAAAGAGTAAGTTTAGGAGTAAGTCCTTAACAATGGAAATTCGATGATCTATTTATTGAGAATATATTTGTTATTGAACACAATTTTATGCTGAAAAAATGTAACAATATCTCAACTTTTTTTTAGTAGTCCTTAGTGAGAGTAGACAGAAGTACAGGGAAAACTGTATTTCATTTACTCAGAACAGTTAATAAATATTATAGTATTATCTTCTTGGTTTCGCAGTTTCCTGCAAACGTGCCTCTGATAGTACTGACTGCTGCTACATAATGACAAAACTGGACGGGTGTTGTGGTCGAGAGGCTTCAGAAATACGTGACTATGGTCGATTAGGGTTGGTAAAGCAGAATACTTCATGCGCCTAAAACGTAACCATAGTTACTGGCGTTGCAGCATTTATTATCAGAAGGTTTCCAGCAGACTAAGTTCTTAAGGAAACCGATGCAGCTATGTAGATAATTGTTTTTCGACATCGGGGTTGCCAATAGATTTAGCGTTGTTCAGTCTCGACGACCTTGCTACAACGTGCTTCGGCAATAAGCCGATGTAAATCGGCTCCGTGAAGCGACTCATCCATTTGAATTTCTGTCTTGTCGTTCCCGATTATACGTAACCGCAAGAGCCACACGTAACCGACATTTCCGCTAGTTTCTCCGGCCACAATCTTCGTCGCGTCTCTTCTTTGGCCACCCGTACTAGGCATACCATTGACCTTGCTACTACCAGTTAAATTGAAGCATCAATTTCCCCGAATTTACTGAATGGTGAAAGTTTTACTTTGACAGACTTAGAAGCTCCGTTTGAAGTGTTTCGCATATTCAACGCTGGCGGTCGACACGACGATTTCACGTATCGTGCAATATTCATTTCCGGTTTCTTTGTCTCCTCGGGCAGACTTCAAACGATTGACATAGCGAAACACATGTTTTACTTATACAAATTTCGACTCTTTTGCCTATATTATATTCTTGTTCCTCAGATTTCCAAAGTCATTTCACGCTCATTACTCTTCAGCTTTTTTCTTTCTCGGTCATATTTTAATGCACAGTAATCTACGAAACGTGAGAAAAACTGAAACTCTGTTTGGTGAGTAAACTTGCAATCTCGAACCGGATTCTCATTTTCGCGATATGACATCCGTGCTATACGAAGAATACGAGTTTTAATGCCGCCATGAGATGTCTGACTGTTATGTATATAATGCAATAAAGTCTCGCTGTTCCCTGCTCTATCTACACCTTTTTAATTAATGAATATGAAAACTGTACCAGTAATTCCAGAATTATTAGATTTAAAACGTGACGAGAAATAAAATGAGGTTTAATATTTGAGCAAAAAATAAAAGTTTACCTGTTTACCCTTTCGAATACATAAATCAAACAAATCATTATCGCAATGATATCAAGTTACATCATAAAATTGTATTTAACTTGAACAATTAAATCGACAATCGTGTTTCCAAGCTTAGAAAATAAATTTCAAATGCGAGCTCAACGATTTTTTCCACTTCTCGCTTTGCTATTGCTGTTGATATATCCGTACTACGATAATTGTTTCAACATCTCCTTCGAGAGAATAAGAAGAACGCAGACTGTAGCAAAAGAGCTGTAGGATATAGAATCCAGTGGATCTTGCGGACAAAGTTGTATGTCGATAGTTGCGTCCAATCGTGGGTGCACACACGAGAGGGTCGAAGCCCTCGACTCTTTGTCGACACAGGGGTGGATTTACCCCCCCCCCCCTCCCTCGCGTGTGACCAACACACCAGTCAGCTAATGCAGCCTCGCGTACATGTTACACGGTACTAAAGGAGAGTTGGAAAAGAGGAAGAAGTATATATATAGCCGGACTGTTTGTCGTTACCCAGTCGATGTTTATATTAATGCCAGCAGGAAATTCAGGGAATGAGGAGGAGGAGGAGGAGGTCGTAGTAGAATCCAAATGTATGTGTGCCTGTGTCTCTCGGTTCCCCTCTTAATACCCTTTACACTTTGTACGCACTGTGTACATGTTTGTATATACGTCTATTTACATATATATATATATATTTGTTGATTTGGAGCTGAAAGTCATAAGGACGTATATATCTTCGATTCCCATATCCTACAATAGTTAAATACGTCGTTACGCCATTGAACAAGCGGTACATAAACTTCGATAGGAACGATCGTAAGCCGTATACTTTGGAGTGTGAGTAAAGCGACTTGTTTGAACGAACATCGTGCGAGCATGGGGGAATTCGTAATTCGCGACATTTGTTCTCTGTTACCGCGAAATACACACATACACAGTGAGCCCCTAACAGGAAGAAAAGAGACGAGTATAGGCTTGTGGAAATTAGATTCTCACTGGGAAAATGGGGTAAACTCCAGTCGAAAAGGGATCTATCCTGTTTTCCCATCTTCCTCGTTCTCTATCTGCTATTGTTAGGATGTATATACGTGTATAAGCTCCCTGTTATTTGCGATCACATCGACGAATCCTCATTAATTATTCATTTACTAAGTACGGAAGAAATATGAAGGAAAAGAGCATACAAGAATTTCTGAAGTGTCGGAAAGTTACTTCCCATCATCCAATTTGCTCTAATCCAGATTTCCGGGTTAAAATAGGATTAGGATATGGAGGGAAGATTATTCTATCCAAGTCCGTCGAGTGGTATAAAATGAAAAGATAAAATATACGAATTTTGTTTTCACAAATGTTTTTATTTATTTATTGAAAGATTAATCGGCTTTTGTTGTTAACAAAATTTCGAATATATAACTTTTTGTTCATGAATTTGCTTTGTCGAAGGAAAAAAACTTATTACGGTTTTTACCGATACTATAAATTTATATTTAAAAAAAATTCTGCCTTTTCGTCATGTTAGGAAATGAAATTGGTCGACGAGTATGAGAAAATAGTCGTAGATGTGTGGATTAAGCGAGACCGCGGTATAATGGTACCGGTAAAGGCTAATTTACAGCCAATTAAGACTAAATCCGGTGATTCCTTAAATTATATATATTCATACACGAATGTATATATAAATATATTCAACCGGACAATAGGAACTGGAAGCCACCCTCTACCATTCAATATATTCATATTATTCGGTCTAGACAGGAATTCCGTAAACCGTGCTGTTGAAAATGTGCTGTTCGCTGCATTTGCGATTCTATACTTTCCTCTCGATCGGCTTCGATCTTCGACTTCCTATTAACTATCACTTTTCGATATTACTTTGTGTAATCCTTGGTACCAATGAAATGGCTAATTAGCAGAGCTCTTAAAGAGTATTAGCCTCAATGAACGAGTCGGAAAAAAAATATATATCTAATCTCCGATATTACGATACAGCGGTGAATATTTTAATAGAGTTTAACGTCCATGTGGATACTCGATTACGCGTCCTCCAAATTGGCTTATGGAAACTTCGATATGCATTTACGCCTCGCTGATACCTCTTTCATCGTTACAGACAAAAATTAGTCCATTAACGACGAATCAAATTTTTAGCACCTGCGGTTTACCAAGATTCACCATTTTTACACTCGACTACTTTCATTTAAAAATTATCGTTATTATTTTAGTCATATTTCAGAGGAAAGAATCGCGCGATGTTGTTTACTCGATAAAAGAGTAATTCGCGTTGTTTTTTTTTCCTCATATTTCTTATTTTTCTAATAACCATTCCTTACTATTCACGAATGCAAGTCATTTTTTTTAAACTATTTTATCGTTAAACACTATTACTTTCTAGATAAATTCCACTTCATTTATCTTCTGCATGCAATATTCATTCAAACTGTGTATAAAAAATGGATTAGAGTCATTGGTGAAACCACAGGTTACATAAGTACACGAATTACTTTGATAGGGTCATGTAGGAAGCCAAGGAAGCGAATTTCTATAAAAAGTATAAAAAAGTTGGAATTACACGGTCAAAGTAAGTCTCTATGGATCTCTAACTTGTGTATGTACTTCGAGAATCATTCTAAAATTAGTGTTGTAAAATTATCTTGGCTATTCGTCGACCGAGGCTTAGAACTCCTTGTCCAACTATATATGTATAGTATATTTATATATATCAAAATATAGAAATATAGGGTTAAGAAAATTGCATTTACATAGGAATGGCGAGCGTCGTAAGTAGAGCTTATTTATGCCCTACAGCGAGGGCCGGTTCGCGGTGAGCTCGAGCCGCGGGCACGCGATCCCGTTTTGACACGATATAACCATATATGTATATGATATCTTCTATACCTACGAGTTATACATATATAAACATAGGAGTATGGATATAAGAGAAGAGTGACCGATCCGGTGGTTCTCTCTTAGCAAACATTGTTAGCAAGCTTGTCGTGCGGCGCGAGCTCTAATACTGTCGTGATAATGAAGGGGGTGGAAAACTCATCTTCTACCCTCTTTCGTGTCTGCACGCTGGAAACGAATAAAAATTCGACGATGGTTCATCGAAGCGTATTTAGGATTACGCCTCACGAGAGCTCTGTTCTGTTAACGATCAATTCATGGAATGCTTTACTATATGCTGATGCAAATTGGTTGAAATAAAGAAAAACTACCGCGATCAATTATTAATGTTTAATAAAGGAATATTAATTTAGCGGTCTTCGATCAAGTGTTTTTTTGTTTGTTTGGCAATGCTATGAAACGAATAATTACATCGTTACTGTATTTATAACGACTGTAATCACGTGGAAGGAAAAAATGACATATGGGGGTATTTGATTTTTTGAATGAGTGAATTTAGGTCGGTCATGGTTTATGCATTTTCAACGAGACGATATCAAGTTTCTCGTAAACCGTCACGGTTCGTAAAAGTAACACACGGTGAATGATTTTGTAATGGGTGGTACTTGGTTAGCGGTAAGTAAAGGGGGACACGTGGATAATCCTTAATCAGCTAATGTCTCCGAGCGGTATGCTAAAGTGTAGAAGGGATCAGAGATGGGGCGACATCCTTTGGTACATTGACGAGTAAGTAGACAGCACGAAACCTCTGTATATACATCGAAAGTTCAAGATTGAAAGGGCGCATGAAATGAATACAAGTTTATAGATGAGATCGAACGTGCTTCGATGTGTTTATGTGCAAAGATGCTTTTACCGCAGCGAATGGGCTCTCCAGGTTATATTTACTACTTAGCGCTGTGTGTATTTTGCCCCTACATGCATCAAAATCCTTCGCCCATTTGCTCTATTGGATGCATGAGGATCGAGCCAGAGCCCGCAAGAACCCCTCGAGGGCGTGCTCTTCGCGCTTACTTTGAGGTTTCCGCAAGGACGACCTAAGACGACGAAGAACGGTGAGAGAGCTTCGTCGTACCCGATATGCCAGCATTTATAGCAAACTGACATCAATGGGGTGGCGTGTGCTTGGCTTTCGCGTGTGCTTTCGCAAATACCGTAACAAAGTTATGGCTTATGTGCTCTCGAGCTACGATGTGTCATGGTCCTTGCTGTTTCTCTCTCTCTCTCTCTTCCTCTCTCTTTCTCTGTCGATCATATCCCCTGTATCTCGAATGCTCCCTAAGCATGATTGGGTTAGCAAGATCAACTAACCGGGAATCGTGAATAGACGCCAGGGAGGTGAAACTACGCCCGGTATGTGTACATATGTATACAAGGGAATGCAGGCAAGATTGTCCCCTCCCCCTCCTCCATTTTCGCGATCTTCCCTCAAGCCGTTCGGGAATATTTGGTCGAGTATATATTTGGTCACTGTTTGGCTGCTAAATTGCTTCGAGTCTGACTGATCCCTCAACGCTGTTATCTCATGGTGACTACATTCACTTTTATTCATTCAAAGATTTTGTTCGAGGGTTATATTGACTGGTTTCTAGTCAAATCTCTTCAAATAGTTTATGGTCCAGTGGAATAATTACTTCACAAATAAATGATGAATGGGATTGTTGATCTTTGACAAGGTAATTGTTTCTTTGCCAGCTCTGCATTTTCTATGGAATATTGTGGGTATTAAATGGTATTACAGTAGCGTTAATTGTTCGCCGATTTCGCCCAAGCAAACATGTACGTGATTGGAGCTCTCGAGGCAATAGCGTGTTCTCATAATAATAATATTAGTGTGGAAGCTCTATAAGCATTGTAGACTTACTCTCATACACATACACAATATATATATACATATGTGAATGTATAATAAGCACGGACTGATCGCACGCTTATGCGATGTAACAATATCGCACGCGGATAACCATAACGTGCCAGAGTTCATACCGCTAAAGCAAGAGCTTTAACGTACATGTATATATGTCACTGTAATCAACCCTACGTATATCCACTTTGCCGCGGCGTGTACGATGACATCGCCTAAACAGTCTGACTAATTAAAACAACTACGACGATGACGGTGCAAAGCCCGCGAGAGAATCTCGCGACATGACGTCGTATATTCCAACTCCTAAACCGAGACATTAACCGCGAAACACGCGGCTGCTGATGACGAAAGAGGGAAAGAGAGATAAAGCGAGAAAGAGTGAGAAAAATAAAAGTAGAGAGCTCGTGCACAAGACTTTCGTTTCTTTTCGTGTAAATTCTTTGTGAATAAAAAAATCGATCGTGCAGCACTTTTTTCGCTTTTACGTGCTCATAATACTTACGTATGTTTGCATATGTATATCATATAGACAGTCGTATAAATATACCTGAAGTATAAATACTGTAGGTAAAGCGAGAGTTTATTGCTCGTACTTCAAATCTCTGTAGTTACTTTAACGACGTGAGGTATATATATAAATATTTATTTATTTATCCACGTTAATAGGACTACGGAGACGTAGTCTCGTTTTGGATCGTGTAGCACGTCACGCGGTCAGCACACACGACTTACTTCGCCATCGCGTGACAACGATTTCTCGCTTCTCCAGCGCGCGCGTGATCTTTTCAATAACTTTTCCTTCTCTCAATCTTGGTACATTTTTTTTCGAACACATATCTCTCATTGTTACGTTGGCAAATATATATTGTAGATAAAAATAACCAAGATGTATCGGACAACTGGTTTTACTCTTGGAATTTATTGACTCTCTGGGGCAGTATGTAATTGAAAAAATATACAGAGAAAATGGAAGGGTGGTTGAAATAAAATTTTTAATAGAATTTTGTCTTCATTTACTAGTTTATAAACTTTCTGAGTATTGATTCACATATCAACGTATGATTTTTTTATTGTGTATTTTGTAATATTTGCTATATAAGCTCTACCCAGGCGAATGAGCCTTCTTTAGAATTGAATATTGAGCTTTTTTTAAAATTTTTAATCCAAAGCACGTAGCCAATGAGAAGTATCAATTGCGTAGGCTTACTGTGACGTTTCCATAGCTGTTTAACTTACTTGCTACGGGGAAATATTATTAACGTTACGTTTTGTCGACCGCGATCATTTGCCCATGACAGCGAAACCCAAGCTGTGAGCGAGTCGGTGAGTTACGCATATACAGATCGAGATATCCCATAAATTCAATAGTTAGAGCAACACTGTCACGTATATGGCCACATGACCAAGTACGTTTCTGTACAATTGTACTACTCATATCTCTTTCGGTACGCCAGCTTTAATACCGGTAAGTGTTCGTACGCGTGCTGACTCGTTTTTTTTCCTGTTCAATGTAGCGTGCTTATCTCGGACTCGTATATATTCACTATGTAAAATTGTGCGTATATGCAATAACCTCTAGTTTCCATAGAATTGCCCCTATAAGTAATATATGGAGGTATATATACATGTGGAGTATTCATAAAGATTTGAACACTTGGATGAGTAATGGCTTGGCCAGATTGTTCGGAATATTTCGAATTTCCGTTGACATGCAGTACACCCTACAACAAGGAGAATTCATTATTTTGGCGCGGTCTCGTCCTTTCCGCAACTTTTTTCATACACGAAAAGTATTGAGTAAAAAACCGAAAGCCTTAATTAAATTTTCTCGTAACAGCGCGCCTCGATGTTTTGGCGACTGGAGTCAACGGAATGACGGGATAAAATGTGAAGGAATTGACTAAAAGTAAAAGCATTGAAAGTGAGAACGATATATATAAAGAGACTTGGAAGTACTTTGGGCTTTCTCGTTCCAAAGAAAGCACTTGGCTTTTCTTGTTCGAATGTAGAGGCTAAGTACGACGAGACTATGAGATTTAGTAACAAAAATATAAAAGAAGTATTGAATTTTCTCGTGTTCGTATATCGCGCTAACGAGAAAACAAAAAGAAGAAACTTGCCTTTTAAGGAGTTCCTTTTTTTTTCAAATTTGTTTTATAACTTTTTAAAACTCCATCGTTACCTAAACCTGTGCGCGAGGCCATCGTACGGGGAAGAAAGGGATGGGATTCTCAACGCTTTGGTCCTTCGCGTCTCGCCCCCGCCTTACTCGTTATGCGTTTAATGGTATTAGTCGATGGCTTGAGACGTCGAGTACAAGAGAAAGAAAGGATGGAAGTAGGCAATGGGAAAACAGGGAGAGAGTAAGATGGGCCATATATATACGCGCGAAAACGTCGAAGAGTCAGGGTTTCGATTCAATGCTCTAGCCAACACGAGCTTCGATGGCTTCCATGCCCTCGCACCCACTCCACAACGACTCCCGTGCGATATTCTGACGAACAAACTTTCTTCTCTCATCGATCAAAGGAATTTGATTTTCGTCGAGAGTTCTTCCTGCCTCTGTTTATCCCTCTCCCGATCTTTCAACTCTCTTCGCTCCTTACCAACAAACTCGACTTCCAGGCGCCCATTTCCATCGGATAAATAATACATACATTTCACAGAGTGTGTTTACGTCGAATAGAAAATTCATTGTTGCTACGGGTACTCGCATCAATCAGTTATTCATTGAATCTCACGATATTATTTTTGTACAGTTCACCAAGATGAGTCGATTGCCAACAAAATTTTTATATGGTTTCTTCCATGGATGTTATTACCATGACAATTAAGTTAGAAAGTTAGAAATAATGGCAAAAACAAAGTCGGTTTTTTCTCGGATCATTTTAAGTATCCTGATTGTTTAATGTTCCAACCCTGGGTCGTTGCCCTATCGAGCATAAAAGGGAGAAGTTTTCAAGAGATTCGAACTATTTCGGGGAATGACAAGCAGCTGTGTGCTGAAAGTGCACCGAGTATAGCGTTGAGTGCCATACACTTTCATATACATTGCATTCTGGTACAAATGTATTTGAGTATATATGCGGTGAACAGAGAGAAGTGTCGGCAAAGTGAAACAAGGATTAGCATCGGCGACAAAGAAGCCAATACATTTTCACTCAACGTGGACATTGACTGGTACGGAATCTGTTGTTGGAGACAAGAGAAGAAAAACAAAAGAGAAAAGTTTTCGATTTTCTTGCACTCTCAATTTCTCATCTCATTTCGATTGCAGCTTCATATATAGGTATTGCTTCCCAATTCTTTTTTCTATTCCTGTTATCGCTGATTTCTACATGTGTCTGGTTCACTTCAAGAGAGTACTTTTTTCCCCTTGTGTGTGACTCATCGTCCCCTTAGACAAGATCTGGCAACTACTCTGTTGTACTTGTTTCATCATCGTTAGGAAAAGCTTTATACTTTTGCCCTACACGTTCCGAAGAACAAACATACGTATATACGAACATGCCCGTCTATACACAAACAAACATAACAAAGCATTAGGAAGTAGCGAATTGCTCTCACGACTTATCCCGTGGCTTTTCTCGGGGTGCGAAGAAAGCATCCCTTGGCCGTCTTCCTTCCTGATTCACCCCTGCCCATATTGCAGTCACGATATTCTCCTGAATCCTATGTTGGTAAGCGCACGTGACTGGTCAAACTAAGAGTTTAATTAGAACTTCATCATTTAAACGTGAGCCCAGCACATAAGCCTTTAACTCCATTTTCCACGTTCTTTCGATTCATTGTCTTCTCACAAAGTAACTGTGCCACGCACTTTGTTTTAATTTAGAAAGTACGCTTACTACATATAAATTTTCTGTTTGTTTTACGAACAATGAGATAAAATAAAATGGAAGGATGCACCTCGGTAAATTCAATGGCGTGTGTTTCTGTTTATGTGTATTTCCTGCGAGCAAATACCTGATACTCGGAGCTGCCCCTAACAAGAGAAAAATACGTGGCACAGCTGAACTACCACTTCGACGAGGATACAGCAGGCGTCACCTCTTTCTTTTGGCCCTCACAGCGTCACAATTCATACGCACGTAATACGTGCTCTTGTGTGTATTGAAGTAACGTGTCGTATGTATATATAACGTGTGTACGCTGTGTTGGATGGAGCGACCTCCAATTAACAAACGGTGGATTTGGAGCGAAAGGATTGAAGGGCTCTTTGCCCCTAGCTCTCTTATTCCTCTTTTACACCCACGATCCATACCCCATTTTTATGACGCTAGTCATAGCTTCTCTTTCATATTGCTCACGCATACATATATAAATATTATATGCGTCTGTTCTCTCGAGCAAGTCTCTCGTCTAATGAGTGAGCGAAACTTTGGCACGCGCATACTCTTTTCTCCTTTTAGCATTCTCGTTGGTAGAGACGGAAAGAGCTGGAGCGAGGGAGGTGGGTTGGTGAATAAATCTTGAGGCCGTCACAGCCCGTGCATAGAGTGTCCATGTTCCAACGAAACAATTCGCACGATGCGACCATGAGCAACCCCTCTTTCTACACTCGGCTTTTCTCTTCTCTTCCTTCCCTTTCGAGAATTCAAGGACCTTCCCTGACGTACTTGGTTCTCGTATACATATGCACAACACACCAATACACACGCTAGCCATATTATGCGAGTGGTGAACAATTTGAGTTTCGAGACAGTAATAATAATAAAAGAAAACTCGTCCAAGAACACCCTCGCGAATCTCCCTTCGCCAATACGCACGCATAAATATGCGTGCGTGCTTCTTACCGCCAGAGCATAGCAACTCAAGATTCGAATAGGGGCTGTAAAATACAAAAAAGAGGGAGTGTGGAGTATGTGTCAATGCTACCGTGAGCGAAAACGTTGCAAGTTCGAATGGATTATTCAGCAAGCCGCTTTGTCAGAGATATCGTTCGCTTGTCGCTTTGGATTTTCTCCTCGCGGCGATTCACGCCACGAGGGTTGAGATAGATGCCATGTTTCATAGTAGCCGAGTTGCAGGTATTTCTTCAAGAACATGTTTGTACCACGAAAGGGTCAGTGGGCTCTGCGGTGTTCGTGGAGGGTTGCTATACGCCCCACTCACAGTATGCATACAAGCTTCTTTTTTTTTAATCGAGCAAACAAACCCTCTTTGAGATTGCGCGCATTCGAGACTTTGAAATATCCAAAGGGTTTTCGCGGTAGACGCGTGTTTTTTTTTTGTTATGCTCGATGTATGTGCAGGCGAAAGAGTTGCAAAGGTTGGCCTGACTTGAAGAGCTATCCGTTTTGCGATATTGCATCTCATTAGTAAATGGTGCGTGTATTTGTCATATTTGTCTTTCGTTACTGTCCCATGGCTGCATGACTCGAGTATTTTGTACAACAAAGAACGTGGGCAGAACTTGTAACAAAATGAAACGATCGACGACACGTTTTGGCAAAATGATTTAGAAAAAAAGCTAGAGTCACTGTATTCTTTTTTTTTCGTTACATACGAAAAATGCTTTCTTCGCTGAAAAACCTTTTACAATCTTTCAGTTTAATATCTTTTCGTGAATAATTTAGCAAGTTACGCGGTGTTCTTAATTAAGGAGAAAAGAAATGAACGAAGGCGGATTTAATACGCATTTCCAATGATTTGATCTTGGGGTTATACTCGTTTTATGGTGCAAGACATCCCGCAATTTTATTCGGTTTTTCTCGGTGCTCTTCGAGACTCGAATAGTGCACTTTGGTGTGCATTGTGTATTGTTCGCCGCGTACGGAAATGCCGTACTCGGATAAAAGAGGGGCGCGGATTTAACGCCAACATTTGCATCCCGTGCGGCACAGGAACGGGCGACAATAAGAGAAGAAAAGGAAGAAGAACAACCGAAGCGAAAAGGCTCGTACAATCGGGATGAGAAGAGAAATCACTATGAGAATAAAAGTTGTGTGAGTCCGAGAAAGAGAGAGAGAGACAGAAAAAAAGAGAACGAGATAGCATGAGTAAGCCAGGGCTGAAACGTTTTCGATATACATCGAGATAAAAAGGGGGCACACGCTCGTGCAGCATCTATAGTGGCCCAGTTGCGTTATCCTTTTAAGGTTTAGTGCGGGTGCGCGACTCTTTGTATAATGTCCAGCGATTTTTGTCATTTTCCTTTTTTTCCATTACCTTTCATTCTGTTGCAGCTGCGTGAGATTACATAAACAACCCTTTCGCGGTTAACTATCGGTCTTTTAATGAGAAAACCAACCGAATGTGACCGATCGCCAGTGTCGCAGTTAATATTTCCATGTATAACTTGCGCAATTCTTAAATTAACAATCCGGGATCGATTTTAAGGAAGAATAAAAATGAAGTTATATATCTCGTATGTATATTCGATTAAATACTTTCGTTGTGTAAATCTTCAGAGCCTCTTATTATCAATTCAAAAGAATATTTTTTTATTACATACGGATACATGCACCCATACCATAAATACTCACATACTCACGCGGGAAGCGTGCATAAACTATCGTTCCAACCTCCCTAATAATGAGAAGGGTATCTAAAGCCGCTCCCGGGATCCACGCAGGCTACGAAAACGTACGTCCTCTCTGTACTTCTCGCATATATATTCCTTGGATCCTCTTCCATGTATATACACCACTCAGCGTAACTGTTGCTCATATATACGTACGTATAACACAGGACCATTATACACGACGCGCCCCGGCTCTCTCCCACACCATATTTGATATAATTAAAGTCCATAAATAAACACAATGGTACAAGGTACCGGGTGCAGCAGCAACAACATCAGACCTGGCTGTATCTACTGTCTACACACGCGCACATATCATGCAACACTATAAACAGAGGAGTAGTAGTGGAAGGAACGTAACACACAAGTAGGTAAGGGTATTCAATGCAAATGCCCAAGGGTCTATTCCTCTCTTTCTCACTCTCTCATATCCTCGAGTTATGGTGGCTCTCGCGGATTCTCCACCCGCCAGTAGATATATACTCTTTCGCTACACCGGCCGCAAGCATTATACCTGCTTTATCTCTTTCTCTCTCTTCTTTCTCTCTCTCTCTCTCTCTTCAGTCATAGTCTCTCTAGACAAACCTACGAATAGACAAACCATATGTTGCTGAACTTATATTCCTTTGTAAAAATATCAATCTCCATTTACTCGTACGCAGATTTGTACAAACTGGACAACTGGTTAAGAGAGAAAGAGACAATGTGAGAAAGCTCAGCTTCAACGAGTGAATACTAACTTCATAGGAGATCGAGACCACACCATATTCTTTTTCCTCATGTTTACAGCGAAAGTCTGCGGTATTACGCTGACCATTCATTGTACACCACATTAGTATTATATACATATATAAATATATATATATATAATAGACATTATATTATATTATAAATGTGGCTGGGTTTTCATGTCGTACACAAACGTACGAGAATGTATCATTATTGTTACCATTATAGCCATTATCGTTACATTATCATTGTTATCGGTATAAAAGCTTCACGATAGCACGTATTGCAAAATTAAACTGTATGTCTCATCGCGATTCGTTATTATCATCGTAATATGAGCAAAATTGGCTGTCAGGAAAATAACATGGCTAACGAGCTCATGTGCTGTACCTCGTTTTTCGCTACTTTGATGGTAAAATTGAATGTAAATTTGGGCAATCACGATATCTTGTTATAGGAAATTCATATTCATTACGGACACTTTTTTCTTGATAATTTTCAGCGAGTTGAACGGAATAGAAAATAAGAGCTGATAAAAGTAAAAAAAATGAAAATTAATCGAAAAATTCTACGATTTCGCATTTTTTGTAATCCTCTCTTTTGTCGACAATGGTAGAAATAGTTATTGTGACAAGAAAAGCTTGACATATACTTTGTAAAGCATAAGACAGCTATCACGTCACACAAGATTGTAGAGAAGAGTAAAAAAAACAGAAATGAGGGGGAGAAAAACGCTTGTGCCCTCGGGGCCCAAATTGCATCTCCAAACCCTCGACATTTTTTCCGTCAACCTCTCTCTTTCTCTCTCTCTCTCTCACTCCTTCTCTCCACCCCCGTTTTTTTTTCTCTCCTACTTTGTCCTTGATAAATATACCTTCAGTTCTCTTCCTTGGAGCTGTCCTCGCCCTCCCGTTCACGTTCACCCTGGCAAGGGAATGAATTCCTCTCTTGACGGAATGAAAAGAAGCTCAGGCCTTGTTCTGGCTCTTCACGAATGCTTTTCCGTACAGACTCGTGTGCGTGATATAAAGCAAATCGTCGAGATTTCGAGCCAAGGTCACACACATTTTTTGATCGTTAGACATTTTATAAGGTAAAAAATAAACCTCCATTATTGTTTATCTTTTTTTATTTCCACCATCAGGCCAAAAAGCGCGGAAAAATCGTAAGCAAAATCAGAAGCATATGTAAAGAGAGGCAGAGTAATATACAAAAAGATTCAAAAAAATACAAAATACTTGTCAAACTCCAAGATGTGAAAGTACAAAGTAATTTAGTGAAGAGTAAAAGGGGAGCCTTTGATGCCCCTTGCCACGTTTAATCCACGTTTATACACGAAAAATTATGACAACATAAAAGGCGAAAAGATGTATTTATGTCAAGCTGCCATACGAATAAAATATTCCATTGATGTTTGCAAAAAACATTTATCAGAATTACTGTGTTACACATTTTCGTCGGACATATTCACACAACTCAAATGTCCTCTTTACTAAATTGATAAATAAGCAATGGTAAGCAATGATAAATAAGCCTCCATGATCACAGGGGCTGACGTAAAATAATGTTGCATTTGTCTGAGAATTATCATGAATTCGAAAATAATAATTACAAAATTTATTTTCGAGTTTTTGACGACGTTCAGTAAAGATGAAAAATTCATAAACGTGTCTTCACTTTGATACCGTCATATTTATCACCTGCGAGTTATTGTGTTATCATCCTTAAAAATTGCTGTGGGCTACGCGTCAAACATACCCCAACAATTTGTCACGTTCTGTTTGGGACAGTCTGACGAAATTGTATTCACAGTAATTCATAGTGGAATATTTTCTTCGTTTAAAAAGCCAGAGAGCTCGAGATGAATAGTGAAAGCGGTATTGGAGAAGAAATATAGTTTTTTTTTTTTTACGGGGCAAGGAGAATTTGCTTGTGTGTTCTTTGCCTCCGGGATTATACACCGATATATAAGTTGGGAAACCGACGCGAAGCTTTTAATTGGCCGTCGTATGAACGGTGCAATACTTCGTATTAATCTTTCTCGCTACGATGTTTATAAGCATATTTTATCTTCTGGGAAATGACGTTTAATGTGCGCAAATTAATATCCATGATTTGTCGGATTACGAATGGAATGAATGGTGGGCGCCAAGAGAAGCAAAGATAACCGGGAAACAAGTGCACACATTCATGCGCCTGTGTTCCAATATGGAATTAACGCCATTATATTTTTTATAAAATTTCAAATAATAGCGAAACGTGTAAGAGCTTAACCCAGTTTATCAAATAGTAGGATTATTTTTCCAAAAATTTCAAAAAAATGGATGGAAAACCTTATGATCCGTTGTTTGCGAACAAAAAACACGTTGTTTAAATAAGTTAATCATTTCAAAATGTATTTAGTTAACTTTTGAAGGCCAAAAGTCACTATTAAATTATCAAGATAATGACGTTTCTTTTTGGTGTGCCTGATACATATTGAGTATTATGTATGATTGGTGCATATCTATCTGCAAGAGGTGGAGGGGAGAAGTGTATTATACAGGCTGTGGGTATATGAGCTTATCCGGCCTTGATCTCACTGGACCAGTTCGGCTATTTGCATGGTCATTTCTTGCAAATCTCGGTAGGATGTAATTGGCAGCGTGTGGTGGTGGTGGTGGTGGACTTATCAGCATAGAGCTCCAAGGGAAAGAGAAAGAGAGGGGGAGAGAAAGCAAGATGCCCAGAGAGATTCGATGAATACACATATGTACGATAAATTCTTAGGAAATGAAAGGTCGTAACCGGTATCGCTTAACATTACAAATCACTAGAGTTGCAACCTTTTGTTTGTCAGGGAACAACATCCATATACGCATGTCTTCACACAAATGCATATGCATGCGTATTTCCTCGTATCTCTGGATAGCTCCACCGTGTACCTTCAACTGTGAGAATCGATGGACGAGGACAAGCTTCTTACCACAGGGATGGAGAGAGAGAGAGAGAGAGAGTGAGAGAGTAGCGAGATGTCCATTTAGTAAGGGTTAGGATTCTCGCTAGGATTGGCATGGATACACAGAACATGCGATGAAATCCTAAGGCCCAAATGGTAGATGAAACTGCATATGTATATGTATATACGCATTTGGTTTCGTAAGACCGATATGCAAACCAAGACTTCTTGAGGCTTGAAGAGCAAGAGACAGTTGCGCGTGTACTAGCTCTGCCATAGAATATCGTGCTTTCTCTCTCTCACTCTGGTCCCATATCACAGGCTCCAACTAACGTAATCTACCCCAACATGTGACACGTGACCGGCTCCCTCTCCTATTCTCCCGTGACGTAATTGGCGCCTGATCCGATCCATAGAGCACAACTGAGGGTAGTTTCGAGGTTCCATTAGACATATATGTATTAAGCTTGATGGCGTATGCCATGGTATATCTATATATATATTCACGTGTGTTTATATATACAAATATATATATGTATACATATATAGGTTGAACGTTGAAGGGGAGTCGAGCCGGACGTTATCTTTCGTCGGTCGTAGCGGCTTATAAATTACTTCGACGTCTCGTTCGATGCCACAGCTTCCCTTGCCGCCCCCTCTCTCAACCGCCAAAGTATCACACAGAGTTTACGCCTCGCACGTTATACATTCTCCCGACTACACATGAGTACGTGTATTGGTAATTTATGTGTAGCTGTATTTGAACGTGTGGCGCTGAATGTGGGAGGGACGAGGGCTTTTGTCACTATTTTCCACGAGTGTTAAAGATAAGAGAGCGCGCAGCATCCATGTGGGGACGATCTCGCGATTTGTTCAAATGTTTATCTCCCACGAGCGTGTCACATGTGAGAGAGCCTAATCGCTGCCAGAGGCTTAGATTCTCTCGGAAAAGCAAAGCCCTCCATTTTGTTATCACAATAAAAGATCGATTCTACGATCGCCGATTAAACTATGACATGCGTGCAAGGAGTTTATGAGATCGCGATGCAATTTGATGTTGTTCAGGGCAAACAGGGGTCGATGACACCAGAACTTTTAGCTCTGGATAAAAGTGGAACGGACTCACCCGGATTACGTGGTTTTCATTCATGAGCGATTTATTCGATTGCGGTAACATACCTGAAACAGATAAAAAATAGCACACATTAATCACGTGGTATGTACTGCGAACGATAATAAATGTTGGCACGATAGTGTCAGCGATTTTTTTCTTCTTCGTATAATTACTAAGAATGTTGAAATGAAACATTTTTGCGATGTCAAAGAGGGAATAAAACAGGTCGATAAATTGCAACGGGAGCAGTCAAAAATATAAAGATATCGGTAGTGAAGTCTGGAAGAGCAATTACAGTCGACCCATTTTCCGGACAATATAACGAAGCCACGGTGGGAGTGGCGCCTCTCACTCTAACCCGTTCCTGTAAACTACAGCCTCGGCTTTCTGCTGGAGCTGCGCCAAATCTGGTGACAGAGGAACAGAGAGAACGAGATAAAGAGACAAACCATGAGCAGAGCAGGAGACACATAGAGGAGAGTGAATGTGAAAGCTATATTGCGTATTATCGTAGCTATCTATATTTCTACAATGGCAAGGTTTCTACAATGGAGAGGTTAGTTAAAGCCGGCTTAAGTTGGGCAACCTCCTCCTCAGAGGTTTGGACAGAGATCCCCTCGAAAATGTATTGTCATTGGTGGCTTCTCTTATACTCCTTGTTAAAAAGAGAATAGGATGTCCTGGAAAATGGTACATGGTAGTCGAAATAAAACAGACGACGTATTATTTCTCTCATAGAGTACTTTGTGTCTGGTTCATACGTGCATACTATACCTCGGATCTCGTACTGCGAGTTAACCCAGATTTCAGAAATATTGCTTTGCCATGAACTTCGTGGGACCGACATGGTCCAAGTGGATCGACAGTAAAAGTATCATCCACCATATACACACGGGATTATGTTGCAACGCAAAACATGTGTTCTCATCGAAATTTCGATGGGAAAACGTATTTGCTCATTAAATCAGAATTAATCGTTCATTATTGTTATGAACGATAAATCGACATCATAGAAAAACAATATGCCTCACATATCCATAATAATCTGTAATCCTAGCACCGATAAAGATATACGCTTTATTCTGCAGTCGTAATCCTTATTCATTTGATTTCTCTTTATTTCAAAATTTCGTTACGAAAATTAGCACAAAATCTGAAAAGATAATCCGGTTATACAACCTCTATACTTGCTATTATTGTAACATATATATACAGCATCCACATACGTATCTTTATGTATGGGTCCAACTTCGATAATCTACTTTCTGCGAGCGAAGAATCCTTCGATCTCGATAACTATGCAGCCAGTTTTCTTTTTCTTTTTCTCTTCGTACATAACGGGCGATCTGATAACGAGAAATTATTCCAAGAACGACAATGTGCCGAGAGGACAGGAGAGAACAAAACTCTACTATTTTTTGCAGTGGTCATCTCACTCTTTCTTCAGTAACACGTAGTTCGATGAACGGTTTCAAACATTATTTCAAGCGGCATGGACGAAGCAGAATCTATGTGTATGATACGTAACTGAAAAAACACTTGAAAGCTATAACGCTAGTAATACAATCTTTGGAACAGGAGCAATCATTAAAATACAATAATGATAATACTCAGCAACGTACGGTCGCGATACGTAAAGAGTTATCTCGTACGGACGTTCGATAATCCAAATAGATAATCAATTGTTTAGTATAACTAGGCTCGAAATTTCTTCGAGGAAAGGCCCCCGAGCGCTGTATTTTATATTTCAATTGTTTATATGCATAGAATGAAATCAGATCTATGCCATATACTACTATATATTTACGCAGAAGAACAATAAGCGATAAACTTTGCAACACACATTTAACTTGATTACATATAAAATAGTAAAATAAGTGTTTGTGTATGGATAAAATGATTCACGAGATACGAGATTGCTGAATTTTTCTTTTCTTCTCTCCATTTTTTGTTTCATCTTCGTTTTTATCATACATTTCGAGTATGTTGCAAGAGACAGAAAGAAATGGATTACAATCGGAGCGATGATGCTGTTATACCCGAGAACCTCCAAGCAAAGCGACCAAGTCTTCCTCCGGGTTAGGCGCTCCATCTCATGGATACAATGGAACCCGATAAGGACAATGAATACTTTTTGAAAACACCCTATCCGTGTATATCTCATTTTCATTCGTATGTATTGATATAATTTATTCTGAGTGTATCGAACCATGAGGGACATCAAATATGGTGCACTATCTATGAAAGAAGTTTTCTATCCTGATCGGCCAAGAAATCGATTTTCCATTAGAAATATTATCTCGAATACTTGAATCGCGAAGTGAGCTTTCATTGATAAAAAAGGCTAAAAGTGTGCTTCTGGAATAGTCTGCTATTACAGACATTGTCAAAGGTTTTGTTTTGTATACATTGAACGAAAATCTGTGGGAGGACAAAGAATATTGACTGCATTATTTGTTTGGGGGATGATGTTTGAAAGAGGCTCAAAATTAATGAGATTTAGGAAGAAAAAAAGGGAAGATAAAAGAAGATGGTAAGCAATTATGTTTCCCGGAACCATCAATCTCCGAATTCCCACTCGTCTTCGTCCTTGTCGTCAGGCTGTCGACTCTCTACTTCGTTATTTTCTTTTCCATTTTTTGTCGGTTCTTTTCACATGGTTATACTGCAATCTGCGGAAATTAGGAGAGTTCACGAGATAAAGAGAGAGGGAGTGTATTGAGAAAAAAAAACAGCCGAAACTCATTAGTTTCACTCGGGTCATTCCCACCATCATCATCAGGCATAGTGCGTGCAAGAAAGATCTTCCTCCATTTGTCACGAACGGACTACACCATTTTCTCGACATTTCCTCACCTTTTGACGTTTGATCACAAGTTTTCAGTACACTTAAGACGGTGGAGCATAAAATGGAGCTTTCGCCCAAAAGAAAGGCACACACTGTAACGAGCATCAAAGAAATTTGTCTTTCAAAATATTCACATATGCCAGGAGCTTTGCCTGATTGTTGCACGTAATGTTGGCGTGAAAATAACACGAGCTTCAATCATTATTATCAAAGAAAAAATATGAGAGAGTCGACTTTTTCACGAAAGTGGAACAACAGGTCATCGTCTTTCGAGTCGGCGTTTCTGCACTAAAGTCTCTCTTACGGCGGCAAATGTAAAACGAATATAAGTGTATTATACATGCATATAATACGCACTCGCTTTTTACCCTACAGAAAACGTGGCAAACGCGTGATAAAGAGAGCGAGGAGAAGTTGCGGTTTATATATATTGCGGCTATGTATACGTGTGTGTGTGTGTATGTACACGAAACGTTAAGAAAAATCGCTTTGAAGCTTGCCCGTTCGAGATCTTAATTAGTGTACCACTCACTGCGAGTATAATTATTTTTGCAGCCGTCCGAGGAGTCTACACGCAGGGACCACGAACATTATATTCTCTTTTCGTTTGCTTACGCCTTTTGAGAGGAGAATTATTTTGTTGAGTATTTACACTCCATGTATTTGCTGATACCAGGACGGCAATGGAGATTATATCATATGTTTCTATTTTATTTTATCGCAAATAGTTTTTCTGACATATTATTGAGGTTACGTATACTTATTGACATTTATGGACCGAGAGGACAAGATCAATATATCTTTGTAGATATTGCAACTTGGTCATAATACGTACAGTCTTATAATCTGCCTATATATATTCTTGTATAGCGAACTAGTTTAGTCCTCATAGAAGTTTCGTCGACATGACAAAATTATCAGGTACCTCTCGTACAATTTATATTATGGTGTATCTCATAAAGGTGAATGGTAAGAAACTTATCATCACGGTGGACAACTGAGCAGCTAACTCAGCTCGAATTCACGCCAGTAGCGGCTGCACTAAGTTTAAACGGTTCTCCTTTATACGATACCGGTACATAAATTCGTGTATATATATATACATATATTTTTTTTTCAAGATTTTTATGATCTGGCTCAAGTGACAGCAGTTTGGTCACTGTCCCGCTGACTTGAGAATAAATGTGCGTATATACGAGGAAAGAATTTATCATAATTTTATTTTAATATCTGATGTATGAATGTGGACGTATATACATATAATGCTCATGCATAAAAGTGTCAGATAAGTTAAAATAAAATTATTATGAACTCTCCTTTTGGATAAGCAGTGTGGTGAGATTTGAATGGCCGGATTAGAATAAAATCTCATTGATTATTCCGTCGAGCTGCTGGTTCATACGGATATTTTCCTCACGGGTCCTTTACTCTCGTTCTCATTCGATTATATTCTACAGTCTCTCTCGTGGACATACCAAGGGCTGAATATTAATCGAAACCCCGTAACGAAATAAGAACTCGAGAGAGAGAGAGAAAGAGAGAGAGAGAGAGAGAGAGCAGAACGACGATATTATATATGTTCTCTTTCTTATTCTTGCGTTTGAGAAGACGCACGTTTCGGTTCAAAGAAATTTTACGATGTCAGCTTTATTGGCCTGTCAACCACTTAACGGTGTATGTAGCGTCGCAGTGTCGGCAAACGTATCCATGTATATATTCTGCTTGTCCATCGCGAGTCCTGTTGAGCCCCCGCGTTAATGGACACAACCGAGTTCTCGCCCGTAGCTTTTATATACATGAATTCTCTTCGACTAAAGAAGCCTTTTCGAGCCAATCGCGAGAGGCTCGTGCTTCTCTCGTAAGATCGACAGAAAAGAGACAGAGAAAAAGAGTTTTGGTAACTCAAGAAGCCGAAACTCTTTAATATTCCACTGCTGAACGCTAGAAGGGCGCAATTCAGAACTTTCGCAGCGAAAAATAACGATGCATTCCTCCCTCTTGTTATTTAATTATTGATATATATCATACGATGCACATGTATATCCTTCCATTCGAATTACGAAGGTTTGATATACGTTATGTACCAAGAAACGCCCTCAGCCCTCTCGTATTTCGATCGTAATTCACCATTCGGCCCTTCAGACGTGATTCCTTTTTATAGCGTAGAGAAAAAAGAGCAGGATTCCCACTCCCTGTAATATCCATTCTCTTTTTATTGTTTAGGGCTCGACCGTATCGCTCGGGTTGTCCCTTATCATTATCATGATCCATTCTACCTCCGACCCGACGTTTCCGTTTCTTTCATTTTCTTCATTATCTGTGAAACGAGGATATAAATGTCATGATATCTATTTCCGAATATCAATTACTGTGATATTCACGTGTGTCTATATTTTCGTGTAATTCTGATATTCGAGGGACTTTCACATGTGCTCGATAACCTCTCGTCTTTGCCAAGTTTTACTGCTGTTTGCGGTTCAAAATGTCACGTTGTTTTTTCTCATTGACACTGGTGATGAAATTTTGTCCGTTTGTCGCAGCGACACCACTTACACCGAGCATCCGGTAAGCTCATCTTCGAGAGAAGGTTTCATTGCGAAAAACACAGCAAGCCCGAGAAATGCGTAAACGAACGGCAGAGCCAACACTTCGTACATATCTTTATGACGTTTCTGCGTTTTATTCGAAGAGCCGTCTTGCAGTGCCGGTACGTTAATTTGTCGGGAACCCGCATAACTTTTTTTTTCTCATCTTTTCTTTTTTTGTTCGCCTTCGTACTCTCAGCAAATGCCTCCGTGGCAATTCTAGTCCCGAGAAAATACAAATAATTTCTTGGACGTTCCAATCTCGTCGAGATGTAATACTCGTCGTCGAGACTCGCTACATTGTCGTCGACAAGTTATGCCCGTTAAACAGCTAATACAATTGCCAAATTTGACGTACCGCGCTCGCAGAACTACAGCGTCTTTCGATGTGGCAATATATTTAGAAAACTCATTACCCGAAGCGTTTCCTCACAATGGAGCCCATTCACGCATGTGCCAGCTAATAAAATGTTCACATTTTTACCGCCGTCGGGTAATAGCTCACGAAACCATCAAGCGCCTTTTATTCATTCTTATTCTTATTATTGTTATTTAACGTGGTTTCAACGAAACAGTTACTTTAAACTACTCATTTAATCGGGAAATATTATTCTTGTAATGTCGAAAGCATTAATTATTTCAAGATTTTTCCAATTACGAATCGAAGGAAAAAGACTTAACGATTCTAATTTGATTTATTTCTTAACCGTTCAAGAGGTATTGCCACAAAAATCGTTCTTTTTCGTGCAGTGTTAGATGAGCGATTTAACCCGTTTAAAAAAAGAATGTCATCGACCTTTTTTCCAAATGTGTGAGTGTGCTGATGTCGAAAGGAAATTAACGCCTCGCTCTAATACTGAGGCTTCTTCATTGTTTGTCGGCGTCGGCATGGACGGGTAAAAAGCCTCGGGACATTCACGGGATAAAAAAGTTACTAGGAGTACAAACCCAGGTTGTCGAAAGATGATTCACATGGCCGTCATCGTTATAAACATATATATACGTATATGCGAGATGCCAGAGGCTGATGTATGACCAATTTGAAAAGTGAAATCTGTCAAGTCAGTGTTCTCCATACCAACCAACGTGGCAAAAAAAAATTGAAATTTGAATAAAAGTATTTTCTATAGTGTTATTCCAGAGATTCCCGAGAAAATAGTGAAAATAGAGAAACCTGTACAGCGTTCCAATAATCAATAGACTACCAAGAATTTTATGAATCGAGACGTATAAATGCAGGTTGGGAGATAAAAAAGAGAAAAGTTTGCAGGAATGATTGATCTCTTTTTGCCATTAACGTGGCGTTCATTCTAGACGAATACTTGAACGCGAAGCGAATAAATGATGACGAGACGGTATACGCACAAAGAACGATACAATCGAATGTGATGAACGTACTATTGCAATCTTTCAATGTTGGTTCGAGAGCGCCTGCATAATATTAAATTTGATCTATGCAACAACTTCGAATGGTCAAAAGTACGTATACGAGATAAGTGTCGTAAATACGGGTTCATTGTAAATTCGACGATACTCATCGGCACTTCTGTACAATGGTACACTTATAATAAGTTACCGTAATAAAATCGACACGGAGACAAGTAACTTTTGATTGAATTGAAAACGACTGATAATGAAACTGAAAGAGTGATTAAGGTTCTTTATATATATATATTTATTAGAGATGTAGGAATAATAATCAGGGTGTTGTGATTACAAGCGATACCATTCTTAATTCTTATTGAACATCAAAATGGATGACAATACGATATTGGGTTACAAGCCAAGAGCGAAAGACAATTACGAACTATAGAGTCAATTTCTTCAGACTTGTTGCTGTCGGTAAATTAATCCAAGCTCAAAGTCCAAGCTGAGCTTTGCTTTCGTTGTATCGTGGCCGTTTCTATGACGACGAAATAAGATGCTCCGATCTATGGTTCGAGTTTTCATGGCACAAAACCTCACCGAAAGAAAATATGTTTGCAGAAGAGACGAGCTCGACTATAGCATATTGTAGAACGTTTCTAGGAGATCTATGTGTGTGTGTGTGTGTGTTCTCCGTGAAATGGAAGAAAGACGTGGACCAGCTCACAGCTGGTGCACGCTAACTTTATTGGGCCATACCGTGTTCTATATGAGTCTATACATGTATATGTTCAAGCGAATGGAGAAGCTAATAGCTCTTTCGCGTTCGAGACGACGAGAAGCTACTAATGCTCTTTCACTCTCGCGGTATATTCGCCACACTCTCTCGCTTATTCTCTTCGTTCTCTCCTGCGGGGAAGTGAGATTCTTCTCTCGTGCATCCAAGGGGCACATTAATCTCGTGCCTTCTATGCGCCCTCGCCTTCGCTAAAGTGCTTCCGATGCTTGCTTCACCTTTCTCTGTGATGCTGCTACGCCGCCAGCCTTGCTATGCTTTTTATATATACCTAAACTTTCTCTCTCACACTTTTTTTCTCTCTCTCTCTCCCTCACTCTTTTTCTCTTTCATGCATTTTCTTCTCTCTCGTTTTCCTGACAACACCGTCTTTCCGACGATGCTAGAGAACCCCATGAGGCTCTTTCCCGAAAGTACGCTCGCTATATAGAACTAATCTTCCTTCCTTAATACTCTCTCATTACGCTGTGCGATCGTTCAAATGACATTGCTTGCTGAATAATAATAAAAATATCCTTACAAGTAGTACAGAGAACTTTATGTTTTAGCTAGAAAATTATAAATGGTTAAACAGCAGAGCACGCTCATTCATTCAGGAAATAGCTAATCGCTTGTCAAACAATAGTGGCTAATTGAATATTGGAAAAATCAATTATTTGATATCGTTACGTTTAATTGTTGATTTAAACGAGCTCTCCATTTATAACATGTACTAAATGCAAACAACCCTTAGCATTCCAATATTCACTGCCGATATGCAGTCTCCTCAAACGTTTGTGCATATTCTGCTTATTTTATGCAGGCCAAAAGATTCTCAATGGCAATTCAACCGACAAATATAAATTTAAACCACTCCAATGGTACCGCAAAAGTATTACGTATGACACGTTCATGTATTCGACCATTTACTGAAATATTCTCATTAATTGTTCACTTCAAATTGGAAATATATTCAATTTTCTTATTACCAATTTTATCTCGTCTGTTCTCTCTCATCAGTGCTCCATACGAACCTCGTTTTGGATATGACATACATAGCTATTTGGATATGACATACATAGACAAGTTACATTTATTTTTGTATCAGTAATTCTCTAAAGTGCAGCTTATGTTCTCTGAAAAACGTCAAAGAATATTACGAAAATAGTTCCTATTAGGTTTCTCGTAGCTATTTCTAGTGCATTTCCACTCTGACATCAATTTAAACAATTTCCAGTCAATTTATAACTAAAGAACAGTTTTATAAATATCCTGGAAACTGCGATAAATGGTGAATTTAAAAACTGTGCTGATCTTTTGTTCGAAATCCATTTCGAGCTAAATTTAATTCTGAAAAACGTTCTGTCGCTGATGGCTTGAAATCTGCCACTCGAAATCATTTTTCCGACAGTCGGGCAGCCAGAGAGAGCGAGAGAGAGAGAGAGAGGCTAGGACACCCACGTGCGGATGTCAATGGCGTGACAGCTCTTCGGCAACCGAGAGCAAACAACACGCGGCCATCACAAGTGAATACTTTTCGTCGCGACTGATGAACGATAGACGTCAGAAACGTCACGAGATATAAATCCTTTTATTGTGAATTTTAACGCCTCTGTCGAACTGTACACCAAATACGTTTGTGTATATACTGCATATTTGTTGCACGATTGTTATTTACGTATAGCCATATGTATGTATGGATTTACCAGAGACTCGAAGTGATTTCCATTCGAGAGTGATGAGGCGAGGTGAGGACAGGACTTAGGCGTAACCCGGAAATATCAATCAATCTTCGACGAAGCTCCTACTCAATTTCTATTATTTTTGCCCGGCATATAAACGATTTATTACCATTTCGAAGAATACGGTTTCGTCGCGTATTTCATTGTTTTTTGAATGCATACGATATTTTTTGTTTTTACTTTACGCGATTACAAAAAACTTTCAGGTTCAGAAGTTTCTATTTGATCTCATACTATTATCTCATAATATTATGGGGATTCAACCACAACAAATAATCGTAACTATAATGGCGAAATTCGGTAAAGAGCATAATCGTGGTGCAACTGCATGCAAATTATAGTTTATTTATTTTATTTTTTTCCTAACGATACTACAAAAATAAAGAGAGAATTTCCAACGAATAAGTTTTACCACGAGAGATAACGTTATCGTTCGTTATCGCAACCCCAGTGTCTCTCGTTAATTTTCAATCAGCTATTCATACACGTATCTCTAACCGTATCTAACGTCGTAACATATATTCTCAAAACGACGCAATAAAGGACGATTTTTGTGAATTGAATTGAATTAGAGGGGAAAAAAATGAAATCTACGAGCAGTATATTCTATCGCGATTTTCAATGTTTTAGTACTCGTTTTATCGCATTCGCGATTTTTCGTCACTGTTATGCTTTGGGTTGTATATATGCACGTTGAAGTGTCGGTGTAGGTGGGTGGTCGTGCAATGCACTATGCTTTACAGATTGCTATATGTATGTATAAAAGTTGTAGAACGAGTCAGATGCGCGTGCTGGCTTTCTCGCTCTTTTCCCCTGTCCGACAAATATCGGACTTCGAGCTCTGCTCCGATTTACATATTTGATTGTGACGCACGGGCCACCAGGCTCCCGTAAATCGTGAACCGCACGATGTCTACTAAAGAGAGCGAGAGAGAGGGAGGGAGGGGGTATCGTCGTCTTGAAAATTCAAATCTTTTAGATACCCCGTTGTAAAAGACAGAGAACGGGAATGCAAAAATACATTCATACAATGAGAACACGACATAGCTTCTCACATCTTTCACGTGGTTCTCGTTTCCCTCATATAATTGCGCTTCTAACGGTCGGAAAGTCTTGGCAAATTTACGATACTCATTGTAGATTCGCCCTACTCTGGTGCATGGATAATACATCTTGGAATTCTCCAAAGTGTGAGGGCACAACTCCGGTATTGTCCTGGAACGATCTATGATGCAAACCACGATTGTTCTCCAGTGAATTAACGTTTCACCTATAGTACAAGTACACGATTTTGGACTTGAATGTATATACTCCATGAGTAATCGACAAATTAGTCATACTTCGGGATGAAAATTATAAGAATCAAAAGAATTACTGAAATCTGACGAAACATTTATGGAGACTCATTGTTAGAATGGCGAATGAATTATGAACTTCCGAATGAAATACTATATTAGAGCATGAGTAACAGAGAAGGCTTGCCAGAAATATAGATCGAAAAATTTATTTCGAATAATAGAGATTTTTTTCTTTCAAATCGCAGTCTCAATCGGGATTTTAATGTTTACATTTTTTTTTTGCGAAAAATGTAATCTACAGGCTCATCTTAATTTTTTTTCTTCCCCCGATGCTGTATTTTTGTAATTTTAATTTCATACAATTTTCTTTGAACGTTGAAACATCTCACGAGTGTGTTCCTTGCTCTATGCAGATGGTGGTTTCCTTCACGTTTTGACGTCTCACTCCAGAGCCACAAATACAGCTTATTTACGTCATCCATTTTTTGCTTTCGTTTTTTTTTTCTAATAAGGTATCCACAAGAGTCCACTTTTTTCTCACTCTTGTTTATAATCGTCCTCACTCGAACTAGTGTCTCAAAGATTTTCTTCACGAAGGAAGCAGCGTGTAACTGAGCAGGCCACGAGACTAATTCATTGGGACACAGTTTTTACGCTTGGATAAAGCATCAACGAGATGAGTCGGTGTGGGCCAATGAGAAAAAGAGCGAGGGAGATCATGAGAGAGAGAGAGAGAGAGAGAGAGAGAGAGAGGGACGAAACGTCTTGACATCTCTCAAAACCGTCACGGAAGACCTCACAGACTGTTCACTCCACACTTTTTGGTTTCTTCTCCCTCATCTTCTTCTCTCCTCGATCTCAAGAATTTTAGGAGCTCTGCATTAATTGAGACTACAAATTGCTCCATTAATAGGGAATTTCTTTGTAATTTACCGCCCAGAGCTGTGCGTGTCCCGATTTGCGTACCTCAAAGTCCTCCCCTCTCATATCTTTGAGACGCGTTCAATATTTAAATAACAATTAAAAAGAAAAGGAATCCAGGCGGTTGGAGAAAAAGCAGAGAGAAAAACATGGAACTCGGAGCGCTTTCGCGAGACAATTAAGACGATCCGCTGTGGTTTGTCTCAACGCGGTTATGAGTTTTGTAAGATGAGAAATTAGTGAACAGACATGCGGGAGGCTAAATCTATAAAACATTATACGGAGATCGTGACGGAAATACGGTATGTAACAGAACAATCCTCGGAAATGATTGCTAACAGAAGAAACAAAAAAAGGCCAGACTGGAAAACTCCTTAGCGTCTTCATTTCGTTCTGTGGCTCATGCATTTCTCACAAACTATATTGAAAATCCTATCTGAATATTCCCCACTCGATTATTCAAAACACGAGTGGACGCGGTTTTGTCTTGCTTCACTTTATTTATCGACGGATATCTTCACCACACCGAACAGTCTTGTATTGCTTTTCATGCTTTTTTATTCTTTCTCTTCCCTGACACCCTCTTTCTGTCACCCTTCTGCACTTTATTCTTCTCTTTCTATTTTATACTTTTATTTCAATCATCTCCGTTTCTTTCTATTTTTCGTGCCACGTGGATTTGCAAGTCAATGGTAACTCCAAGAAGTTATCAGCCTATCCATATCTCTGAAATTCTTTTTTCGTGCCAAAAGTAGAAGAAGAAGAAAAAGAAGAAGAAAAAAGTGAAAAAAGTGAAAAAAAAAAAAAAAAAAAAAACAATAAGAGTTTCTTGTCTCTGATATATCCGAGTCTTTTTATCCTGATATACAAACCAACTCTCTTCACTTTCTCTCATCTCTTATCTCTAGCGCACACTGCCTGTCTTCCACTTCTTACACCAGTTCGTATGCCCGAAAAGCGAGGTTTTTCCTTTATTTGATATACTCCAGAAGTTATGCAGGTACAAATTTTCACTTGACTAGTTTTCAATGTCTTCGTGTGCTTCGGACCTTTTTTTCGAACACAAATGTATTCTTATAATTTGTACTATTCCAAAAACGATGAAATTAATAAACATATTTAATTTCTAAAAAAATGTGCAAGTGTTATAGCATGAAACCATATTGAAATGAATTCCGATCATTTATTTTGTATTTTTATTATTTTCTCTTTCCATTAAATTCAATAATTCAATACGAATCAGTTGAATCACATTTATTCGATTAATTGCGCAAGCAATCGAATCAACTCGAAGCCTTTTGGAAATTAAATTGAACCGAAAATAAATCAAATTAAGTGACAAATTAAATTCCCTAATAATTAATTGGTTTCCCGTAATAATTAAAGGTTGGCACTGTACTCGAACTTATATTTCATGATTATACCACTCCACTACTAACATGATTTAACAACGCAATTTTTCGCTATAATTTCATCGAAATAAATTGTTCATTATATATTCAAATATTGGGATTTATTCCACTGCAATGACTGGTGTTATTAAACAGAGAGGAATAAAAACAAGCGTTTGTAGCCAAAATGACATTTTGGTACGTGCCAGAATTTTTTTAAATTTCTCCATTTATACGCGAACCGAAATTGACGGCTCGTAACTAACCGCAGATTGAAGAAGGGGCGGGGATGATAATGATCGTAATGAGAGAGATGAGCCGACAGGAAGATGGGATGAGATCATGGATGGCATCCTTATCGAAGTTTTGGCACACTGTACGAAAATTCTTTTCATGCTTTACCGTTAAAATGTACGCTCGCACAAACGTAACTGTCACAAGCACGTTGTCCCATTGCAGAGGGAGACGGAGAGAGACAGAAAAGAGAGAAGAGTGCCAGGAGCATGGGCCAAAAGTATTTGCTATACACGTGTACTTATTTTTCAAACCGTTCTCTGGTTATCATATCGACCACGAAATATCACGCATTTTCTGGCATATCAGGCGCTTCTCTCGAAATGGAGTTTACGATAACGCTTCATGAGGCGAAAAGGGAAAGAGAGAAAGAGAAAGAGAACGGAGTGGAAGAGCGCCGTAGTAACGGATTAAATTGCATCATTTTCTCCCTCATGTTTGGATTAATATATGAAATATTATCACGGAAATGCTGTATAGAGAAAATATGCAAAACGAATATATATGCGGTCAGTATTTAATATACTTGTTATTCCGACTCATTAATCCCCTGTATAAATTTTCCGCGTATCTCGATTCGCGATTCTCCATACTCCCAGGATCCTCGTTACACTTTTAGCCAAATAAACTCGACGATGCATAAAAACATTACATATTTGTAAATATATTGAAACGTGTGTTACTTTACAGAAAAAGTTTATATGAGCTTCACGTGACTTCCGGTATAAATCAACATTAGATAAATCGTGAGTAGATATATTTGAAACGAGATAGCAAATCCCTCCTGGTTGAGAAACTGCGTGAGTCTTATACGCGGGAAAGTGAGCCTTTAATGCCGATAGTATAAGAGTTTCTTTTGCAATCGGATCAATGACAGGTTACTTAACCTCAATTAGCAATGGCGTGACTAACAATAAGAAGCGTGTGTAATTTGCACGAGTTTGACGCGCTAACTCTCTGTTCAGTAGCGACGTGGACGTCAAGATACGCGCGTACATATAAGTAGGTTATTGTAGTCTTATTTCTCTTTCTCATTAATCGGCGTGAGGTCAGCGAGTGTGGAGAATGCATAATAGTATGCTACAGCTGATTGTAGCTATGGCGCCGCAAAACTTGACGCCTCGACGTCGCCGAGTTTCATCGAGTTATCCATTATAAGATTTATGAGGTTAGTTTCTAACCAAGTTCAACGCACATTAATATTTAGCTCTTCAATTTATATGCAATATTAATAAATATGTTATTCGTATTACATATTTGATTTTCTCTAGTATATACCGACGATAATAATACAATTCAATTTTTTACGTCCAATGAAATTTCATTCAATTGAATAACAACGTTATTTCGTGTTTAACATTTCTATGTGTGGGTTTTGACTTCACGTATCAATGTTGATGCCCGAACACGGTTGTACTGAATTTAAGCGAGGATATCCTATAACTTGCTGCGGACAGGAACCCTTATAAACCCCCGAAGCGGAATATTTCCTACCGGTACGGCCAAAACAAGCAACCAAGCTAAAGCAGCAGCAGTCTCGAGATCCTAATTCCTAAGTAAAGTTTAGTCAAGCCGGCGCCGGTGCAGCACAGGTCTATGATTTATCGGTCTGCTTTCGCGCCCAGACTCGACTTCTCTTCCATGCGAAGCACCAGAAACTGCTCGGGGGGGCCATGTGCCTTGTTCCTTATACGTACACACCTCATATTACGTATATGCCATATGTATCTCTATACAGTTATATTTCTTTGTTGGATATTTGCGGTACAGATGTGTAAGTAATATCCACGAATCTTTTAGTCCCCGGGGTATTCACGTATGATACGTCGGTCTCGTTTACACTCGAATAAACCAATGAACGAGTTCAAGACTTTGAAAATGATCCAGAACTATCACACGGATTTATGCCACGACCAACGAAACGCGGAGTTGACGATGATACGTATTATAAATGTTTGTTTGAATTATGCCCTGAATCGAAGTGACGTATCCTGTGTGTCACGTCATATGTAGAATGCGGGTCCGAGCACCATTTAGAGTTTCCGGAATTCATATTATACACGCAACTTTTGCATGTATTTCGATATCTCATTCCTTATTTGGAGCCTCTGAATGGCTCAAACTTTTTTCTCACACTTCTTCTCTCTCTCTCTCTCTCTTTCTGTTTCTTTTTCCTCCGCTCTTTTCTCTCTGTTTCTCTCAAACTTTTTCTCTTAAGGTTATTACAGTATTGCTTCGTTCGAGTAAAGAGTGTTCTGCGGTCGAGAGGTCTTCATCTGGACCAGGAGAGATCGCGAGCGATGAACCGGCGTTGGAAAACCAGTCTGGTCAATTCTCGCGAACAAGAAACCACGAAGTGTCCATCTTTCTCATCTTACTGTACATACAGCACGTTGAATACTAACTATAAATATATGGAAGACTCTTTGCGGCATTTGGTCTTTCGTGATCTACGGGCATCGTTTCGCGTCGTGTTCACAAGAGTAAAAGACAGAGAAAACACGGGAGAGAAAGAGAGACAGAGAGAGACAGAGAGAGCGAGAGAGCGAGGGAGTGAGAAACGGAACATAGAAACGGACAGGGCAGCCTCAGGACGCAACGGTCGATCCGGCGGGTCTCGCAGGGTCGATCGTAAAAGTTTGACACCGAAAAAATGACCGGCAAACGTGCGCCTGCTAGAAATAAGTAAAGTTAAGGGTTAGAGAGAGAGGAAAAGATATAGAGAAATACAAAAAAAAAGAGAGCAGTGTGGTAAGACTCATCGAGTTTTATGAGTTTAGTTTTCAGAGGGGCGTTCTCGCTCCACCCGCAACGCCTGCACACCGCAAAACTGCTTTTTCATTTTTTACTGTTCTCTTATTTTCTCCCCTCACTTTCACATTTCCTCTCTCATATGCTTTAGAATCCATTGCTCAAATTTTTGTTTTTCATTCTTCGTTTTAAATCTTGTCTCTTTGAATGTGTACCCCATGGTGTTAAATCAAATTTAAAAAACGTATATCAAAATCCGGAATACACCAATATCGTAGTCATTTGACGGCAGGTCCATGATAATGAACCGGAAATTCCCAATCCTGATCTGCGTTTCGATTGTTTGATCTGTGTTGATTTTTTGGTGACAGTCATATCAGTTTCCATTTATTAATATAAAATAATCGATCGCATGAAACCCCTCACGTATGCGCATGGACACCAACACTTATGTAAGAAAAAGAGCACATGGTTTTTGTGGTCCGTGAGAGCGCGAGATATATCGTTCGTGTGTCTTCTGAAGAATAATAGGAAGGAGAAAAAATAGCGGAGCAAAAGGCCTGACTGGACTAAGGCGGGTGAAGAAGCAAAAATAAAATAAAATCGCGCGGTATTTCAGAGGATAAGAAAAAAACGAAGAAAATAGAGAGACAGAAAGGGAGATAGAGAGTGCGAGCAAAGGATTACACCGCATACAATTTACGCATGGAAAGAGAAAGAGATACATGCACATACCTCTGTCGAAATTTGCAGAACGCGCGATGTTGGCTCGTATCTTAACAACGTATTCGCCGATAAAAGCTCGAAAGGGTTAGAACGGCCTGAATATACAGTAATAGAAAAAAAGGGTAAAAAAGAGGATACGAGGCGGAGCAAGAAAGAGATCGGCGATTGGCGGCAAAGTATCGGGCCGCATTTTGGTTACTGTTGGAGCTCGCGAAAAATATGCAGCGACTACTCGCGAAAGACTTATTCTCCTTGAGCTTATCGGTGCGCGGCTCAAAATAAAACAAACGAAAAAAAACCGAAAATACTTCTTCCTCCCTTCGTTTCTCCGGGACCCTAATTTATAATTGGCAAGGTTGCGGCAGATAATAATTCCGGGGCAAGGAGTGTCAATCGCGGTGAAATATATCGAGGCGTATAAAAATATATATAATTGCATTGCGATATCAGCAGACTGTATATTTGATTAAAAAAATTGCGAAAGCCTCTGGATTGTTCGATAAAAAAGGGTAAAAAAATATGTGGAGAAATTTGTTGTGTGTTAGAAATCCTAAACGAGAAAATGTTTGTGCTTTCCGATCAATAAACTTTAGCATTTAATATTCGTGTATAAATATGATGGTTTGCTGGATGAAAATAATTACAGGTGTTGGAGGCCATTACGACGTACATCGGGCACGATGCGACGACTTTTGCATTACTTAAAGACATTCATATAAATACGTATACCTATATATTTGAATATAATATGGGAATAAAAATCGGGAAATAATATATGCAGATAGGGCTGGGAATATAGGCGATAATTACGAGCGTTTAAGAGAGCCGTCTCTCGTTCTTTCTCTTGGTATCTCCGTACCTCTTGAACTGTGGCGAAAGAAGGTTCCGGGACTGGGTGAGCGTGCTTTGGCATCGCGTGGGCTGACTCAATCTAATAACACGTTTCGCCAACTTGATATATCCATATATATATGTGTATATGTTCGTTAATGCAATATCAGAATGGTATATATATAAATATACATAGATTCACGAAGTAAATAAAATATTAGTATATTTATATACTGTGTATAATTTTAAATTTGAGAGCAAGCCAGGTATTCTCTTTGTTTAAGTTTGATCTCCAGAATTATTTCGTTTCTCGTTTTACTTATCCAAGAATCATCCATATTGTCGAGATATTTAAAAAATCTCTTGGCTATTTAAACCTATGAACTCATTTCTCTTGAGCGTGCAAAAACCTCAGACATTTTGGGTAGAAAACATGAAGAATAAATAATATGACAATGAAATGTTATTGGATCAAAGGCATATGTTGAAATTGTCTTGGCAGTTGTATATAATTGATATTTATTCGCATGATAAGTAACGGAGGTTGAAGCTCGTTTTTCGCTTTTATATCCCACTCGGAACTTTGGTAAACTTTAGCCTCTGCTTGGATGTTACTCGGCGTCTTGGGCGGCACGTGCTCTCGTGCGATTTATCCTCTCGCTCTCGAGATGAGAGAGGCGTCGCACCGCCACGTCTCAGTGGCATTCGCTAGCAAATATACGTACACATACGTATATATATTTACACGTATAAGCACGTACACACGTATCAGCCTCCACGTTTCGCTGTCACAGCCCATAGGATAGGCGTGGGTGGCTCTCTCACACTCTCTTGGTCGTTTTCTCGGAGGTTCTCTATGTAACATGGCAAAACGCTTGGCACGCGATAACACCTAAGGAATGCGCTATAAAGCGGAGAAACAAATGACTGGCGTACCTCTCACTTGTCTAGCACGTTGATGTGACAGCGGGTCGCGTTCACGAATGACTTTCGCGACACTACATCTCTCTCGTTCTATCCTGCTTCTCTCTATCTCTCTCCCTCTCTTTCCTCTCGTAAGCTTAGTAGGAAGAGAAGATCGTTTCTTGGCATTGCAAAAGCAAGGCGTTTGTGCTCTCAGTGATCATTTTCTCTATTTGCTCGTATTACGAGGCTTGCCGCGTACCCGAGTCTCGTGTTTCATACTTATGTTTGTAATATCTCTATGGAATAGAACCGTGAAATGGCCATGCATAGACACACATATAACATTAAAATATTTATGCACATTTATATACGTGAATGAGGTATAAGTCTACGGAATAGTGGTCTGCAAGAATGATCTACGGTCCTGTATAACGCCAGGGATCTCCCCTTCAACAATCTTGATCTTCTAAACAAAGTAGCCTTGCGTAATACGTATTCGTATATACAAGAAGTCTCCAACCTCTTCACAATTATTTCCCTGGTGTTCTTTTTCTTTCATACGCCGACGAATGAAGCCCTACAAAATCCTTCGGACTTGGGAACACTCATCCCTTCGTGCGTGCATTTCCGTACCACCTATGAAAAGACACATACAGACGTATATGTTTTCATGTATTTACTATGTAGCTATATATAAGAGAATCTTGAATGCCCAGAAAGTCCTGGCACGAACGAACGATTTGTCCTTCACTCTTGGTCGAGAATCGCGAGATTTCACGTCGCGGTAGACAGAGACAGAGTTACAGTGGGAGAGACGATCGAAAGACGATTTGTTCGTAACTCCAACGAGATCGGCTTGTCTGTAACGTTAGCTCTAGTTCGTGGTAGCTTCGAATGTTACAGGTTGCCTCAGAATTGATATATTAATTATTGAGGAAAAATATCGATATTCCATGTAGTTATGTTAATAACTTTTGCGAAGGAACAAAATTGCAACATTGTTTTGCTTCTTGGCTGTATATAAGTGTCGATGTCACTCGAACTTTTCTCTATCGAAAAAGGACATCAATTGACATTGTTATTTTAAATTCACTCTACAATCATATGATGTGGAATAAGTGCAGCGTTTACAAAGCAAAACCGTTTTCTTCTTTTTTCCGTTTTTGTTTCTGGGCTTGCAAGACGTGCAATGTATTGATCATGGATCGTCCTGTAGATCAGTCCAGGATATATCGTGGGCAAAGATCGAATCTCATGGAGACAGCGCGTGTTCCAACATGCCCACGTGGAAAGAAAACCGCGGGAGAGAATATAAGGCGCTAGGCTCGATTCGCGTTTCTCCTTCGCAAGTTAATTCTTCGTTCGGTTCTCGCGACAACGATGATTCTCCGATTACGGAGATCACGATCCAATCTACATCCCTGCATGCCCGAGATCCTTGAGTGCCTTCGCGATCAATTCGTACGCGACAGTTTTTTAAAGCTCGACGAAAATCGAGGATAAAATCAATGTAAAGTCAATTTACTCGTATATTATTCGACGCGCACATACAGACTTACATACAGACACATTTTCGATGCATAGAAATATAAATATAGCGAGTCAAGCAGAGGATACGAAGGATCCGAGACAAGTTCTCTTCCTTGTCCCGCTTCACCGTGGGACGATCCATATACGGCGCGATCGAGATTTTCTCGAGTCACTCTCGAGCAACCACATGATTTTATTCTCCTTCTCTCTCTCTCTCTCTTCGTCTCTCTATCCTTTGCTTTCTTTCTTTTTCTCTTACTAAGGGATGCACTTTCTCAGTGTTCATATAGTCCATAACCGCAATTTTCGATCCCACAGTGTATGAGATGTGATGTGACGACAAAATGCCAGAACGTATATGATGAATAACGTGGCGTGCACTTGTCGAACACGATAAGTATAGTATATTATTGATCGATCGGTAAAAGCCATCAAACTTCTTCTTGAAAAAATATTCAGAAAATATCGCTATCTTTTAAATGAAATAAAAACAGATTTTTTTATTCAACCAATTCATCATTAATACTTTCATTCAATTGAATCGGAATGAAAATAAATGATTTATCAATATAAATATAGATCATTTGGAATGAAAATTGAAATTTTTATAGTAGAAGCTCGTGCTTTATTATATGGCAGTGTAATTTTTTTGACAGGTTTGATTAAAACATAAGAGATTGTCTTGAAAAATTTTAAACATCTTAATTGTTAATTAAATTTCTATCATAGCCTAAGGCATGGTCAGTAATTGAATTTCCGATAGCGTCCAAGTATGAAGACTCATCGGGTTAAATCAATCCAATAATCAGCTCTCTTCTTTTTTTGCTTCCACTACTTTTTATTTCCTGGTATTATTCACTCAAGCAAAGCTGAACAGTTTTGCTGGTCAGTGAGGTGAATTATCCCTCTCAGCTCAATGAGACCGTGGTAATATCAGTGTGGATCAAGTAGGGAAGTGGAATCGTGTTAGTCCGGCTCGTAAGGAAAAAAAAAAAAAAAACCAGTGTATGAGCCAATACATATGCGAAGAGCAGTGAAGTGAGGAGAGGCTATCGAGCTGAGAGGGTTAACAGGACGTCTCTGTGTTCTCATCCGATTGCTGAAACGTCCGCGATTGCGTTTCTCGATTGTTTAATTTAACGTGTCTCTTTCGCGAATGACGGTTGAGAGAACGAGCAAGAAATAAAAGGAGATAATAAAAATGAGATTAAAAAAAGAGTAGGATGCGCGATCGGAAACGAGATTCCGCAAGGGGTTATATTCTCGGTGCACTGCTCGGTGGCTTCGATTGTCATTGCTATCTCTGCCGAGAGAAAAAGAGAGATGAAAGATTTTACAACACGTATACGGTACTCTAGAGGCTGTCGATCTCTCTTGCAATATATAGACATATCTATTGGCATATAATACAGATATGGGTCGTGAGTAATGACACATAAAAGGGCGTAATTCATTTCTCATTACTTGTTGAATCAAGTGATTCAAGTCCTTTAGGCTGCCAGCATCCGAAGTTCCTCGAAATCTCTCTGCTGTTTGATTGGATAATGTCGAGCGAATTAAACCAATCGTGGGATTAATTGTCTCTCCTCTTTCTTCCCTTGCCCATCTATAATACCCTGGATATATTTATGTACACGGTGTACTTGTCTGACTCTTATATATACATATCCATATCCGGTACATATCGATTATATATAGTCCACACGACTCTCAATTCCACGTTCCGAGTTTTCCAGCTTGCTAGACAAATTGTTCGCACTAATTGGGAACGATAAAAAAAAAAAAAAAAAAAACATACCCACGTTTTGCTCGCTCGATCTCCGACAGAACAGACAGCGCGACGACCAGACGAGCGCGAGAATTCGCACTATGTGATTGCACTCCTCAAAACCAGTGAATTCTACATCGATGTAACACATTCATATATATACATTCATTTACAAAGCGTTCTGTCCATTGGGATTGATCGAGTGTACTGAGATTGTAAATTTGTAGTAATACCTGACAAAAATTATGAGAGCATTTCCGAGTTTACCCATCGATGAAAGTTTCGATGTATTGCTTTATCAGTAAAACTGATCCTATCAATTTGATGTGTAATGTGTCAGTGATATAAGGATAATATTATATTGTTTTATATATTTATTTGCCATTATTTGAGACGTGTCATCAATACTGAATCATCGCGATAAATTATGGTCGAACTTGTTATATTCATAGAATTTCCCTCAACGTTTGACTTTTTTTTTAACATTCTAATTTCCGTTCGATTTCTAGGCTTACATTTTTCACATCTAGGATTGATTTAGTCATTTCTCAATCGAAAATTATTTTGATCCTGACTATTATATGCGATAGAAAAATATGATGATCTTTTTCACTACTTTGGAATGTCGTCTTTGTCTCCAATCAGGTGACGTTTTTTCATGAAATTTCGATTCCGTTGTCTATCCCATTGAATCAATGATTATCACATTGACTCTATAGAGAACAACGCAACAAATCCTTAGACTTTATTTACTAGACTCGTGAAGATCGTCATTCTCGCGGTGAAACGTATTTCTGTGGCTGGCCAGTGTACATACGTAGATACAAGTAACACCCTCCCTTTGTTTTCATCCCGCTCGCATTTTGGTGACTCTGTACGTCCCCTCAGCACACAGTGGACAGACAGACAGGAGCAACTGATGGGGTTGCTCGGGCGCGAGACAGAATAAACGAGCGGAGGTTCGATTTAACTGTCGCATTTGGAATCGCGAGGCAAAAGCTTCGATGCTCGTTCTCACTCGTGAGGATCATGGGCAATAGAGCTGCATGGGAACGGAAAGAGAAAGAGAGAAAAGGAAGGGCAGCAAGACAAATTCGACGAAGAGAATGAATGTATAGATACACCGACGCGTAATGTAGAATAGTGTGCTCGCTAACCGGGATCGCGTTCTCCACTCACCCCTTGCTCTTCATCACCCCCATTCCCTGTTCGCTTAACATTTAAATTGCATTGTTTCTGTCGTGAGCCGTGCCGTTCGACCTCATCCTCCTCAAGCTCTCTCTTCCTCCCTTTCTCTCTCGCTCTGTTTCCCTCTTTCTTTTTATCTCTCCCTCTGTACAACCGGATGAATGATATAACTAACCGTCGGGGGATGTGCGAATCCGCCCTCGCCCCGTTCGGTCCTCTCATCCAACTATCGAAACGCACGTTGCTCCAGCCTAAACGAGAACGCATTCCGCAATTCAACTGGTACAGTATACTATACACAGTAAACTGTATACCAATGTATATAATCGACCATTTACCCTAAAAAAGGCTCAAACCTGCACAAGCTTCTTCGACAAATGATCTATGATACGCCCTTCAATGTTTCAAACCCCAAAATATGTATATTCGTATGTATAAGCTTTCCCAACTCGAGTATAACCCTTTTCAGAGAAATGTTTTGCAATTTTACGGTTCATGGTTGATTTGTTTTTTGTTTACCTACGTTAAATTCATTCTCTCGTTTTATCATCCATGCAATATCGTTAAATTTATTATATTTCTTTTTTATTTACGCGTAGCTTCTAAAATAATTTTATTAGTGATACTTTCATCCAGAGATAGTTTGTGTGTAAATTTTTTACATGTGTGTCAAATGGAGATTACTCCAGATTCAAAAATTAGGGAGAAACCAGCAAATTTTACAAAGTCAAGGTTTTTGTGATTTTCTTTTTCTTTTTCTTTCAAATATGAACAGGCAGTCAATTGACTAATTTTTTTTTCGTTCTACGATCACTAAATGAAGCCTATCTGTTTGAGGTCGGAACGGTGTTATTAAGTAAATGAGAAGTATAATGCTACTAATTGAAAAACGTGCGCATGTTCGTTGATTTAAAGTCAACGGAGCATTGGGAACGATGATTTCCGTTGCCGATATAAATGCAGAATTATGAAATTAACGCGATTTCCTTCATCGGTATACCAATTAAAATCGACACTGTCAACGGCAAGAGATTTTCTGCGAGAAGACTAAATAAAAAGGGAAATTTGTGAAAGAGCTTTAAAAATGTTGGATGTCTGGCACAAAAAAAAGGTTTCACTCGACGCAGAATTTCCTATACAAGTTGTGGAAGAGGAGGACGAGAAAGGTTACCCTACCCGGAATTATTCCCGGGAGTAGCTTCCGCGGCAGATATATATAAAACACACCCACAAATGTATCCACACAAAGCATTCACCACCGTAAATCGATATAACGATGAAAATATGAAACTATCTATAGCAAACGTTTTTCGAGGGAAAAATAAATAAATGTCAACGAAAAAATAGAAAATATAAAGAAAAAAAAATCAAATAAACGTATCATGTATGTTGGATATCAGGTATGGACAGTTACATAAATGATACATAATTCAGGAGATGTGCAATGACGCGATTGTTACGATTCGATTTTGCTCGTGTATCGATTTCTGCTTGGCGAACGAGAGAAATGAAAGAAATAACAACCAACTAATGGAGAAAGAGTTGCACAGAAATTCCTATACGTGAGATACAGAAAGATTGTCGAGATACTAACATATATAGAAAATAATCCGTACACATACATGTATGAGTAGTTTTGCGAGCAGGTGGGCATTACATTTTTTTTCATCGATAAAATTGCATCCCTATACGTGAAGACCCCAAGGGCCGTTCGATTGATTTTCTGCCTCCTTATCGTCCGAGTTCCTTGCATCTGTATCTTTTGTTTTTTGATATAATCATCGTATCTTTTTTGTATTTTGTAGATTTTTTTTCTTATTGTGCCGTATCAATCGCGATTACGCGACCTGGCGCATCGTCACGCTCTCACAGCAGTTAAAGCTACGAGGGAACTTCACTCTCTTTCCGAAGAATCCCCTTCAATCTTTCGAGACGATCGAACTCGCGTCTGACGATTCACGTTCTCGGTTTAGTCTGGAGGGGAAATTTCTCCCGCTCGATTCTCTGTTCCCTTGCTATTCTTTAACGATCTCCGTGTTTCTGGCCTCATCTTTTTACATCCAATTTCGCGTTTCTCCCTGCGCCCAAAGCGGATTTCGTCATTTATGCATAAGTGACTCCGATTATTTATCTAACGAAGTTAAGTCTTTCAAACTCTCAGAAAATTCTGTATGTTCGGTTTACAAATGGATGTATTCCTCGCCCAGAGCATTTAAAAAGGATGGAGGGTCTGACATCGAGCGATGAATCGTCCTGACTCGGGAATTCTCGACGACAGAAATGGGACTGACTCTTGAAATATTTTTGGACTTTTGTAGACACAGACCAGTAGAGATTTATCTATATGTAGTCATACGAGTTCTCACTAACGTCTATACATAATCGTATAACGTGTGCTGGTAGGGACATCGTAAACTCAGTAACATCGCAACACTCTTAAGAAAGATTGCTGTAGGGATTAAAAAATGCATGCGATAGAGAAAAAGAGGAAATGCGGTGGAGAGAGAAATTGGAACACTTTCGTGGTCTTTCTCTCTCTCTCTCTCTCTCTCTCTTGGTCGCTGATGATACATATTCTGCACCCGCAGAATGCCTCGACAAAATAAATTTGCGTTTTCGCTCGTACGATGACAAAGTTGTCACACTTTCTCTCTTTTTTTTCTCATTTTTCCTAGAGATTCGAGGAAATTTTAGGGCATGTAGCAATAGCTTTACACCTCCCATACGATGGTTTCACGGTGTATACATTACACGACCCTATATAATGTGTACACATAACGTTGTGATAATGTACGATCTCATAAACCTGGCAGTGTCCCGTGTGTACACGAGAGCGAATTCGCGCATTATAACGATGTACGCACCCCGAAAATCTCTCCCTAACTGAGCTCACCGCTGACTTATGATCAGATCGTTTGTTGATCCACATCAAAATGTCGAGCGTCTCTTTTTTATGTATTAATGTTTTCATCTCATCCATACGATTCATGATTTCCAGTAAATTGTAACGATGTCTTAAACATTTCGATTCGAAGAAGTTTGCTTCAAATCTTTCATCGTTTTTCGATGTTTTTAATGAAGCTTTCATTCAAGAAAGATATGCATGCAATTTCTTTGAACTTTTATAAAAATGTTTCGCGAAATTCTACCGTGTAATATAACACATATTCAACGTACCGTCTCGAGACCTCGTTTATCAAAGGATGCTATGTGAAAAGTTATCATCTCTTACCTGAAACAAAAAGAAACGTTTGTTAGACTTCATATTTAATTTATCCAATATGATGTTCGGAGGACGAAAATAAAATAAGAAACATTTTTTGAATTAAAATAAATTTTATATTATGTATATTTTTCAATTATACGTCAATAGCACGGTGCACCAAAAAATCGCCTGTAGACATAAATATGATACCATTTGATAGGTTTTTGGAAAAAAAATGTTATTATCATACAGCTTGAGGGCAGCTGATCCCGTGGGGAAAAATAAATCGGGGGTAGCCGTTTGCCAATAGAAAAATATCGATAAACAATCTACATTCAACGATTGCTGATTATTTTTGTAAATTTTCGTTACATTCATTATTAGCCATAGACCACCATTATCATGTACTGATAAGATTTCTGTAACTGTTTGTATGATTAATCAGGAAAATCGATTATTATATGCAATGATCACTTGAACGTTGTACTGTGAAGTGGAGACTGTAGCTTGAAACGGTCGAAATGTCTGTATATGGCATATTAACCCTCGGACGTGTTTCGAGGTGCCAACACAGCGAGGCCACTCGATCACTCAATTAGGCTTTGGCGTTAGTGGGCGTGACTCTCTCTGACTATGGACCTCATGCGCTTTTATGTATATACACATACACATACATTAGCTTAATATGTAGGGAGAAGGTATGTTAGGTACGTCGTGTATACGCAGAACAGAGGGCTTCGCACCCTGACGAGATCCTGTATATTAGGTAACGCATTATACACATATATATATATATCTATAGAATACGTGTAGTTTCGTGTAGTTCGGGTTCTGAATCACCGACAGCCGTCGAGACTCGCACCATGAATTTACTCCGGCATGTCTTGTCGATTATTACACACGGGGAGCGGCGTCATACACGTCAGGCGCTCCTATACCCAAAAAGATTTGATAACCTTATCGTTAAATATAAAAGTATATATGTATAGACACGATTCCTTTTGTCTGGATCCCTCTAGCAAATAAAACTCGATTCCTGACGATATAATCCAGATTTCATTGACTAGATGTATCATTAATATAAATATACACGGAGAGATTCCTGATGGTAATGATAATTATCTCTTCTGACGCCGATTATGCGAGATATTTATGGGGAATCTAGTTGAGTCCATAATTTTTATGCCATCTTTTATTTGACGTTATGCATTGTGTATAACGAAATGGTTCGTCATCGCGTTTTGTGTTCAACGAACTCGCAACGTCGTAGTAGTTGCGAGTTCGTTGTAAGAGGACAATAAACGAAGGGCTTCCCGTTCCATTTCTTCGTCTGGTCTTCGTCACTGTCGCGTCTTCATCTCTTTCGCTCCTTGAGCAAAGGAGGAAACCGCCCACGCATTATGTAGTCTACCAAAGCTCTATGTTCAGTCGTTGCTGCTGTTTTTGCTGCAGGATGTGGTTCTCTCCGTCGTTTCGTCTCTATCTCCCTCTCTCTCTTTCTCTCTCTTTGTAACGTTCGCTCACTCATCACTGTATCTTTTTTAGTCAGCCTCTGGTCGTTTTCGTACTGAGTATCGGCCTCACGGGCTCTCAGCTGTCGCGGTAATTAATGCAATTCCGAAATATGCTAATTCACCATCCCAGTATCACTCGCCCAGTACCACTTGCGTTTCCAACTTTTTTAAATCTTTTTTATTTTCTTTCTTCGTTCCTTTCGACCATTCTTCGGGAATATTGTAGATATATATACCGGCGCCACCACCACCACGCCACATTTGCCGTCTCGAGATTTCGCCCTGGTGGTCGCGTCTTTGCGTTCTGTCCATTTACATATTTCGCGCACTCTAACGGCCAACCTCCTTCGCTCTTTCTCTTTTTTATTTTTTCTCTCTCCAAGAACTCCAAAAGAAATCCTCATTCCGTCCGTCTTTCGACGTTTTCTTAGTCTACTCTTTTTTCAGCTCCTCCACACCGTGGCATTACACAATGGGACTCGCCACTCTCTCTTGGAAGCTTCAGTTACCCTTCAAAGTAACTATACAAATATATGCAAGTACTCTGTGTGCTATACTATCTCTACAAACTCTTTCTATCTTCCCAAAAGATTAAACGATCGAATATCCACTCAAACTCTGTCTATCTGTCTCTATGACTTTACTTATTTTTGGAGAAAAAAAATTGTACGATACTGAGAAGCCAAAAAGCTTTTTTTCCAAGGAGGAACGGCTTTTTTTGCAATGGTTTTCTACTCTGCTTTTTTCTCGCTTTTACGATCAAGGATCAGCGATATTTAACATCGGATTTGAAGTTACAACAAAATCGATTAAAAGCAAAAAAAAAAAACTTTTCGAGTGACAAAAATAATCCAAACGAAGGTGGGGAAAAAATGAATGAGGAAGATTGAATGAGAATCTTTTTCGGCTAAATTAATCCTTTTTTCGGGTCCATAGATTTTATCTTGTGATATAGTTGATTTTCACATGACCTTAAGCTACGTATTTATGTATATCTGTAGATTTTACGAGATATATATACACGAATGGATTTTACGAAAGCACAGGATTGGCAAATTGGCTTTGAGTAAATTGGGAATAGCGTGGAGTAATCCAGAGTTATTGACTTGCTCTGGATTTTGTCGCGAAGATGAGGAAAGCGGAGAGTGTACATGCAAGAGGAAATGAAGGAGAAAGAGTTTTCCTCGAGTCAGAGTCTCATGGATCCTTGAGAGGAAGAAGAGAAGCTTGGAGATTCGGGGAAGCGTCACCGAACGATGCGATAAGAACGGTGAGGAGAGACGTAGGGATCTACAACCGAGGGTAATTACGATAGGTAAGTGTCTCGTATCCGGTCGGGCGTAACCGTACTGGATATTGGAAATTTGTTCCAGTCCCCGGCGTACCACCGGTTATGGGACGAGAAAACGAAATGGTTAACGAGAGAAGGAGAAAGACGAGGAGGAGAAAGAGAGCAAAAGTTAATTCTACGATACGAATACTAAAATATCGAGATAACCCCTACCCTCGGTTCGGATTTATGCCAGGATTCCCGGACGATTATCTTGGAGCTCTCTTTCGTCACGTCTTAATACGCCACCCGGATATTGCTCGGGCTCCCGTTTCTTCGATGTCCCTTGTATAATACGTCCCTATCATCTAGCCACTATGGATTCAGACTTCGATCCTCTTACTAAGCCAACTAACTCGTTTCGATCTCGATCTCCGCTATAATTCTTCTACCTTAAGCCTGATTACATCTTATGAAGGTTCCAAAAAGGATGGAACTCTACCTGCACTATTAGAAAACTAATTACTTCCAACCAGTCGTATTTCAATGAAGATTTATAAGTTTTATGATAGACAACATGGATTTAATAAATATTCACGAGATTTATAATTTCGTTAAACATTTCTACTGTAGTGTTTGTCTCATTGACTATAGTACAAAGAACATCGGATCATCATTACACCCTAGGTGTAAATACTGAAAGTGCATACATCGTTATCCTTGTATGAAATTTTTATTACCTCATCGAGTCCCTTGAAAATACACGTACAACAAAAGCGGTTCTGAACGCTTTTGCTGAAAAAGGAACGTGCCATTCCGTATCGAATTAATTTTTGCATGTCGAGTCCTCGGGATTCCTGATGGCAAAGACACATCAGAGACAGACACACGTGGGAGGTGCGTCTCTCCGGACTTTACTCGACGCCTCGCGCCTCAGAGCACCACCGTCATATATATCAACCAATTTTGTTTCCCTGTACGTAAATATACATGTATATGTAGAAAGAGAGGAGTCGACTTCGCTACGCTATTCGGTAATTGATACATCAAAGGCTTTCGCTTCCTGCGTATACATCCGCCGCTCTCTCGCTTTTAACATCGCCCGGGATGTATGCACGACGACTATACATGTGACTGTACAACTCTCGTTGTGCGTTTGGAACGCACGCTGCGTAAACGCTTGGATCCCGATAGATGAGAGAGAAAAATTAGGGACATCGAAAAAGAGAGAGTGAGGAAGAGCGGTAGAGTGAAATGTTCGTGAGCGCAATCATTTCCGTTCAGCGTGTGGTCGCATGCTGACTCTGCTGTTACTCTGCTGGGACCTCGCATTGCAAAGCGGGTCCACGCGAGCGGAAAATTTGCTGCTAGTCGTTTTGTAAAATATGTTTAGTACTGGAGAGGCAGATAAAGTGCAAAGGGAACAAGCGAAAATTAGTGAAATCAGAGAGGGAAAGAGAAAAAGAGAGAGAATGTGATGGATTGTGACGTACCAGGAAGACAAACAATATCATAAATTCCTGGCAGTCCATTCTCGATGTTTCAAATATCGACGGAACAGAATATAATGGTTACGAGGTAAAAAAACAACTATATAACGCCACTAAAATAAATACGCTAATGAAATATCTTGAATCGGAATTCCAGTGAGTTTTTCATGAAGAATTTAGGTTGGAAATTAATAATGAAATGAACAAAAGAACGCGATAGCTTGCATGTTTGGTGAACTGATCTGTGCTTTGCTCGAGGAGGGTTGAATCGGAATTGTATATCATATATATATCAGCTCGGTACGTTCGTGGCGACGCGAGGTGGAAGAAAAAGCGAGTGTGAGCAGGCAGCTCACCCTCTCTTATACTCTCGTTCACAGATCGGGCTCGGGCCAATTCTTGGATCACGCGATGTACCTCTGCTGCCGGAAATATAATAGAAATTCAGGCGGCTGGTTCGCTCTCGTCTCATTCTCTCATTTCACTGGCTCTTTCCCGCAAATGTGCCACTCCTATTCTCGAACGCCATTCCAGCCAGTTTACTTGCTGTCTTTTTCCCTTCTTCTACTTCTATTGTACCTCTTGGATTGCTTGCTCTCTTGCACAACACGACACCATATTCTTCCCTTTCCTCCCTCAGGCCACGAACCGCGTCCATCAGTCGCATCGATTGCACACCGCTGATGTGGTTGAGACACGCAAACGGTCAGAGAGCCCGAGGGTTGCACGGTACAACGCAGACCGCGTGGATCTCTCTTCCACCCCCGCAAGATACATACATATTAACTTATATCTACGTACACGTACACACACACACATATATATATATATATAGATATGCAGTCGATGTTTTTCCTCATCCCTTTCCATGTCTCTGTCTTCCAATCCAGTCGTCCACCCTTCCTCTCCTTCCTCTTTCTCTTCCTCCCGCTGGCACATATCCCGAGATATAATTCAACTATCGATTCAACGTTGCGTTACAACTTGATTGCTTCGAGCTCTTCTAGTGATATATCTGTGAGAGATATTCTTCCGGGTTGTGTATGACGTGTAGACAAAATGATGAATAAATCAGAAAGATCGATTGAATAAACGAATTAAAACGAGTTGAAAATTATATTATCAATTGCGGAATATTTCTTGAACGTCATGTGCAAGATGTACACATATGTCTTGCCAGGTTGACGACTTATGAGAAACATTCCAGAAAAGATTTTCACCCACTTTGCACACCGCTTGCGGGATCTTATCGAAAGGTTTATCGATTGCCAGTAAGCTAGGGCCTTCCGCAAAGGTCCTTAGTCTTATCTTTTCCAACGATCCAGCCGTCTCTCTCTCTCTCTCTCTCTTGCTCTTTCTCTTTTCTTTCCTATATATCGCACTCCTTTGCTGTACGAGCTAACGATCCTAGTGAAGCTCCTCTAACGATCTGTGAGGGTCGTTTGGAGAAATCGTCATGGTTAAGTCCTACTACGTGTATGATAACCGTGAATGTACAATCCATTTTGTATAATCTGGCGAATCTTCGCTCAGTATGAAAGTTTGAAAACTTAGAAGAAGTTTTTATTGACAGGTGATCTCTTTACATCGACCATTTCAGCGATGCCCAACAGTTCAACTTAATTGTTTTATCGTGACTAACGTATAACGAGAATACCTTGCTTCAAAACTTTTACGTTTGCTGAAATATGAAAACTTGATGTAGTGCAGAATATTTAGTTGTTATTGAACCTATATTTTCCAATAGCCATAGTCTGTGGCTGTAGGAATGATGAAAATATACATTTCCCTGCGTATGTTTATATGCGGGGATATGGGCGGGCTGGACAATCGCATAAATCACAAAATAAACACTGGCTTCGAACAATTTAGGTGGATTACTCCCCTCACGGCGAATTGCTCGAAGCTCTCATGATGCAAACAAAAGCTGTGTGGGGCTCCCCTCTCAATGAGTATAGAAAGGTCCAGCTAGTACTCGCTGGGGTTGTTCTCGCCCCTTTTATCGCTAATACAGCCGTCTTAATTAACGCCCTGGGTAGTTTTCTTCGCACATACTCGCACCCCTAAATTGTAGAGAACAAGAGGCAAAAAGAGCACGTTCGCTTCCACGAATTCATGAAAATAATAGATTCGCCACGCCCCGGTGTTCGATTTACCCGGCAAACTTACATTCTTGAATGGAAATCGTGTAAAACAAATTGAGGAAGAAAAACAGAGTCGAAATAAAAAAAAAACAACATATCGTTCGACGATTAAAATGGTTGCTATAAATCTTAAGCGACTTCCGACATGTTCAGGGAAGATATTTTATTTCTATCGTTTTCTTTAACGTGTAGCCTGTCCTCGTTTAACGTATCGGTGATGAGCGAAACTAAAAATGAAGCAGAGATGAAAGGAAAAAGAATTCAATTCCAAGACTAGTTTTTCGAAAATCTAGTCGTTTAACTATATTCCTCGGTGTATAGAGCAAACAAGCACTTCGTGTCGCCCAAGTGTACACGATGAACGAGCTTTTACGAGTGACTTGTCGTAGTAGCTCTCGAAGTCAAGCTGGAGGCTCTCGCAGGCCGCGACGATGTCACGGACGACGACAACGAGTCGATCGTTACCTCGCGATACGACCCAATAAAGTTCCCGTTGATTTTACTGGGCTGTAAATCGTTCCTTAGCGCACCGATCTCCTGATTTCTCTCTCTCTCTCTCCCCCCCTCTCTGTTCCCTGTCCTCTCATACATTCAGTCTTTTTCGCTACTCCAATGCGTACACGCACCAGTACTTTACCTTCTCTACGGTCAATGCATAGAGTAATAAAAGTAATAATAGAAATGATAATGATGATAATAATTCTGAAAATGGTCGGGTCTGATTCATCGTTCGTATACATGTGATGCGAACGTATTTCATTGCTCTAGAACGTTAGGCGTTAGCAAATCGTCATGAATGATTGCGCATAGAAACTTTTGCCGAAGCTCATTAATCATACGAAGTTTATTTGTTTTGTGTGCGTTTTATTACTTTATCAATGTGAACAGTTTTCGTTCGATCGAAAGGATACCATATTTTTAGATTTTGACAAGATTTATTGCAAGTATTCTCAGTAGAAATGTGTACCAACACACGCATAAAAATAGATAGATGGAATATTTTTAATTCTGTTCTGAGGCACAAAAAACGAAAAAACTCTGATAAAAACGAGGCTGAAAAAAATGTATTAAGCACCAGAGTGCGGTTCATTGAATGTACAGTTTGCGGTTCTTTATCGCATGGCTCACAGTTTTGATCCATTCATTTTTCAATACGATTATACCCATAATTTTATTGTGTAATGGCCATACTAGCCATTATCCCCATAGATGAAAATGAGTACGATCTGCTAGTAAAAAAGAAACCAGAGACAACGATCAATGGGGGGTCTTTCTTGACGCTTGGGTTTTTAATGACTATCATCTGTATAAGTATAGACACACCGTTTTTGGAGCTTGTCCTCGGGCCTCGTGTGCCATGCGGGTAGACTGCATTAATCCTCTAATGCAACACGGTTCAGCCATTAGTAGTGCATTTCTGCAGTCTCTAGGGACGATGAGCAGCAGCAAAGTATGGGGAACGTAGAGACATATACCTACGCAGTTTGCGTGGACCAGTGCCAGATAGAGTTAGATATATAGCAGCACTAACGTGGATGACAGCCGTGGTGGGGTTTGGAAGGTCCCTTTTTGTCCTCGTTCTTGCTCCAGTAATTTTTACAAAATGGCTTTTCGTCCCTGCTAATGGTCACTAGTCATTGTCAACGCGGTTGACCAAAGTGGCAATGACAGGAGAGAAACTTTTCTTTAATAATATTTTTCCATTCATCTGATGATGTTGTAACGAGCCTATTTTTCATCTTTCGTCTTTTTCGTATATACCAATTGAATTAGCAAACGGCATAATTAACATTTTTATTATAGAAAAGTCTTATTCAGCTGCTCGAACCCTAGATTCGGTTTTATTTCAAATCATTTATGTTTATTCTTGACAAACCATTGAAAAAAGCCATAGCATGTTGGTATTCATGAAAAAGTTTATACTTTTTTTCCAATCATTCGGTTCTTCTCGTTTCGGCATCTTTGTGTTCCGCTTTCCGTATGTTAAGAAGTGAATAATAACTGTATCGCCAGAATAAGTATATGCTTTCTCGAGAATGGTCTCTCGATACTACAGATTTATGCGCGCCCGATTGCTCCTCTTGGCTCTCCCGCTCGCATCGTTATATTTCTTTGCTGCCTAATTGGCACGGGGGTCCGTAGCTTTCTTAATTGCTTGGGTGCAACGACTGCGCGATGTTGCTGGCGACACTTACGACACGCGACCGCATCGCCAACCACCCGGCATGACAAACTGGCACACCAAAGAAGTGTGAGGAAAAAAAAAACAAATTAAATTAGAAACGTGTGTGACGAATTTCGGAAAGTGTGCCTTCGTCGAGCAAGATGCTAGAGTGATTGAGCGATTGCAGGACCGTAATAACGATCGATCACATTTTTTTAATCCTTTTTTTTCTTATCCTCTCATCGCCGAAAGAAACATTTGCGATATGCCCAATCTGTCCTTCGGCTAATTAGGTTGTTAGGGGATAAAAATGGGAGTGCTATGTCGTCGCACAATTAGCACAAAGGAGGCTTTCGAGCCAATATTTGTTTTTGCAAGATGACGTCATTGGAGGATTGCCGTGAAGAACAGGGGTGAGATTTTCGATGGTGACAGCAAGCGTAAACAGAGTTCCGTACATTCGTTTCTTTCCCTACTTTCACACTTCTTTTTTTATCTCCATTGGAACTAACTGCATGAAAAGCTCTAATTCCGTAATTTCTTAACGATCCCAGTGCTGCTAACGAGAGTACTCGGACGACATGTGTGCTTTTACTCTTCGAAGCTGCTTTATCTGCTTGGCTCGTATTTTTTTCTTTTCTTTTTCCAAGGCTGTGTTTTTTTTCCTGTTTCTTGTCGAGGTATTTTCACGAAGGTTTCCTTTTCCACGGGATCCATTATTTTTTTCTGTTTCTTGACCAATGCCCTGTGTACGTATACCGTACACACCGTTAATTAATCACGCGTTTTTTTTGTACTCAATCCTGATACACACACTTGAAGCTTTTGCCATTTTCTTAATTACCAACAGTGATAGCTGGTAGTTTCCAGGAAAAATCTATTAAAACATACTCCATCATGTTCGATGAACCCAGAAAAAAAATACGTGAGACATTTTTTCAATCACGGTACCAATACAGCTTGAAAAAAAAAATCGATTCTATTTACTCTCTGTGTGTCGTCTTCACTCTCTTCAATACTTCCGCGCATCCCTCGTATACACTCTACCGCAGATTTCCACTCTTCGAGCGTTCCTCCCCAACCCCCAAGTCCTTTTATATGCTCCAAGGCCTTTCCAACAGGCTTGCGTGTGTGGGTGAGTTCGATAAGGGTACCGAAATGCGATTAACCGAATGAGATAGCGAATGAAAGAGCAGCCAGAGTATATAAGTCCCGTCCTCCATTTTGCGCCCTCTACCTTTATTAAATGCACGGTGGGTGGTGTCCTGGTCAGAGAGCTTTGTAAATGCTTCACATAAGCGACTGGGAAGCCTCTAGTTTTCAATATAAAAGTTTTCATATGACAACAGAATTTTACGCAAGGGGAAAAAAGAAAAAATTCTCCTGCCACTAAAAATCGGCGCCATTTGGAGTTCGACTAAATATTTTTCAACGAAATAAATCATTCTGATTTGACTCATACAAGATTCGAACAGATTAAGCAAATATTTATTTTTGGAGTGCACCACAATTTCTGGTTTTTCAGTCTAGAGTATTGTGATTTTTTTTAAAGCCCAAATGAGAGCAGCGATGCTGAAAAAAAAATGCAACGATGCGGAGATACCGCGGGGATGCAAGCTTTTTAGTTAAACACAGTGGCAGGTCTCGCCGGGTGCATCCGCGGAAAAAAATAACGAAAAAGGGGAGTGCGAGACGAGATATCGGGGCTGCAGCAACGCGTGCCACGCGTCGATAAGTCGAAAGCTCTCGTTCGTGAAAAACCTCTGGAATATCATTCAATGCTTCACACGCCTCTCATTCTCTCTCTCTCTCTCTCTCTCTTTCTCTTTCTCTTTGTCCTTCTTTCGCTCTCTCTCCATTTAGCTGTTTCTCCTTTAACGCGAACTATTCTCCCTATTTTGGTGCGTTGTCATTTCAAACGTTGTAACACACGCGACTAGACTGGTGTGACTCAACTAGGGTGGATGGGAACAAAACGAGAACCCCCTATCAACGTTCCCTACCAGCCTAAAGAGAATATTAACGCGTTAACAACCACAGCAGTTTGCGTGTTGTGGGTTATAAACACGATAATGTTTAACGAGAGCTTCATGATACATACTTTATTGGGACTTTCTTCCATTTGGGAATATATGGGACATTTTATAAGTATACGGAGACTCGACCAATATATCTATTACAGAAGAGTTTTCTACATGCAATCCGTGAGCTTCCAAAAAAAGCTCGTTGACAGGTCCTTTACAAATATTTTTTTCCAAGAAATATTGGGATGTGGTGAGCTGAAAAAAGAAAATCCAGTAGGTCTCTTGATAAAAATGAATGCACTGTCATCGTTGATTTTGCTTTAGAAAATCGAAAAGTCTCGGTTCCCAAGAACCATGTAAAAGTCGGATTTTGGATGGGTGACGTTAGGACAAGTAGATCATCCGAGTTTCCTCATTCTAGTGAGTGCAATATATATTAGTCGAAAAAAAGGCGCGAGCATTATATATCTACACATAAATGCGGAAGCTTTTCTTGAATATTTGTCTGACAGCTTGACGTACCACCGCAAGAAAAGTTAGTGGGAGAAAACGAATACGCCCGCAATTCGTACGTCGACGTATAGTTGAAATCCGAAACTGGTATGTGCGCAAACAGATATTAATGGTAATATAGTTATAGAGAGGTTGAAACTATATGTGGTGCTTGTGGATATCATGTTTACTTCGCCTGAGCTGGAAAACTTTACAGTCGTGAGCCAAAACTTGCCGATTTCAGTTCTTCATTCTCTATTGCATCGTTTGCAACAGTTTTGTTCCGTAGCTCATTGAAATAAGAAGAAAAATACCAAGTATAAAAGAAAGTCGGTATAAGAAGAATGTCAACTTTTCGAATTTAGGAAATAACGAGATGAAAAAAATTGACATCGTTATTTAACTGTTTGAACGCTTCAAGAACACCATTCAGAAAACTGAAAAAACTTGTAAAATTGCAGGATAATGAATGACGAATTATTATTCAGTAAAATATGCAGAGGTGAGTTCTCGTGATGTTTGCGCTGCATATTTTTTACGGACATTTTTCTAATTTTATGTCCAAATTTACTCCCATAATCGTGCAATTATCATATGTACATGACATCCTATATGCTTGCGACCTCCCGGGGACGTATATTATTATTATTATTATTATTATTATTATTATTATTATTATTATTATTATTATTATTGCTATTATCATGGAATAAAAGCATTGAAAAGACAAGAGAATCAGGAGAGAGGTTGGAGTCGGGCATTGCGAATTGCTCTAGATAATGACGTGTGCCCGTCGGGCAACAGTAGAGTACCATATGAGGGATAATATATGAGAAGGTATGAGAATGATGGAAAATAAATAGCAAGAAGAAAGGAGGAAAGAAAGAATAAAGAAAGAGGAGTACACAGAGAGCCCGCGAGTGCAAAGAGAATTATACTTGCATCTTCGCTTTTTAGTATATTTATATTTACTTACATGTAGGTATACATATATATATATATATAGATATATATATTCCCAAGGGAGTCTCAGAGAACGGAAAAAAGAGTACTGTAAGAAAGAAAGAACGTGGTAGCCGTGAACAGGAAGAGTGAAAAGAGAATAGCATATTCTCTTCTCGACGTTCCAAGGTTCGTAGTATTTTCTTTTCCTGCGAGGATCCGAGCACGGCCTCAGGCCCAAGAGCCATTATAATTAGAACAACGATAATAATTCTCACTGTGCGAGAGCGTGAGCGCGGAAGCCCTCGAGAGCCGAAAGAGCGCTTTCTGTGCTACTCCTAACTGCATTCTTATGAGTACATATATGTTTGTATACTACACAGTCACATATGAGGCAAACAACGCGTATATTATATCGTGTATGACTTTTTTCGGTTTTTGCACTTATGTGTATTCATATAACCGCAAAATAGCTGGTATGTTTATATATTACTCTGTATTCTGTCCTGCATGGGGCCAACATGCGCGAGACTTGTTGGAGTCTCGTGGTTATCGTCGCCTCGAGGATACTGACTCGAAAAAATTATGAAAGTTCTCTCTCAGTGTCGATCTTCAGTTCATTTTTTTTTTTTTTTTTTCCAGAGCTTGTCATTGCTTATATTTCCCAGAGGCCTTTTATTCTTTTCGTAATAATAGAAATTTCATCGCGCTTTAACTAAAATGAAAGAACGATAAAAATGGTTTGCATTAATTGTTTAGTGTTCAAAGTCATTAATTATTTCCGTTCAAGATGTATTTTGTGTGTTCTTTATGATTGATTATACTGGATAAATAATAGAATAAGGTCAACTCGCTCGAGAATCTTGATTATTTGACACGAGGACTAGAAAATATATGCACTTGTAAAAGCCGCGATTACGTTCCGACCACAGACATGATTTGAACCTTGTGACAATACTCAACGTCTATTTCGAGAGTGAAATCTCGCAAACGTATACATGCTGCTATGGAATGGTGAAGTGCATCACGCACACACAAATACACACACAAACACACGTGCATATACAAACACACACTAGACACCCAACATCCTCTCGTCACAGGCTCTCGACTAACTCGCGGATCTCGTCGACCGCGGGGTCGCGAGCATTAAAGCTATTCCGAGAGTTTTATTCGCTAAAGTTCGAGTGCACGAAAATGAGAGACATGCCAGTGGACTCTGAGCGCATCACCGACGAGAAAAAGCAGGAAAAAAATATTCAAAACAAGGCTCAAAAAATATAGGGGAGAAAATATCTTGGAGAAAAAAATATGTGCACCGTCATATTAAGCTCCGCGAGATATCCTCGTAAACGTATATATATGTACGTTTGAGGTTTCGAGGTTTTGTGTATAGTGTTGGCGTGCGTTCCAGTTTGCGTCGACGGGAACCAATAAACGTCCCAATAATGACCAAGCCATCGTTATTCTTGTCTACAAATATTTACCGAGAGCGATACTACCTCCTCCCTGTCTCTGCAGTTCACATCGTCAACTTCGTATCAGGGCGGGGTCATAGGGTTGTAAAAAGATGAAAGAGGACAGCCGGAGTGAGAAACACACGAAGAAAACTTAGGAATTTTTGACTGAACAATTTTCACATAGTGGGACGATCCACAGACGTTCTAACTCTTCTGAAATGTGACGTTCTTACGTATAACATTTCCTCTTGAAAGCAAAATTACTGCAAGTTTAGAGCCATTCTGTAGGAGAAACTTCTGGAGTATATTTCGAAATTTTATTTCTGATTTTGTAGCAAATCCAATAAAAATTGAAATTACTATAGTTATTATTGAATATTTACATTAAAATTAATAACTTGTGTTTATATCGTCTTTTTTTTTGCAGAATTCGTGAATTCCTGTCGCGTTGAAAAGAGGTAAGCAAAAGCCAGAAAGACAGTGATGATTCCATAGTGATTTTACTATTTTTGGATGTATGACACAAGAATAAATATATATCGTAATTTGCAATTGTCCTTGGTCGTATACAAAAGCGCGTATCGATATGATCGCTCGTTAAATCGAAAGGATTGTGGGTGTCTGGCGTGGGTGTCACGGTTGGAAACCGCGCGTTTACATTACCCCTGTGTATTATGCATTTTATACTAAACGATGGTGAAGAGACTGCTCCTACGGTAAAAAGGTCATAACCAAACAGATTCGTACGCGCTGTCTCACGCAACTAACTCGTGGATATGCACGTATAAGAAGAAAATCCAAGAGAGCGAGATGAGAATATAGTTTAAAAAAAAAGTAGAAAACGATAGAAAGAGAAAATCAAATAAACAGAGAAAGGGAGGAAGATATAAAGATTGAAAGAAAATAATCATACACTGGTAGCGATATATATTATAAAATATTTACATTACGTCCTGGGTATAACTCTTGCCTTTTGTATTTTTCTTCCACTTATTCTACCTTCGTATTTTTATAAACGTACTATTTTTTTTTCCTCTTCTACTTATTCCTACATTACAAGAAATCTCTCGCAAATTTCAAAGGATCGTTTCAATCATCAAGAATTTTGTTGCATGCACTATTGTAATGGAAATGTGGAAGTATATTTTTATTTTCCATGTTGTATATTATAACTACCACTCGGTGTATCTTATGTACCTGCCCTCTGACCTTCTAGCGTTTATCTCGCTGGGGTTTTGCCCTCGCATCCCTTATTATAAAGCTTGTTGCATCAATGGGCAGTAACGTGTGTGTTTATGTATACGTTGGTTCGTGCAACAGCGTGAGATTCGTCTAATGGTGTAACGTGTTACCACAAAGCTAAAAGCAAAAGAGTCACCAGATTGTGCGCATGGAGTATCAGTAGTTGAAGCAGCAAAATCTTTAGCAACGAGCTGGATCGGTAGGCGTATCGCTGTAACCAAGCAGAAACGAGCAGTTTGTGCTGTGTTCTGTTCTCTTAGCTACGAAATGATGATAAAAAAAATAATAATAATAAAAAAATGAAAAAGACGAAGGGGGAGGGAGAGAATAAACAGCAAAAACGTTCAGACTCGAGGAAGAGAAGACCGGTAGATCGCTTATGGGGCTGCTTGTCGGTTGTCACAGCAGCAATATAAGCAAAAATCCGTCCTCAGCAGCAAAATACCATAAAGCCTGTAACAGACTTGATTTTCTTTCTTACTTTTTTTTCTTCCTCTCTTACTCATACGTTTCGCAGTTCTCTGGCGTGAGATGATGGATGCTGCTCGTCGTCTTTCGTGACTCTCATCTTCCTCTCTCGCATGAGCCATATTTCTTGTTTCTTCGCTCATCTTATGTTAATCCTCCTCTTACCCCTCTATTCATCTCCCATAATCCCTTGTTCGCCCATCTATTCGGGTTCTCACCAGTGACGCCAGACTGGACACGCTTTGGTCCAGCATCTCGAGGTCTTTTTGCAAAAGCTTGTAGACGCTAACCGATTCTGCGTCTTCGATTTTTCCAGCCTCCTCGCGTCATCTCTCGTGTCACACTCTCGGGTATACAAACAGATGTTACTACATGTTCGTTTTTGTACTTGTCCAGGCACGACAGTTCTGATCGATTGATATAATGATTAATTCGTTGGCTGAGGTCTAGCTGATCAATTCTTTCATTTGAGAAGATAATTTGCAATAAGCAAAAATACAAATAATTACCAATATTTATGAAATATTGATAAAAATACATTGAGTCCGAAATGCTTGTGGTCATTTTTGCACATTAAATTGTAGTAAAGAGTTTTACTGTGTTGCCGAAATTGAAAAAAAAAACGTTGGTTTACTTTATAATTCTTCATCCAGCCACCACGTTTCAGCCTATCAACAAATTTTTACGCGAATTTTTTATCTACACGTGTGGAGTAAGGATGTAACGCAGAGTTTACTTCTGAAATGAAGAATGCCAGCCGCATTTATCTGAATTTACTGGTCGGTGCGGTTGGGTGTATCATCCGAGACTTTTCTTCTTTTGCCCGCTTTTCTCTGTTTTCGTTATTTTTTTTTCTTGTTATTTTTCTTTCCCGTCGGAATGAGAGCGGGGAGGGGGGGGGGGTTGAAGATTCCGAGAGTAGTATCCCCGGTAGAGTCGCCGCGCCGGAAGTCTCGTCTGTGCATGAGCACTTAAGCTTTTTCGTTCTTTCTCCCTTTCTCACTCTCTCGTGTTAAGTGAGTACGGAGCTCACGCTCTTGTTTTTATGTATACTTCTACCTGCGTTGCCTCACTCTCTCGCTATCAAAGAACGCGACAGGGCTCTCTAAAGAGCGATGCTGGGCGCGCGTTACACCGTAGCAAAAAAACGCCTCGAGTCGCTCCATTCTGCACTGGGAAATACCTAGTCTTGTACATATGTGTATGTTTCGTGTTACGTACATATACGTATGCGTGTCTATTCGCCCGAGTTCGTGGCGTCTGGGATTTTAATGCCTTTTAGCTTCGAGTTTCGCTCATACACTCTCACTCTCTCCTGTTCTCAAAAAAAAAAAAAAAATAAAGAAGAAAAAAATAAACTAGAACCGGTGTATATGTTCCCTAGGTTCGATAAACTCGCACAGCCAGCGTAAAAAGTGAGATAAAGAAACAAAACAAAATATTCTGAAGAAAAAGAGGAAAGAGTAAAAAGGAATTTGAGGTTGTAAGACTTTGCTCTCCAACAATATTCAGTTGGCACATCCGTGCATCAATCTCGTGGCGCGACTCGTATAATTAGTCTTATATGCATATACAGTAGGACAGATATACGTATAGCTTCGAGCGAGTAAAGCAAACAGAAACCACAGCACCGAGCAGTGAGAGAGAAAGAGTGAGGAAGCAAATGAGCGAGCAGCTGTGACATTAATCCACGTATGGGCCGTCTGATGGTACGAGTACCGATTCGTCGACGATAGTGCGTTGACACGAGCGTCTCCATAGATACAGATATGTATATATGTATAAGAAAAACTTAAAAAACACGTTTATAGGTATAAAAATGCAGCGAACCGTCACACTGCGTGGCATGTCATGATATGCATTCTCCTTCCAATTTTTCTCACCCCTTACTCTTTGGGTGACACGAGGACGATTAAAAAATTTCGCGACATGTTCGCACGATTCCTCACTGAGTTCCAATTCGTTTCGGCCATTAGGTCGGTGAGTGTCGCATGTGTACCACACGTTCAGCTCAAGTACGAATCGTTTGGTGAGCCTATCAGAGCAGGTTCCGCAGCCGTTGTTACGAATCGCAGACGTATACATTAACACGCATATATAAATGTGTTTGCATATATTTATCTACATCTATATATGAGTGAAAGGAGTATGTATAAATGTATAATTTACATGTGTATATAAAGTACGTTATACGATAGAGAGCACGTTCGATTCGGTGGAACAAACGAGCGGGCGTCCGTCCACGAGGATTGCCCGCGTACTGCGCATCTTAATGAGACGCCCTGCTGTCATAACGAACCGCGCGAGCCAATCAATTATGTGCCGTGGACTCGACAGGATGCACACATGCTACAGAAACGAGAGACGAACTCACGCATCCAAACGAGGGCGTTTGCTTATTTTACAAAAGGGCTTAATTTACATTAATACTGCGTGTAAAATAGTTTCGTTTGTGCCCGTTTGTTTTATTGCACTAAGCTTACGTGGCATAGACATATACAGACTCCTGAGGGACGAGATCTGCATCGGAAATAATGAACTGTGTGCATCGGAGCAAACGACCAACACACTTTGAGAAACTTCACGATTCGAGGAGCGAAAAAAAAGCAGCAAGAGAAAAAAGAGAAACAAAAAAGTGCGAAAAAGAGAGGATGAGAGCACAAGCGTTCACGCAGAGCAGTCAACAGCAGCCACACACGAATTGAACTTTTCTCTTGTATATCCTCCATCTCTTCTGACACTCTATCTCCGTCTCTCTTTCTCGTTTCATTCCAATGCAACGCTTGCTCTCATTGCATCGCCACCCACGCCGCATTAAAGCAATTATCACGATCGTGCAAGCGACCGGTTCTCCACCGTTTATCGGCATTGGCCAATTGACGTCCGAACGACGAAATTCGTAGCTCCTCACGAACCAACCATCCCCGAGCTCCTCCATACCACTCTCCCAGTTGTTCAACGCACGTCCGATAAAGCTACGCGGGCATTATCGTCATTTCGTGATGTATATTAGCATTGCGACAGCACACTCTGTCAATAATCTCCCCCGAGACTAGTTTGTGGTAATTCTAAAGGATGGCGGACATTGTTTTATCTAATTAGTGTCTCGTTGTATTCATTTTGATATACAAAAGTGTTGAAACATTTCAACACTATTCCCCAATAATAATTCAGGTGTCAAATAAATTTCGTGTACATGAAATTTTTCTTTCAGCGATTTTTTCATCAAATACGAGTATATTTGTATTTTTAGTCACAAGACAGGTTTTCCCACAACTTTTCTTCTTGCCAAAATGCACTTACGTTAACTTGAAAATTATGTATCTAGATCAGACGAGTTGATCTCGAAATTAACCCAGAAGTGAAGTTTGCCGAAACAATTTTACACGTCAGAATTTTGGATAAGTTATGGACCTCTTTGAACACAAGAAGAAGTCTGAACTATACGTAGTTTCCAGTGCAGAAATGGAGGGTAAATTGTTAGGAGTTGAGCCAGTTTTCCTCATGTTATTTTTTTTTTGCACTGACTAGAGATGCAGACTGCAGGGGAATCGAAGAATAAAATTGTTGGCTAGTGTCAGACAAGAGAGAAAGGGTGTTAAAATACTGGAAGATAATATATCTTTGTACGAATGTATATATCGGTGTAATAGTGCGGCTTTCTTGCTCTTTGACGATCTTGTTCGCACCATTGAACCTGTCGGCGCTTCTCTTCTTTCTCTCTTTCGACCTCGTACATACTGTACGTCGTTTTTGAGCATGTGCATTTAAACCTTAAAGCAACACCACCAAAAGGGCGTTATGTTACTCGCTGAACAAACACGATACGTCTGTTTAAATGTGCTGGCTCGATATTTAAATGAACACCCGCTCATACATAAACTGCTTTGACTGCAACGCGTTCCCGAGAAAATTGGCGATACAAGGCTACGAAATGCGACCAAATCGCTTCAACGTATTTTTATAAACCATTTACGATTGCACTGGACACAGTCAAGCAACTTATAAATTTCAATGTTTTACGCGCAGTCTTACGCTATTTTTGTCATTGTCGAGTTCAGCAGAAAATCAACATTTTGAAGGCAGTCTCTTTGCATTGTAATTGAACCGACAAAATAAAGTCAGTTTCTGTTTGTAGCTTTGTATTTATATTCACGCATTTCGTATGCATAGCACCGTTGCAAAGAAAAATCTCAAAATCTAACCACCACATTTTAAGTTGAACGAACACAGCGATCACCAATTTTCGACTTTTATTTCTCATATTTGCATCAATATCCTTTTGAATTTTTACGATCTTCGTTCCAACTGCTGGTGACCTTCATGGGTGTACCTCCAATGACATTTAATACTACTTTATCCCAGAGATGCGTATATGAAAATTAACAAAAAAATATATATCAACCTGACTGCATGGTTTATACTGAATTTTTTATGTTTCAATAACCCGTTCATTCATTGCAAAACCAAAGATATTTGTACTGATCGAATTTAAATCCTTTTGCTGTCTGTAAGTGTGGGAAAAAAAATAATACGATAAAAACATTTGACGAAAATATGGCCATGTATGGATAGTGAATTTGCAATGGGCCTAACTCGAGTTCGCGATGTCGAGATTGCGATTCGTGGTCCATGACGTGTTTCCGGTTGAACGGTCCAATGCCCCGCTGTTTGCCGGCTATTTAGGCGCGGACGGAGAGATTGGAAGAGCACTTTCTCTCTCATTCGGTTACAGCGAAGCTGTACTGGTGTCATGTTCACTGTTCATGTGGAAATCCTGGTTTCAATGCTTCTGACGTTACGATGCATACGTCTGTGAGTTCCTACGTCGTGTTACAGACATTCGTGTTGATATCACAGTAGAAACTACCCTACCAAACATTACTGTGTACAATACATCTGGTAATGTCATAATTGATATTTTACACATAACTTACGTAATGATATACTTGTAGAGTCCTAGCGAAGAAGAGAACGAATCCATTTGATTAAAATCGGAGCAACAAATTTCGTATTGCAGCGCCTTTCATTTTTTACTCATCATTGATCCCGCGTGTTCGTTTTTGCTAAATTTGCGGATAATTAAATGGGCAAATAACACGAATAGCAGGTATAAAACGGCGGTAGGTATTCCCAAAAAAGCAAAAAAACATTATAACCGCTACTGATAGTTTTAGAAAGGCACCTACGTCAATTATGACTTTTTGACTGATATTTCCACCTCTTATCGTTGATTCTACGGTGGTCAATGTAATAATACAAGTGATGGCCCCATGAATGATGATTTTACGTGGGCGTCGGCTAAGCATACGCAGCGGGATGCTGACGAATTATTAGCGATAAGTCCGTAGCTGCGAGCACATCATTTGTCATAATGTTGAAGAAAAAAGAATGTAAAAAAAATATATATTGCCTGCACAGTTTAACACGCGCCGATTGGCAAGCTTTGCAAACTGTGGAGTCGTTGAAAACGAACGATTGTCTGGCTCATTCGTTCTGTATGAGATTGCCTTAGAAAATTTGCTAAATGAATGGACGTCACGTCGCTGGACGTTTACCTGTCAGTGGGGCTTCCTTTTTTTTAATCTCTTTTATTACTTATACATAGGTATATCCATTGCCATTAGTTTGCCGTACGGGGATTTTTGTTTAACGGTTCTCAGACCTAGACACCTGTTTGCGAATTATTTGTTCGTTTTTTCTTTCCCTCACTTTTATTTCCATTTTCTATATATCTCTCGTTAATCACTCTTGTGTCTTTTGGCGTAGAAACTTAAATCCTCATACTTTATCTTTGTCTCGAGCATTGAATACACAGAAATCTCTCTTTAACTGTTATACAGCGAGTAATCCTCTGAGCCAAACGCTCGGACATCCACGCGCGAGAACTTTTGTTTCGTATATTATATAAATCGTCCACGTGAAATCACGATTTATTTTCCCACAGCTCTCACTACCTCTGCTTCTTTTATATATCTATATATCTGTGTGTTACTTTTCGGAGTGCGTCGTCGTTCTCTTCGTAGTTCTCGCTTATTTAGAACTTCGAGACTGCAGATATAGGTACGTCGCTGTCACAGAGGTTAACGTATTTCTCTCCCTCGTGTTTTTTCTTTTATTTCTCTCACTCTCTGTGCTCTTATAGCAGTCGAGAAAAAAGAAAACGTGGCAAAAGTTTTATCTTCTCGTGATGTACGGCTGAACTCCACTGTTTCGCGAGAACCCAATACGGAGCACAGTAGCAGAAGTGCAACGATGTATACAGGCAACACAGCAGACATAAATATATGTATATATATATGTATGCGAAATAACTCGCTAGGATTTCCCTCCTATCAGCATGAGATAAATATATTTTCCAACAATTCTCGAAGACTCTTATCTCACTCGTAAGATGTGTATTCGCGTTGGATGGGAAGAGCCTCGAGCATAGATTTTTTCGTGAATAAATATATACAAGTATATTTTTCTGTATACCCAGTAAAACTACTCTCTACTGAGAAGCCTGCAAATTTGGGAAAATCTCTTGCCTCGAATAAAAACTTTGGACGCTGAAAATTCTGGCAGATATTATAACAAGGACAAAATAAAATAAAAACCTCGTCCAATGCTTTTCCACCTATCAATGCTGAAATCGTGCCCGTTGATTGCGAATGTTTACACAACCCGGCACTCTGATACACCGTATAAAACGACATTTGGCTCGTATACAGCTTTTCAACTTGTCACCAACAAACACGATGCCTTTTTTCACGGTTTTTTTGTTGCTGCAATATTACGAAAATTGGTCGAAGCATTTTTGGTATTTTATATTACGTTTTTTTTTTAGCTTACATTCAGCGCAAGCATTCACTTGCACGAGTATGCACGACTTTTAATTATCCCGTCGGAAGTTGATAGGGTAGAAGAGTGCAGGGATGACCCTTTTGTTTGGCCTGGCAAAGCATGTCAGCCGATCGAGGTTATAAAAGCTTCTGTCCCTTTCACTTCGTACACATTTTATATATGGCTATGTATGCATGTGGCTATATTTATACATATAAATATTAAATATATTTATGGGCTTTTGTCAGGTTTCACAGTTTATGCACGTCGAAGGTATGTTGGTCACTCAAATTCGCCATGCGTTCTTCTTTCAGTTAATTGCCATATATCTGTGTATAATTTCCATGTGTTTTGTGGAGCTCGAGTGGTAAAATCGAGTGCGCGTGTGTAGAGCCCGTATGTACGCATCGGGTATATTTAATGAAGCAGGAAATTGGCAAATTAGGTAAAATCCGTGTGTCACACGCCTGTTCCTGTATCCGTCCTCCCATTTTCGTCGTCACGCACCGTTAATCGTTTATATACATATGCGTATAGTTACTTGTTCGTCGAAACAACACGCGGGGGTGCTTCTGTCGCTCTAGTGTTTCAACCTGTACAGATTTAACGTAGCTATTTTGTCATTCGTCCACCAATTCATCCATCGTGTACAACAGCCCTCTCATTCAACGTATCCCTTGAGCAGAACCCATCGCACTCCCAGCTAACTTGGTTTTGGCCAATTATGGTTCGCCACGTTCTTCTCTCTTTCCCACTCCCTTTCCCTTCAATATTCCTGGAATCACCCTCTCCGATCATGTCCTCGAATCGCAGTTTTCCTCACTCATATATCGAATTAATTTTTGATTGTGACTGAATATGGCACTGCATTGAGTACATACATTTTTGTAATGAGAAACGAAGATATACGACCAAGAACCTAATAAGACAAAATAGCCACAAATGTTTTTTTAAATACATTTTACAAGAGTTATTTGAAAAAATGTAAACGCGATTTAAAAGGTTTGGAATAATTAATTGGACATTATGCCAGTTTATTTAGATGAGCGAAAATTTATAGATATCTTAAACACCATGGAATTTGTTTAATTCAACAAATTTAGAAATTGACCAACGTCTAATAACGTATCACCGCCTATTGTAGAGAAGACGTAGTGTCAAATTCATTTCTCATTATCATCAGCGAATTATTCAAACTTTGAATTACTTGTGAGGAAGGCAAGTGCTGAAACAACGTTCATCGTAAATGTAATTTGGTATATAATATCGAAGCGATGGTACGTGGTGAAAAGAATAAAATGAATTCAGGGAGCAGCACGTGTCTAATCGTTTAACGATGAGAAAACGAGGCTCCGTCCCTCGCGAGTTCTCGCGCTTAAGCAAACGTTTTTTTTTTGGTTCGTTCTCACTCTGTCGCAAAATTCTTTTTATTGTCGTTGCCTTCATCTTGTTTCCGCTATTTTTAAAAGAATAATATACGAAGTGTCGGGACGCGCACTATCGAAGAAGTGTCTACTATTCGTTTAGTGTTTCCGCTCTTGCGAGAGGAACTCTCTTTGCCGGATCAACATGGACCTCGCGCAAAGCGAGAAAGTGAGAAAGAGAAAGAGACGGAGGAGGAGGCTCTATTAATTCGAGCGTACGCCAGCTGCGAAGTAGGCAGGATTTATCACTTTGGTCTCATGCGCGGCTTCTCTCTACACTATCGCTTTCTCCGTCGAACTGGCAATACGAAGACGACGCGAACGACAGCGACAACGACGACGACCACGACGACGACTAGGCGGCTTCTCTCGATCTCCAAAAGCCTCCATCGTTCGCTCTATAGTTTTACCCTCTCGCAACTTAACCGGCATGGCAGCCGGCACTCTGAACGCGGTTAGCCGTGTGATTTATTCCTGCCCCCGCGGTTAATCTCACCGATTCAGCGTATAAGAGAATAAAATGAATACGAAGAAGAAGAAGGAGACAAGAAGACAGGAAGGCGACAGAGATAAACGGGAAGCGCGTGAAAACTACAATTTTTTTCAATCGATCTATCTCTCACGTCAGTACGATTTATTTTTGGAAACCACTTATTTTTTTCTTTGTTTTTCGTCATTGATTGAGTCAGACTTCGTTGTGGTTGGAAATAAATTTGTTTATCACGTACTACGACCGCTTGTTTTTATTGTTTTTGCATATCCTCACGACTAATCGATTCAATCTTGTGTTTCGGAGTTCTGCCCGCACGTTCAATGACAAACACAAATGGTATGATTAAAAAAAAAAAATCACCTACAGGTATTCGTTCGAACTCTTGATTTCATTAATCATTAGAAAGTCATGGGCGCTTCGTCTCACCGCGATAAATGCGCTCGGCTGAAATATAATGAGCTCATTGGATTCGATATCTGATCCACCTTTTGCTACAGGCTCTTCATGAGAGCTCGGGTAGATTTGATTTCAACGCTCACTACATCATGAAGCAATGTTGTCGTCACCCTGTTAGTCATTAGACCGTTTCATATCAGATTTTATCTTTTTTCATCAAACATACATATGTGTGACTCCCGATCTTATAACTTATCAAAGACCTTATTTTTTTCTTCTTAATTGCAATATTCTTGCAACGGAATTCCTCAACAGTTTTGTTATCACAAAAATGCACGATATAATCCGCTATTCAACATAAAATGTACCAATGATTTTGTACTTACTGATTTTTACGATACGGAAAGTTTACGACATCGGTGTCTGTTTAAAGTTTTATGTTTACAATCGTTCTTGACATACCTGTAACACATAAAAAGAGAAACACATGTTAGAAAAATTGCGCTAAATGTGAGAAAATAAGATTTGTTTTATGGTAAACGAGATACGAGAGAAAACTGTAAAAAAGCGTCACGGAGTCAACGCAAAATAAGACTGGTAATCAAGAACGAACAAAAATTCCCGCACCCGAAAGAGAGAATGAGTCTCGTATCAAAGGAAATCTTTATCCGGCTCATAACGCAAAGCTTTTGCCACTGGCGAGCATGTGACTATATACCATGACTACTGCTGCTCGTTCGTGGAAAAGGAGCCACCGCAGTAACGTCTAAGAAATGGAAATAAAGATCCTTTATCTTAGGCCTTCCAGCAAAACGCTTTCTTGCGTTTCTCCTCGCGCAGGGCGGTGCTGAAAGTGGAAAGAGGATAAAAAAGGAGAAATAATAAAAAAGTGAAGCGACGAGAGGGGAGGAGGGAAGAAAAAAAAATGTATATACAGTCGGGGGATCAGATCTTTGGAGGTTGAGCGCAAAAAGGCCCGTTACTACGCATTCGTAATTACATCTCGGAAATTTCTTAGTCAAAAGATGATGTATCTCTTCGTGTACAGAGGAAAATTTTCTTAATAAACGAAAACATCGTTTAGTTAACGTAATACTCTCGTATTCTCGGTTAATATATTGTTATTATTATTCAATTACTACAGAATCATGATTAAAATTCTCGGACTTGGCGCGTTGATGAGTGAAGTAGTTAGTTCCACCAACGCCTTGCATCAGACATATTTTGCGTTTCGGGCCTCATCTTATAGCTTCTCTCATGCCCTTTTACGTGTCTGCGTGTGTGCTCCAGAGAAGAGACGATCGTAAGGAGGCGGCGAACGAGCGAAAAAAAAATCGTGCACGATCGCGCGTAAGATAAGAAGTCCGGACATGCGATCCGTACATAAAACGGGAGGGCGTCCTCGCCCCAACCCGCAAAAACCTCGTGCCCTGCAGTTCATATACACGAGCAACGAGACGACTGTGGTCTTGAGAAAGGCCTTAATTATCTGCGTGTCTGCTAAAGGAGATTGATAACGTGTTGGATTTTCTACTGATAGGAGTAAGGCAGGCATTTCAAACCAAATCGACAGTTCCCTTAACTTCGTCCTCGGAATTTTTGCACAAAAACATTCAGACTGTTGTTCGAACTTTAGCAGACAAAAACATTACAATTGTCTTCATTTCTCTTCATCCATGAGTTTTTTAATTTGTTAAATTTGAAATGAATTATTTGATTCATTGCAATGCTTTGTTCATTCACCAATGTCGTTAAAACATCAATATTCGGGGTGAACCTTGACCAAGTATTTTAGCAGTTTACAGTGGTGAGTTTAACGCGCGTCAACCCTCACGTCTGCGTCTGTACGGGCAGACAGTGCACGTCTCGTGTATAGAATCCAAATGAAAAGTCAGTCAACAGGGAGCGATATAGCGCTTAACGGGTTGAAGACAGGAGAGCTTCATCATATAGATGGTCGTTTCGAAGAGCTAAACTAAAAGCTGGAGAAGGTGGAGGTAGGTCTGATCGGTAATACCGTTGAAACGCTACAGTGTTCAAGGGTTCAAAGTCGATTGCAAGTCCCGGCTTCTCTGCTAGATTATGAATGCCCTATATATCGCCCGCGCAATATAGACAAACTATGTCTCATGTACAATTAATGTATACGGAAATCCACCAACCTCAGGAAAGTTTATCCTCTGGTTGCTGGAAACTTCGAGAATAGCCCGTAATCAAGAGCCCATAGCGCTATCCCAGCTTAGCCCTTTCTGTCCATTGCCGCCCTTATTAGGTGGCAGCTTCGATCACGCAATTGCTCCTAACTTCTCCGTTTCTCAATACATCAACGAGTAAACTACAGGTCCAATATTGTAGTGTTTCCATCCCCAAAAATATGGAACATTTTTCATTTTTGTCGATCACTCACTTGAGCATTATTATTGTATAAATTCCTTAGTAGTGTTCTAATCAATAGGAATCAATGACTTGATAAATGTAAGAATAAAATATAAGTGCACTATTGTGCTGGAAGAGTTCATCAGAACAGTGGGGAGACAGGGACAGAGTGCCGAAAACAATCAATGTTGTTCTTAGTTTTCAAAGTTTCTTTTTCGTATTCGGCAGTTTGTGTTTGTTTGTTTTCTACAATCTTAAAAATTGTTATCGTCAATTTAATTATAGAATTGCATATGACTTAAGGGACCACCGAATAAAAATGCTCTATTACGAGCCAGTAGAACGAGGGGCTGTAGTGATAGAGAAAGAGTGAGAAAGAGAGAGAGAGAGAGAGAGAACAGAATATAATGGCGTTTGCACGCGATTAAACTCGTGGCTTTACGATGCTCGTGGTAACACTCTCCACTACGTCCCATAAAGGGAAGTGTGGGGGTTGATATACTCGAAGTTGATACACCTATCGGGCAAGGTATTGAATATATAGTAATAAGGTATGTTTGATGTATCGTGTATACAGAGTAGACCTGGAGTTGGCGAACGACATCGCGACAACGCTGGGCAACGGGGTGGGAGAACCCGTTATTATTTTCACAGTAAAAACCGTCTCATATCGTTCTGTATATATTTCATACATAAGTTCAGCATTGCTAGTTGTGATGGTAATATAGCCAGGACCTGCTGTCATGCGAATAGACTAATGAGCTTGTTAAGGCGTGTTGCCGACGCTCGTAAAGCAACTCCAGACACCCCTCTCCCCGAAACTCACCTTCTTCCCTTCACAGCGAACCTCTCTCTTGTCGCGTTTGTCGGCGATTGCTTCTCTCCTTAAAACGCCAACGGCGCGCGCTTTAATTCCTACGCGGTTAGCGAGCGATTTACCTGACACTTGATTTCCATCACGAGGATACAAAAATTCAAAGATTTACGGACTTGCGAGAACGAGCGGTGCAATCGTAGACACGCGACTCACGGCTTCATATCAATATCTTACGAGCAGCTCCATAAGAAATTGATCGTAAAAATTTTAATCATTAAGAATTATTTAATTAAATTAATTTAAATGAGTTCGTTGGTGAAATTCTTTGTGGGTAACGCTATTTTACCTCAATTTTTACATCAATCTTCATTACTGCAAAATTGCATCTTATTTTCGTTGTGATAATGTGGCAATTCAATCTGATGGAGTTTCATTGAAAAGTTTTCGTTTGCTGAGTCGCATATGAGCTCTGGAAATGGTGGAAAAAATGCGTTCTTGGAACACGTGTTTGAGGCACTTAATTCAATCGCCATACGAAACCTCATCTTCGTCATAACACGTTTTTAGGATAAATATATGTACAAACATATATACTTTTTTATATCTATACTTTCTCACTCTTTAAAGGCTCTGATGCCTACATCACGAAGCGTGTGTGATCATCAGTGAGAGAAACGACTTCCGCGCTCGCACGGTCCCTTTACTGTGTATACACGGGGCATTTGGAATAGGCATTTGGGATATCGTGGGTGTGATAGATACACAACAAGAAATGAGTCTCATCCTGGTACCAGTCGGATGGGTTGCGTATATATAAGTAGCATCCATGGTCATGAAAATGAGAAAAGGTGTGTGTCTGATCGTAGGCGTGCGCGTAAATCCCCTACCCAGGAATTTCTTATACCGCACAGCCGTTGAAGATGTTCCTTGGTGTTTAGTGTGTTTCGTGCGATGCCCATCCCTAAGTCTCTACTCCGAGTCGTCTTCCTTGTGGTTATCCTCGCGCGATGATTCGAGAGTCCACGAAACGGCTCCTCTCGCCTTTTTCTAATATTTTATTTTTCTTCATCTCTCTCCTTATTTTTTGTTTGTTTGATTTCCTACTCGAAATCAGGCGAGCTTCTCCAGAGGAAGAGCAAGCGAGAGAATGAGTCGCGTGGGTGCGGCTAGACTCTGAGAATCGGTCTCGGCTCTCGAAGTATCACGCAGATCGTCCGATGTGAGGTTAACAACGATGGACATCAACGCGATCCTTTGCGAGACACACGCACTCACGCACACCGCCAAGAATACCGATAAAAAAAAGCCAACTCGCCTTTAGTCCAACGTGCTCTCGCGTATCGGCATAACGACTCTCATAAGTTTGAGCTCGTGGGACATCTGGAATGAATCAGCCCTATCTGATGCATGTATTCTCTGGTATCCTTTTTTCTTCACCGACCGTTACCCTTTACATATCCCTTTGAATGTTTTTTTTTGTTTTATTTCGATTTTTGGCATTTTCTTTAACACGAAAAAACTGTGGAATGGTAATGTTGTGAGACTATTATTTTTGACTGAGAAAACATTTTAAAAATTTCTTATGTATGGCGTGGTCGAATTCGATGTCATGGTTTCTTACCCCATCGTTATCGCTCGCGGGATCGTCATCATCATCATTATTATTGTCATCATCATCATTATCATCATCATCATCATCATTATCGTCATCAACATCATCATCATTATCATTATCATCATCGTCATCATCATCATCGTCATCATCATAGATTATACATTTCTTGGTAGTGTACCGCGAGAACATATTTCCAGAGAGTTAAATGTATGAAGCAAACAAGTGTTTGTGTATGTTGTGCTTCGAGTATCTGAACACATTGTATATCTTTGTGTAAGTGCAGTGCCCACAGCTCCCGCTTATATCTACCTACGAGCCGATGTAAATCATATCTCGCCAACTTTCCAACGGCAAAGTAGGTGCATTACTATGTATACGCCTGCCGATGCGACGACTGGTCAGCATCGTTTATTTTTTCTATATTTTTCTTGTCTCTTTCATCGTTCGCGGTCCTATCTCGTTGCAATCTTTGCGATACTGAACGTGTTGGCAATCCTTTATGAAAGCAGGGAATCCTCATGTGGAGAACATAATACAAGACGAAGTTTTAAATATGTAGTGATTCCTATTCGTTGAGCCTCCGAGAATTGGAGAATCATTGCGGTGATTTAGCTTCATTTTACTCCATGTCTGAGATTATTATTGCAACTCGCGGTATCCCTATCACGCACAGCCCCCCTTCCTCTCTCCCCCGCGCATGATATCGACAACGCGCAAAACCATGTAACACGGATAAACGAAATGATTTATCACGTTTGATACGAGTTTCACATATCGCCTATGGAGAGTTGATTTTTTATTTGCAATTACAACTGCATAATCACTAGCGGAATTCACTGGATAACTGGGTGGGCTGTTTTTTCTTTTCACATATACCGGAGGGACGCGGTGTATACCATATATGCTACACGTGTCGTGCCTTATCTGGCGCCGCACGTATACCACATATAAGGTGGATATATACCTGGAGACCTAAACAACCTGCGATTGAGCGATAAATTGCTGGCAAAAGTACGTATTTCCACTGATAACTTAATGCGGCGAGATTAAGACGACCGGCTCGTACTGTCCACCCGAACCCGAACTCACAGACTCTCGAATTCTCGCTCCCTCTCTCTTTCTCTGCTTCTGACTCTTTCCCTTGTAGCGTTGTCAGGGTATAGGAAATCATTTTCGTCGTCTGTATACCACTTTTAATAACTTACCCCACGTACTCCCATAATTTTGCATGTTATTCCAGCGTTACTGGCTTTGTATGATTTGTTTGTGGAACGCGACGCACGAGTGTTCAAACTCCGCCCCTAGAGTCCGAGATAGTCGTCGAGTAGGCGTCCGTGCTGCGTTACATAACGCTCGCTCGAGTCAGAAAACCGGGGCTGTACGCGATGATTGAACGTCGCACGAGGTTTACGCATATACCTGCAGGAATATATATGGCACGGCAATACCGAGACTAAAGGGTCGAAAGGGCCGTACTCTGATGCAAGTTGAGAATTAGCCTAAGGCGCGGCAATAGCCCAGGAATTGCACCTGCCATGCAGGTAAGTATTGAGTGTACCTGCAGATAAAAGTGCAGGAAAGAAATGGTGGGTGGTGGAATCGTATTGCCGCACTGCTCGTCGTAAACTTCAAAGATTTCTATCGTGATGGGGCAAGAGACCATTTTGTTGGAATCGTTTTTAAAACACGTATGTCATCACACTAGAAGTGCATTCTTCGTTCACTACGGTGTGGAGGTTTTCCGTTCGTATGTTTGGTTATTTCTATTCAAATTTTAATGAACTGCAAGATTGCACTTTCGCGGGTATCGTTCATATTCAATTTTCGAAAGGTCGATTCTTTTTTCACCTATAGACCCTTGTGCTTGCTAATATCTTTGAGAATTGGTGAAATAATGAAATATGTAATGCGAATACTTTTCTTCACCATCAGAATTGATAAAGAAAAAGAAAAGTTACAGAAACGTACTGTTCAGTAATAGAGTATCGAAGGTAAAAATCGATTTAGTTCCGATTACGGAAAGGCGAGAAACGGGAGTGAGGAGTTATGCGAATAAAGGAATGAAATGAGAGACGAAAGAAAGAAAAAAGCTGATCGCTCTTTGCGAGCTATCGAAGAACAGATATATTTCCTCCGAAATCGATGCCCATTATTGTCATCGCAGCGTGTCTATTTGATAATATCGTTTCGATTACCGATACTCACTGACGTTTATATAGATATAGAGCTGGCTACATGGATGCTGCGCATCTTTTCAGTAATAATCTTTGCCGTAAGAGAAATCAGATATATAAGTTTGTCCGATTTTATTCCACGGAATATTGCGATCGGGAACGATCGTTTGTCCTCTTTCTATCAAAGCATTCAATGTCTCGACTTATTTCTTTTAGTCCAAGATTCTCATTACATGTCCGAGAGTGAAAGGAATAAAAGAGCTATGTGAAAGGTGTGTCGTCTTCAGAACATTGCAAATCCCACGGTATTGTGTAACACGTTGCGAAAAGATGGACCATCGTCGATCGGTGAATAGCTTTGGAAAGCGAAGACGACGTTGCTGATGATGATGGGACCGAATACAAGTGAATAGAAACTTCCGCAGCGCGTCCGTTACCAGGTTGAGGCGATAACGAGAGGCTCCAGAGCCGCGCGTGTCTTAATACCGAGCGGCACGTGCGTAATTGGTAGAACCTTTTATCCTTCTAACGTGATCGTCACATTATCGAAAGGAAAAAAGTCTTTCACAGGCAACATTTAGAATTAATCAAGACTCTATCAGCAAAATAGGATCGTTAGGCCCATTGACTCCAATCCCAAGCTATACAATTGACATCATGTGATATAATAATAGAAGGATGTTGTCTGCCGTTTCATTCACAGGATAGGAACAGACTATATTATAATAAAAAGACTATCAGTGTGTATTCTAACAGAATACCAGGTAATTTTCTAGAGCCCAAAGGGAAGGTTCGGGCTTTATATAAGAGTACTCGTGACTTTGTTTAGCGATTCTCTCTAGTGGTTACAATATCTATGTCTGTCTGTCTCTCTTTCTTGCACTCTCTTGTTTTCGACGTGGTTACGATGGTACGTGCGAGAGGATCCTATTTACTACGAGCTCAGGATATGCTTTGGTTTCTCGAGGCTCTCTTCTCGTCGTTCGCCTTCGATCCTGCGAAGGGAGACAGAGAGCCGAGGGCTACAGCGCTCTATATTTTTATCCTATATAATACAACCTCTCTCCCGACTCTCGTTCTATCTCTTGGCAAAACTGTGCGGTGAATGCAACGAGACTGCATAGCCAGCACTGATACCAGTCAGAGGTCTTTCCCCATCTTTTATATACATCTATATATATCTGTGTATTGTACGTGCTTTCATATACATCTATACGTGGACAAGATGTGGATGTACCAATGGAGAAAGGGAGGAAGAGTACATAGAAAAGAGGTCCACGGGCCCTGGCCGTGCAAAAGCGAGATCCAACCAAGTAAGGTGCTTCGCTGTTCGCTCACTCCAGTCTATCTTCCTTTCTCCCTCTTTCTCTTTCTTCCTCTTAGCCCGGGAAAAGCGTACTCTAGTCGTGTCGTTATTTCACCGCCGCGAGGCCAACCTCTATCTCATCTTCTACGGGATACGCGACGTTATATATACGTAGAAGCGAACAAGAAGAGGAAGAGAAATGAGGATAGAAAGAGAATCACCGCGGAGGGAGATGAAGGGCGCTCGCAAGGGGTCTCTTTGCTATATACTCTGGCAGAAATGGCGTGCACAAACTCCTTCTTTCTCTACTCCCCTGCCGCTTTTTCGTTGCAACGTTCTCCCTGTACAGGATACAGTGTCTTTCAGTCTATATACTTATTTATATATAAATATATAGATTCATATCCTTCTTTTGAACGCCACGTCCAAAGAGACTATGGCTGCGACGCTCCAGTGTGGGCAATCTCCATCGCTCGTCAGTCTCATAGCTTTTTCGCAAAGACTTCTTTAGCTTGGGGAACGTCAGCGAAGGATTGAAGTCTTGGGCTAGTCATAAGGAAAATTGCATATCACGTAAGTTATAAGAGTTATCCTACAGTCTTTCGGGTCAAATCTTTGCATTACTCGTATGGGAAAGTCCTGACAAGATTTGAAAGACTGTAGGATCACTCTTATAACTTACGTGATATGGGAGCCGATGATTTTGAATCCTTTCAGAACATTGTTGGCCAAATAACCGCGGTGCTGATCAATTCAAGTTTTCTTCAATGGTTTGGAATTTTCCCAGAGGGAACTTTTCGTAGAAATTTAATGAAATTACTATTTCTGTGTACTATTTATCAAAAGGAAAAGTCCATTCACAGTCGGTATCGCACTTCATTATACTTCGGGCGATCCATTTTGCTATGTGGAAATATGCATCACTCTGGTGCTTTGATCGTTTTCCCTTGGGGTGTACGGATACAAGGATGCACCATATCTAGAAAATAACGGCAGGAAGAGCTCGAAGACATTGAAGCAAAATACTGCAAATCCTACTGCAGTGGACTAAGGTTTTGCATACTCGATTCTGCTCTTTCGAGTATAATCTTCTTTACTTCCCATTTGTAGACTTCATTTAGGTGTTTGTGGTTTACAGAGTTGTACCAGATATATTTTTAACAACATGTAAAGATTTTTCGCAGCAACCGATTCTTCTGACTATGGGTATAAAATATACAAGACTTTCAAGTTGCCGCAAGAGTCACTTTTCTCTTTGGCACTTTTTACGTGTGAGATATATAGAAACAAATGGAAAGGTTAAAAGTTACGTACATGCACTTGTATATAGAGAAGAGTCAGGACCTTATTCCTTGACTTCACTCGTTTCTTTTGCTTCTTTCATTTCATGCGTTGGCTACGCGGGTGCTCTTTGGTGACAGAGATTCACTCGCGCCGTGGGGGCCGTGAATTATGGCAGAACCGACGGCGTTAGGTCAAAGCTACCGCTTGTATGTACGTTCGCGTTCTCTTTTTCAATGTTAGATTTTCGTGTGTTGCTGGCTTTACCTTCTGGATGAAAGCAATATCGCGCATTCAAGATTCTCGATGCGAGAAAATTCCTGCCCATATACGCGCTGTTCTACTATACTTTCATCCCTACCACAGTATTATCCTTGAGCGCGAATGCGTAAGGATGTCTTGGCATCACTCGGATTCTGTATTATATACAATTTGCAATGTGTCGAGAAAAATAATTGAATAAAAAACCCAACTTGCAGAGAAGAAAGAAGCCAGGGGGTTTGTCTATGTGTCTGGATGCATGAGAGATGAGTCCGCGGGGACTTTCGAAAGGGTCGACGATCTTTCAGCAGTGCCCGTGAAGAAAGAAAAGAACGACGAGAGACGAAGCAAAAAGCTTCTCTGTTGTTCTCTCTTCTCGTAGTCTTCTTATTTCACTTCTTCTTCGCGTTTCTTTCTCTGTTCTTCGCAACGACGATCCTCGCGAATCTTTTGGGCCTGCTCGTGGGAATCTCGAAGTTTATTAATAGGCTCATGCGTGCCAGCGATAAATTAGGTAGTTCTCTCGCTCCCTGTGGGCGCCTGGTATACTCTCCGTGGACTACGTCAAGGCTACTATATGCGGTAAAGAAATAACGGGTGAAGGACAGAGAGCGAGAGGGAAAGATCGCGAAAAAGTGCAGTAGGTGTCGAGAGTGTGTCTCTCTATCTCACACCGTCTCGGGTCTTTCTCGAACATACAGTATTCTTTTTTCGTCGTTCTTTTTTTTTTTATTTTATTGTCAGGACGACCAAGGAAGAGTGCGAAGCTGCATGGACGACGTGAATAATGTTCGCGGCAGGACCCGTCCTCGCGTAGAGTCTTGATCTCGTGAAACGAGAAAATCGAATGGAAAGAGTGTTGCTCAGACGTTTCTTATAGCATGCTCTTTGGAATTATGTCTATATATATCGACGAACAACCATGATTCTCCTGCTTCGCATCAGCATGCCCAATTAACAACAGATGGAAGGGGAACAAATCCTCTTTCGAGAATAAATAAATTTGTCGATCGATGAATTCAACATGCGAACAAAATTTTTATATTTATCTGCAATTAGTGTTTTTTCGTGATAGCGTAATCGGTTAAAAATTTTGTTCGACTGATTCCCATTGGTAAACAATTACATTTTGATAAATTCCCGAGGTGTATATAGAAAGACAAAATCTCGTAGGCGAGTACAGTCGTTGTTTTTTTTTTTTTTTTTAATACTTCCTGAACAACGATTCATTTTATTTATTCTCCAATTTTTATTTTATTTTCACTCGATTCTCCCTCGCCATACATCGCCCGTATAGGAAAAGGCATTATCCTGTAGCGCCCACATAACCTATCGATTCGCATTCCGACAACGGGTTTTGGCTTATCTTAATTCCTTTCTATCTGTTTTCCTATGCGATATACTGTATACATATATATGAGTATGTATACATAGTTTTAACTTGCCCAGATCAAGGCTGGAACAAGTCATCGGGACCACATGCGCTGAGAATAGTGTGACTCGTACGGTTCCGAATCTTTCTTTCATCTTCTACTCGTTGTTCTTCTTGTTTTTTTCCCTCAACGACGAGAACACTAAGACAGCGAATACTTTGAGAATTCTTTTGACTGTTCGGCGATTTTACAAGAGCGTTAACATCGATTCGTGGATTTTCTCCTGTTTTGCTTTAACTTCATCGTACTGTGTTTCAAAGTTCCAACGTAACCGAATAAATTCACGACTCTATTTTCGACATTGGCTACGATGACGACGAAAACGTCGACGAGGACGACGTCGACGACGACCGGGGAAGAAAATCCCCGATGCTACTTGCATTGTTAACTGCAACGGGCAAAAGAGATAGCAAGAAACATCGTGGACAAAAATAGCTCGTGGAACTACTCTCTTCTTCTTATTTTGGATCACTGGATATAGTAGTGTGTGAACGAGAGATGGGCATTTTAGAAAGTCGTTTAAGTTTGCCAATTCTATACTGTTTTGTTTCATCGTATAATTCCATCGACACCATCCCGGGAGTGCCTGATCTTCGCTTAACATCGAAATTCTTTTTTATTCCTCGTGTTTCCTTATTTTTGTTTTATTATTATTTTTTTTTATTCTTTTCGAATATTCTCGATTCTCAGAATTCTCTCAATTTTGTGTCTTACAGTCTAACAAATTCATTCGCACCATGAGCCCATTTAAAACAGCGCCGTATAGTAAAAAAAAAAAGTGTGTATACAGATATATCTAAGCCCCGCATGTTTCTCGCATTCACCACGAAAATATTTGTGTCGCGGTAAAACATTTAAATAAGATGGAGAGACATTTTGGAAAGAAGCTTTTATTAAATCGTCATTATCGCGCCCTCTTTCCTCGTTAGAATTCTTCCCCTTATGTAAACACATATTCCATATATATATATATATATATAAATAAAATACATACAAGAGCGACGAGAGGAACGTAAATACACCACGGTTAAATTTATTAAGAGGTCTAATCGGCACGTCTTCATCTCATATATATACATAAGCATATCATTCGCCCATCCAAGTGACGAGAATAGTTGGATCCTGGTGATGCTGCCAGCGTGCACGAGGCACATCAGCTAACAGAGACTTTCGAGCAACATTTTTCTTTTCTCTCGCGTATAGTGGCGCATTAAACAAACGCGGTAGAGGAAAGACTTGGTTTCATCTTTTGTATATGCGGCACCATCAACGAAGAGATTTTCACAAAGCGGACGTTTGTCGTAATGAAGACAGAGAAAGAGAGGGAGAGAGGGAAAGAGAGGAAAATAGAGCGAGAGAGACGAGAGACTGATGCAGAAAAGAAGATCTACGAGAAAGATGTTATAGCAAATGTGAGCCCGAGCTCGTCGCTGCTGTGCGGATCTCCAAGTTTATTGTTACAAGGAGTTCATTCGTGGCAAGGCGTACGGGATAGGATGTGCGAGAGAGAAAAAGAAAAAAGCTTGACAGAAAGAACGACGCCAGAGATATAAAGGAGATGAGGAAGGCGAGAAAACGAGAAAGAGATATGTGCTTCAAGAGATCGCGAGAGATAGCAGAGGAAAAAAAGAATCAAACGGTAAAACGGAGAAAAAGTATAAGGAGAAAGGAAAAAGAAGGAAAGTGGTGATACGCAAGCATGGAACTCGCAACGAGAATGAACGAGAGAGATGGGGAGTTTTGTGTTTATTTCCGCTCGAAATAGACGCTTTGTAAGCGATGCGTGTGCGCCCACGGCACACACGCGGACAATCTAATGTCCGTGTGCCCACACATACTTTTTGCAAAAGCTTCTTGCGGAACGAGCAAGTAGTAGTAACAACACTGCACTAACTAGAGTATATATGCATTAGGCATAGAGGGTACTGCATATGGAATGACCCAAGGGGGTGCCCACAGCTCACCTTCGCGATATGCATCGGTTACATCTGGATGCATCTGACTTGTATATATTCACATTCAGTATTTCTCTGTCTCACTCTTTCTTGATCTTCCGTTTATTTCTTTGCTGCCAAACCCATATACACCAATTATCTAGCTACTACTAATTCAAACGGCTGTTTGAACAACTTTGACAGTTATAAATTATTAGATCGTTCGAACCGTTCGTTCGTTCTCACTCGGCAAGATGGAATAAGGTTGCACGAAGATGGAGTGCGAGAATACGAGTTGTGTACTCTTCTTGCACACACCAATGCCAATACATACCATATACATTCATATAAACACAGATATAAATGCAAAGATGTTATAAGTTAGAGGATATCGATAGCCAACTGCATGTACCTTTTGATTGCTCTCTCGCATTTCGATCGCATCGTATAAACACGCTCACTTCACGTCTCCTATGGTAAAACAGTTTTTGATATCGCGTGTCAAACCTCCAACCAGAGATTTGCTAAAGCGTACTCTTCCCTGGACACTCATCGACCAATACAAGTTATGAGATAACTACTCACCGTGATGCCTCATATTTAAATTTTTCGATTAATTTCAAATCAGCGATAATAGAAATTTGACGTGAGAAATTTGAAAGAACGCCTTTAAATAAGCCGACGTATGTATAAAAGTAATAAAAAGACTATCAATTTTCTGTATCCTCACTTCTCACATTTCAAGCCTCTTGCTCGCCTTTACTCTGCGTTAAAATACTCTTTTTTACTCTGAGAGATACTCTTTTTATATTTGATTCAACCCTGTTCGCCCAGAGTCCTTATCTTAGTCTGGCCTCTCTCGGCAGGCGAGAGCTCTTTCACCCCGTACGGATTATACGAGTCCTTAATTATACGCGGCCCTCTTGCGCGGTGTCGAATTTTGCAGCCGAAGACGTCCAAGGCACTCTCTATCCTGGCGTCATCTTCTGCTCCCTGTTAATCTTTATCTCTCCCCTGAAGATACGCGGTCGAAGAACTTTCTTTCTTGCATGAGTATCGAGTGGATTTTAGCCCTAAAGAAACGCAAGGCAGAATGAAATCGTCTCAGATTTGAGACTGGAAGAAAAGCAAAGTGAGAGAAAACGATCCTTGGAAGTTCTCGTGTATGCGGAGAACAGATCTTTTTTCGCAGAATGAAGAAAAGATATTCGTTGGAAATTCCTTATCTTGTGTTTGTCTGCACTTAGTTTACTTTGGCAAGAAGACGTGAAAACGTATTTGAATAGGGTGCACCAAGCGACACCGATGAAGTCTCGGGCACGCTTTTGCCAGCAGCTTCGAAGTCTGCAAAAGAAGCGACAGACAGCTTCGGTCCCGCTGGTGGTCTCTTCATCCAGCTATCTCATTTCAATTCTCATTGCAGGAGCGACGACGGGCCACAGGGTCGTTAAAAGATTAGCAAAGAAGCTTTAATTAAGCGCGAACGGACACTCGACCCGAGTACACACCACTATCTTTTTCTATCTTTGTTTTCTTCCTGCTCTTTTAATCACTACGATTGCTAGAGCTCAATGAGATTTTCTAGCGATGTCTCAAGAACTCTCTTTGTGATCATCAAGGCCAGTTACTTATTTCAACTCAGTTCTTAAATATATAAAACGAAAAAAAATTCAGTTTTTTTTTTTTGATACGTGGTAGTTGTTGGGGACCTCCAAAAAGTATAAGATCCGGTTACGATTTCTTTATTGATTACTGCAGCGCGTTTTGGTACCGAATATAAAAAAAGAAGGGAGAATGGAGGAGAAATCTGTATTTGTCTTGGGGATATATGACAAAGGCGTGAGCATATGCTTAGCTCGGATAACACAAAGTGTAAAGAGTGTACAAAATGCGCGTGCACTTTACCGTTGTTTCGCACGAGGATATAAAACGTACGATCTCCGATATGGAATTTCAACGACGTGGGTGTTTTCAGATACAACATTTTACGAGGCGCTTACACGTGAGAAAGAGGGATACCTCTCAATCTCTTATTTTCTCTTCCTCTCGATATCAAACGAACACTCCAGCTATTTGCTCTGTTCTCTAACGTCAGAAATGTTTTTGTATACATTAGAGTGTCTCGTGAATTGTCCGGAGAGGCTGGTTTTAAAATTATAGACAAATGTAATAACGTTGAAGTGGAGAAAGCCTGTCACGAGAACCAACACTCCACACTGAATTAATTCATTTCTCAATGCTTCTATTTTATCGAAATATATTACATGGGTAATTCATGGTTTTATACGTGTATAGATAAACTGTATAGAATAGTTCAGCAGATTTGCCCTATTCAACGATCTTGTAGCAAAGCTCGTGAATAGATACACGAATGGCACACTCAAAGCGACGACGTCAAAGAAAAAAAAAAAAAAAACTTTCCTCTGTCCGACAATACTGTCGACATTGCTAAGCACTTTATCAAGTTTTTCTTTGGTCCTTCCAACCATATTTTCCTGCCGGACGGTCTCTATTTTCCTCTTATAAGAACACATACGCATTTTACGCAATTTACGCATCATCCCACGTGTATATTCGTAATACTCTTTGCGACTGCTTCTCGGGTTTCTCTCAGCTTCGTAGGAGTAGTGAACGGGTTCAGGAAGGGTACATTTACATAGACGCCGAATACCACTAGGAAAAAGTGCTTAGAAAGCATATATACAAAAAGGGATGTATACCAGAAGGTAGTATGGCACTCAGGGGACGAGTCTCGAGAGGTACAGAAAGGGAAAATGATGTAGAGAAGCTACTGCAGCGGGGTATAAAGAGAAGCTCGAAAGATATGGAAGGACGGTTGAAAGGAGACAGAGAAAGGAGAGACAGAGAAAGATACAGGAAGAGGATGCGGGAGAAATAGCGAAGTAGATAACCCTTGTGGCTTATGAATATTGTATCAGCCTAATCCTTCCAGATTGTGGATAAGTCAGCCAAAAATAGGGAAAAGACTCTAACGTTCTCAATCCGTCTCGCAAACAATCCTGTTCATCCCCTATTTTTTACTCTCTGACAAAAAGCTTTTTTAATACATTTAATAGTCGTTCATTTTTTCTTTCACTCAAGTGCACCGGTCATTTTTTATTTTGTGGAAATTGAACAAGCATTTTCATTTGTTTGTCTCCCGTATTTATGATAAAATCTTGCGAGTGTTAGTCTGAATATCGTGTTCTTTAAGGATTATCTTACCGATTGATTTTGTCTGAATACTAAGATAAGCTCGATAGAGACATTACGGGATATGTGCAGAAAATAGAACAACATCGATGATCCAAATAGACGCGGCATATCTCGAGCGTATAGCGATAAGGTGAATGGCAAGAATACATTTATATTAGTGTAAAATCTATCGTTCATGGAAAGTACCAAAGATAATGATGATGATAATAATAATAATAATACTTCCATGATAAAGCCTCGATAGGCCGTTAACGATATATAAATTTCGATTTTATGGCTCAGATTGTCATAAAATAAAGAAAAGAAAATGTCACAGTTCGACCACCAGAGAAAAGAGTAGAAATGTTATCCATGAGTCCATGAGAGAGTTTCACCTTATCGACGGAAAGTTGCGCAAAAAAAGTGAGACAGAGTAAGGCCTGGCATTGTACACGACGATATTACATTACATTTCGATAGGGTGGCCCCGAAGATAGAGAGGCGGGACGCCCACACTGCGTCGCAACTTCTTCACCGAGGCCTCTTTATCGTATCGTTATTTCGATCCCGCTGGGGATACGGAAACGCGTTCTGATGCACATTCCCGCCCGGTTGTACAATTCATTTCACGAAAACAAAAAATTCCGAAAGCGATACGTATAGAGAGGATCCTATCCAACGTAAATGCACGTATCCATATTATCTATTTATATGTTTGTGAGGCAGCATGCACTACGTGGGAGAGTCGGAAATCGCCAGTTCGCTTGCTCCTCCTTTCATTTCTCTTGTTAGTGGCTGTACAATCGCTTCGACAGCAATAATTGCCAGATTGCTTGTAATTGCGAGTAGCTCTCGAGACGACGAGTTGAGAGAAATGCGGGAGTGTATAGAGAACAAGGAAGATGGTACGATGTGGAAGAGGTGAAGGACGAGAGGAAAGTCGTAAGAGGACTTTTACGGCGTCTCTACGACCTAAAAGTTCAGGAAAAGAATGAGATGAGGGTGGACCGTTATTAGCCACCGCCGCTCCAGCCAGACAATACAGCGCAGGAAGTGGATCTACTTCTACTTCAGATCCTAGTCCTATGTACTACCCTTAAGTGAAACAGTGATAATGGCACACAGTGCCATTGTTTTCTCTTAAGAAAACCCATTTTCTACAAGGACCACGCTGCGAGGAGTACCAACTATCGTCTTGCCGCGATACACCTGCAGGATCGAAAGTCTTGCCATCCACGTTTCCCACAAACTTAGATTTTAAGAGATGAAAAAGAATGAAACATAATACAGAATAACTGAAGGGCTTCCAGTATAGTTTGCTATTAAGTTATTGATTCTGGTTTTTATTAATGTGTTAAATTTTATAAAGTTCATATAAACAAAACTAGTTGTTGATCAATATTATTTTTCGCTTCTAGTCCACAGGGAATCTTAAATAATCAATATTCACACCTAACATATTAATTCCTTATCCGTATTCTCTGCCAGTGAGTTAGAAATCACGAAAATGCGTTGACGCACGCTACATCAGAGAAATTTTAACCCACTATCCCGGATGCAAGTTTACAGTTAGACGAAAGCTTCCATTAAAGGACACCGTGGAGTAAGGCGGGACCAGCAGAATCAGAGCAATGCGCACCCCAGTGCCAGACAACCGACGAGACGACGAGAGAGTAGGATATAAAGGACGAGAGGCCGGGATAGGGATGAAGGGAAAATTCGCTGGAGTGTAAAGCCTAGGAGCTTCCGAGGGTGTCCAAGGATTAATAAACCAGTGACGCTCAACGCACCGACAACCCGTCGGGGCTCCCGACCGGATATCCGTCGAACAATAGCTAGGCAGAGAACGATGTAGCCCGGGCGAGCTACAGTCCTCGTTCGCTTGCTCTTGTTCCCGCTGCTCAAGTGATATATCACACCTAAAATTGCATTCCTCCGCCATTTTGTGTTGGCAGGCTGGAACGGTGAAGCAGAGAAGGAGGCAACATTCTGTATGTGCCCTTCCGTTAATCCAGGTATACCCCATGGTGGAGGGGACAAAGATTCGTTGTTTCCAACGAGAGTTCGTTGTCGTCCGCTTTGAGATGTAACATTCCGAGTTTTCTGCATTTCGAGGATGCAGGATTACTAGTATCTTTTGGCACATACTATTGTTATTAATGGTTTTCTTATTGAGTTAAAATTTGAAAGCTAATTCACGGCTCGCTGAATTTGTGTTTCGCTTGTCCCATGGCATACAATCCAATCGTGCGATGCCAGGAACGAGCAACGTATACTGGCAATGGTCTCTCTTTCGCGTTGCGTGTGCATTCTCTTCTCTTTGGATGAGCCCACTCGCATTGAAACGTTTGCTTCGTATTATCACTAAGCAAAAGGGAAAGACAATGCTTTCTACCAAAATTTCAAAACCCTTCTCATTCTCTCCTTCTCTCAATCGTCTTCCCCTTGCGACAGGTTGTTCCCTCGACTGTAGCGCTATAGTAATTAACCAGGACAATCAACAAAGCGGCATTTAACGGCGTTTAGCCACGCCAGTGGTGGGCCTCCCTGGCGGAAAGCCTGTAACACTGTACCAAGCCCTGCTTCCTGGCTGCTAGCCTGCCGATAAGGTCGGTAACAATGCTCCAAATCCTGTATTGTCCTACTCAATACCCACAGACGGCTTAATTACGAATAAAAATCAGACTCCCTTCCTCTATCTCATTCGTTCACTTACTCTCTTTATCCACTTCAATTCCTGCTGTATATTGTTGAAAGGGCTTCATTTCAATGTATTTTGCATATAATCGTATACAACATAAAGTTCAAAACGCCGGTGCCAGCTTACATTCGAATGGGTTCGGATTCTCCATATACTGTTATTCCAAATTTGTTAAATCCTTTGTGTGCTATATGTAGATTTAAAAACTCACACCCCTAAGATCCCTTATTCGAGTCCGTAAGCTTTTGGGATTCAGCCCCTCTTTCCGTCAAACCTACCGTTTAATCTCATTTTAATCGGATACTAGTCAACGTTTTTTTCTTCTTCATACTGTCACATAATGAAGAGAGGAATTGAAAATTCACGATAAATCAGCTTTTCCTAAAATCCTTTATCGTTCGCTAGAATACTTCATCCTTGAGCCAACTGTTTGGAAATAGTTTTCATCATGAGGCTTGAAGTTCTCGGTAAGCGACTTCAAATTAGTCGATGATAATATCAATAAACACGAGAACAAAATAAATTTTTATTCCGACTGTTCCAATTCCATCGTTAACCTAAAATTTGAAGTAAGAGCGAAGGAAAAATAGGAGGAACGCAAAAGTTTACAACAACCTGACTGTGTCAAAAGCTTAAATGTAAATAAACGAGTTAAATTTTACTTTACGACCTCGTAAAGGTGTAGAACGGATATGCCTGTCATCTAAGCCCAGGAGCATTATCTTATAACCTTATTCATATTTGCGAGAAGAGATGCAAAAATCTACTTCCGGGGTAGAGGTCCGCAAAGTTTACGACCTTGTGCTTTCTATAAATGTGATACATCGGCGACGTCGTCGTCAAGATGAGCAAGGATATGCTTACGGAATAAAAAAAAGCTCCGTGGACTTTATTTTTCAATATTTTGCTCGTTCGTCTGTCGATATATACGCAAGACAAAGAATATTTCTGAAAACATGCAGCCGTATCTTTCGTGTGTCGTACATCTTCTCGTAAATTCAATTGCCAACCTGAGCTTGTGAATGCGTTATGTAAAAACGAATGAAATATCTCATTTTTTTTCTTTTTATTCTCTTCACGTCATAAAAAGACAATTTTGCATGGATGTAAAACGGGATAAACAAAAAAATACGATGGGTGAGATAAAGAGCTGCAAAGTGTGCACGACTAAAGCTCACTCACCGAGTGACTTCACTCTTTTTCTCTGCCGTTAACTCTCTGGATTAATCCTTCGTTCTCTCGACAATTCTCGCACCATTTGCCCTGACGAATGTCGAGTCACCACAAGCACGAGCGAGCGCGTCCGGGAGCAACTGTACCGTTTTAGTAAAATATAATAGGTGGTAAACAGTGTTCATGAATATTTTACGAGATGTCTACAGCAGCAAAACGTGCGCTGTTCGTTGGAACGGGACAGACGCAAAAAAGTCGCTGTGATTCGGGTACACTCACAAAATCTCTTTTACTCACTCTTTCACTCTTCTTTTTCCCTCGGTCCTACTCTGTTTTTCGGATTCTCTCATGTCCCAGGAATATATAGATAAGTGATTCGACGACGGTTAAATCGCATGTTGAGACACGACATTTTTTGTTTTCAACTAAACGCGATGTCGCATTATCCGTGAAGTGAAAAGTACACAAAGAAAAATGAGAGGCGAAGAGGATGAGCTAAAAGGCTCTACAAAAAGAAAAAACTCGAAAAGAATTCTGTCGAATGAATATTCATGTGCCGACTTAGAGTCCATAATTTTTTCTCTTATCTCTGATCCTTGTCGGTTATTGCCAACAACTTTTGCTACATCGACTCCTGAAACTTGAAAAGCAGTAGTAAGGCCCACTCTCTCTGACCCGCTCTTTTGCTTTATTCTTTTCTTTCTCTTTGTCGGTCGTTTCTTCGAGACCTTGGCTTTCCCTTTTTCCTTGCAATTTTCTCATTCCGATCATGGAACCAACTTTTCCAAGTTCGAGTAGCAGCGGAGGAGTGGCCTGAAAGTGAAAAAGTAACTCCGAGAAGTGATTCCTTTCTTGGTCGAGATTTTGTCGAAGAATTCTCTTCCCTCTTTTTCACAGTTGACATTTGCTATCAGTCTAAGGATAATCTTTATCAAGTTCCTACTTCTTGTTCTTCGTGATTTTTTCAGATTTACTTCCTGAATATCACGATTTTAAGCTCATATTTTCTCTCGTGTTTGCTTATCTTTGAAGCATCATTACTCAATGAGCCGTCTATTTTTCTCTAAATATTTCATTCCGTCCATTACATAACCGTCTTTATCACTCTTCGTTGTTTTTAACTAAATTTATTACTCACTCGTTTCGTCAAATTGACGTTAGAAAAAGCACACGGACGATTTTGTATTTTAAACGCAGGTAAGTATATACAAGCAAAGAAGTATCTCGAGGTTGTGGCGTTCATCTTCCAACAGCGTTTGCTCTCCCTTGAATAACTTTGTTAGTCTAATTTATCGGTGAATTCCACAGCGAATTATTAATAGCTTTCATTCTCTTGTGAGACGGCAGAGCAAGAGCTGTTGTGAAGTCTCATGAAAAGGCTCTACAGGGGATGAAAGTTCTCGTGGAGAGACTGTCAGCGTACGATGTTATTATACCCTAGTGTCTTAATTTCAATCCCTCGGGAGCTTTTGAGAATAAACAAATTAATCGAGCCAATATTGTTGAAAAAAAAAAAATTAAACAAGAATTTATATTTAAGCTGATTAAATTTTTTTCTCAGTTACATGTACTTCTCTTGTGCGACGGTGAAGACTTTGTTTTAAATGTTAAAACTCAAAGTTACTTCTGGTATTAAGCTAAATAGGACGTTTCCCTGAAGAGCTTGATCAGGATTTGTAGGTGATGCAGTAATCCTTAAGTCTTTGTGATCCTGAGAAAGCTTATCGACTCGTGGCAGAATGACTTTCGACTTTCAACTATATTCTCAGCGAATTTGGCATGTAGTAACAGGGCAGTAATATCTGCTTCAGTATGCGAAACGTTTGTATGTATACGTAGCTAGTACTGTTAAAATACGCTCGAGAGGCGATTGCAAGGCATAGCAAGGCGTTAAAGTTCGAATCCGGGTATTTTCGTCAGGACGACCTACTCCATTTGATGTTGAGTACCCGGTTCATGCTCTATATACGTTTATCATGCGCTACGTTGAGCAACTAATGCGCGGCAAATAGTTTTGCAACAAAACGGGATTCAGACTTGGCTTTAGTGCTCCGGCGTATTCCAAAAGCTTTAAAACAAAGATCGCGTTGTTGCTTCTTGAAAGTGCTGGATAAACTGGAAAATATGAGATAGACGAGTGGTCTAGAATAGATACATAATATCGCAGCCTGCCTGGCGAAGATGCGAAAGACAGGAAGAAAGAGTAATGAGCGAGTGAGAGGGAGGGTCGTAGTAAGACTGCCGGATTAAAAGTTACAACCTCTCTCTCTCTCTCCCCCTTGCATCCAGTCCTTTTTTCCAACCCCTCATTCAGGGCCATCGTCGACGAGAGAACCACCCTAGCCCTGGCACGATTTGTGAGGCACTCGGTGCACCCCCGCTAATCAATACACGCACAGCACGACTCTGCGCAAACTGGTAGAAGCTACAACGAAGTATACGAATGTGTATATACGTATATACTCGTGTAAAGAGAGGTAGAAAGTGGATAGAAGGAGTTGGTGTTATCTTACCGTACGGAGCGTGGCTCCCCGTGCGCTCTAGGGGAATTGTGAATTTTGTTCGTGCTCTCGGCTCTTCATCCAAGTTTGTAACGTGTCTGGATGCCATCCTTACACAGAAAGATAGGGAAAGAGAGAGAGAAAAAGAGAGGAATATTGCCGCTCCATTATTACCGCACTTTCATCGTATACGGGTGTTGGTAAGCTCGCCTAATTGCCAAATTTAACCCCGACGAGTTATCATCCCTTTCTTAATTGACTGATTTGCAAAAGCTTATGTCCATACCGATGTACACCTACATGAGCCTCATTTTAATGTGTTTCACTGGGATCTCCTTTCGAACTGGTACATTTTCTATCCCGTGCGTACATATGCATTTGTACCCTCCCCAGCCTCGTAAGTGGATACGTATATGCACTCAATTTTCAAAGCGCGAAGCAGACAGTTGCGGCAAGGTCATGCGGGGGTGAAGAGGTTAGGTCGACAGTGAAAGGGGTTGCAGAGAGGGACCAGGAGCTTCACATCTACCGAGCATTCGAGGGTACTCGACACAGACCCTCCCAACCTGAATTCCCCTCCCCCCTCCCTTCCGCATCTCCTCTGGTGACTGAACTTAACGGTGAGCGGTATATGCTCGGCAACACACCCGGGTGTCAGCTTTCAGCAGAGTACTTTTCATTCGCTCTAAAAAAGAGAGGCAGAGAGAGAAAGAGGGAGAGATACAGAGAGAGAGAGAGAGAGAGAAAGAGAGAGGAAAAAGCGGTGTTCAAGGTATGGTTTTAACGCGTGGGGGACACACGGAGATTGAGTCAACGACGCGACTTTGTCAATCAACGGGGCTGCAATTGGATTAATTTTTGCAATCTCGGTTCCGCGAAACTGTCACCCTAGCATGTTTCGATCGATACATGACGCGATTGCTGTTGAAATACCAGGTGCTTCTTTTTTTTCATCGCAAACTCATACCAAGTGTTGTATTGCATTAGTCTGTATCGGTTTTCACTGCAACCAGCCCGTATCGATTGCTGCGTAAAAATAGCTTTATGTAGAAGATTTTGTTATTATTTTTGTTATTGTGTGTTTAAGTATTTTGTTGGTTTGTTTTACAATTCGACTTATATCGAATTGTACCACATCTTTCAAGGCGGGCCGTGCAAAAGACATTCACGTACGTTCCAAAGGGACTGTCCATCGTCAGTTAAGGACCGCTTTAACCCCTCGTACGTGCGTGCCATGAGAGAAAACGTTGGCAAATGGAGGGAGAAGAGGAAATGGAAGAGTAGAGAAGTTCTTTCTTCCAGACGAGGCTGAGTAAGTTGGAGGTACACGTATATAATGGCCAGCGTACGGGCTCGAGCTGTCTGCCGTACGTGCCTGCGTGTCTTCACAGTTAGCTTTCGTGAGTAAAAAAGTGTAAGAGAAATCCACCGAATAGGGTGGACGAAACAGTGATAAAAATGGGAAGTGATAGTTGGCGGCCGGATATAGATTTTCATGTCCTATTACATTACTGTCATACCGGTTTATTTTTCATCTTCGGTTGTGTCTAGCTCCTTTTCTATTATACATATGAATGCGTCTGGTACTGGTGGCATCAATGATGAGAAACAGACGAGTCTGATACAAATATGCTGCAGTGAAATCGCAGCATCGTAAATATCGTAGATTCCAATTCTATGGATTTTTTTTAGATTTGAGATCTAACTATCTTTATGAGAAGAATGCAGCTCTCTACGTATATGACAAATGAGGGAAATGTTCATCTGATCAAACTTGTTTAAAAACTTTGCCATTGTTCGTTATGTCTCCATGGGCAGTGACCAGTCTTTCTTCCGAAACTTAGACCCGGACGTCCGAAACTCTGTTTTGTTTCACGGTAAAGGTGAAACTACCATCGATCATTTAAAGAAAGTGAGATGGGGAGTAGAAGAGTTATGAGAGAAAAGCGTAAAAGAAGCCCGCGGCCGTTTCGTCAAAATTGCATTTTTCAATTGGCTGGCGTGCTTGATACAAAACGTGACCGTGTACAACTTCTTCATTCTCAAATGCTGATCTTTTACATCTTCGATTTTAATCAATTATTTTTATGGGCCCCTCCCCATGCAGAGAATTTCCAAATAAAGAACTCTTCGCGGTAATGTTGCCATGATGGTTTCGGGCACAACGAAAATAAAATAACAATAACGAAGTAAGCTATTAAAATTGATTGAGTCAAAGGGGAGATGAAAGGAGTTATGAAAAAAAAAAAAAAAATGCCAAGATACCGTGACTATGCACAGGGGGAAACGACTCAATGAATGCATGAGAATGAATTCTCACCCCCTGACCCGATTCAGGTGTTTCGTTCCCAGTCGCATCGGCATGAGGGTTCTAGAATTTCGTTATCTGTCATATCATCTGGAGCGACTGAACAGACGCCTTGGTACATCGCATGAAAGCTGTTTTAGAGTCACATTTTTTATTTGACCGTGTTCAGCGAAAAAAGTAAGCATCAGAGCAGAATTCAAATATGACGTTTGATTGGTGAACAGTGCAAGATTTACGCTCCGCAGTATTTATAGTTTTTTTTTTAATTTCAATGTAAAGAACTGATAATTATCAACAAACCAGCAATGGTCAATCGAGTGCTGCTCTTTATATTGCTCAGACGTGCATTGAATTTTCTTGCTTAATGAAGAGAACTCAATGTATACTTAGCACAATCATTTCATGGGCCACTCGTGTTATTTATGGAATTATCATGACGATCAGGTGACGTGTCGAGAATTAATGCAGGCTCATTAATAATAATGACGGTCGTGGCGATAGTTCTCATTCGCTTCGGTCATTCGTTAATTTGTTCATCCTTTTATTCACTGATAACGATCGACATTGAGGAATCGTACGTAAAGACAAGCAACTTTGAAGGTTTTTGGAATGTGTCGTTTGATGAAAGTACGCGTCAGACGGCTTTGCTGATTGTCACCGAGGTCCTTTGATCGTCGCGACTATTTCTCCAGCGTGTGATACGAAAAGAGAATACGAATGAGAAGTGCAAGTAAAGCGACAGACTTATGGCTTACGGAAGATAGTGATCAGTTGCAAAGTCGGTGGATGAATAGCTTGAATGAGATTCTCTTCAGTCGAGCCATGATGGCTGGTCATTTTTTTGTCATTGACCACACCGGAGACAGACAGCTTGGATGCCGAGTCCATGAAACACATGGACCGAATCTTGTACACTCATATCCAAAGACACACTTGCAGAACGAACATAATACGTAGCGATGAATCGAATATGCATTTCTTGACGCCCAATGTTTTTTCGTTTTTTTTCTTCGCAACGTCCGACTTGCATCTTTTAGTGATGCAACATGACATTCTTTGTTATCAGAATGAGCTGCGGCCAGGGATACCACCAGCCACACAGTCTCTGAACTGGCGACCTGACAGATCGCTAAATCTTAAACGATTCCTACCATTACTACTGTTGGAAAAAAAGCTAACGGCGAGTCTGATCTGCTGCGGCGAGCTGAACGACCTTCGCAATAAAAGAGGAAGAGATTGCAAAGGAGAGACAGAAAAAAAAGCATGTGGCTCGCCATGCTCATCCAGTGAAAATAATCCAATCTCATAAACCGATCAAATAAATGTCACGCCTGAAGTTCTCTCACTGGGTATTCAATTAGACATTATTAAGTTTAGTGCAAATTCATAGGTATCAAGAGAACATATCAGAAGAGATTATCGTCTAAAAGAGATTTTTAATAGGCAACATTTTTAAAAATACTTTCTATCATCATATATATCCTCCGAATAAATTGGGCTAATATTTTCCATGACGTTTGAAATGGTGAAGAGAAAGTTGAAACGATAAAGATTAGAATATCACGGACGAGGTACTTGTCTTTCATTTTCTATGATTATCGTCGAGATTATTATTAGCAGTTTAACTTCTTTGGATCTCGATCTTTTCTCTGTTTCTCTATGGCTCTGAAACTCTGGTTCTTGCGTGTATGACAACTGGATGGCACGAGGACATTTGTCAGGAAAAGTTGATGACGTTGATGAGCAAGTATAAAAGTAAAATAATCTGCCATAATATTCGGATAACCAGTACAACAAAGTTCAGTAATCAAAACTGTTTTTCGTTATACCCAAAAAGTCTGAGCCAAACTCAACAAATATAACTGCGAGTTATTATTTAAAAGAATTCAGAGCGTGTTTGACGTCATGGTGAAAGGCATCATATCAAAGGGAGCCTGAATAGCAATCATTATTGAGGGTGAAAATTACGATTCTCGTATTACAAGAGAGTATACGATCCAGTATTTTGTCCGTGCTGGGTTTTCCCTTTTTTTTATATTCATTTATTTAATAATTGTCAGTCCCCTGAGGGTGGTTGAAAATCGTTGACGGGCCATTAGTTAGCCGTTTTGCTGGTTGACGAGTGGATTGTGTGCGAGGTATTGTTGCTGAACAAGGGAGATCCAATAATGCCACGTCATCGAAAGCTTTCAAATAATTTTTTTCAAGGGATAAAATAACAGATCGAAGCACTTTTTTCTTTTCTGTCAAATTTACAAGCAGAGATAAATTCTGCGGTACGGTTAATGCATCGAAGTGGAAACTATTAAAAAGAGTATAAAACTTTAGTATTTGCACTGTCACGTCCAGTATACACATCACTTCTTATGGTGCAACGAAATTGCATGTCAAGTGTGTTGAAGACGAAAAAAGTGGGCGTCTCACGAACAAGATGCGGGATCAGCCTCCGATCACCATCGCAGAGGGTTGTTTCATCCCTTAGGTATGCTCGATGTTTTTCCCGTAGTCCCCGTGTTATTTCGCACGACTACCCTTTTTCTATGTAGACTATGGCACCCATATAATAATACAATCCATTGTGGCTTGGCTCTGGCTAAGACTTTTGTGCCAACATCGCGTTTTTTTCCCGTGAAATCACGTCGTCTTTACACGCATCGTCAGCGAACAGCTACGGAATATTTCTCGTTGATCCCCGCCTACCATAAATATAGCTTCGCGTGGTTGTACGTATGCGAAAATCCGAGAGAATAAAGATTGCATGATTATCGAACTAAGGAAAAAGATTTTTGTTTCTCCACAAAATGTGGGAATTCTCGATCAATACTCATTCTACTTGTGTTTCGAATTCGGAAATATAAGAACACACGAATTTTATAGGAATAAATTACAATAATCCTTCTATGTTTCGCGGAATAAAAGTTTCGAAACAAACTGACGAGGTTCGGTTAAAACGTTCGACAAACCCTCGAATTCCTAACGAGCTTGTTATTTTAAGAACGGTCGACTTACGGACTCCTTCTTTTTCATCATGACTGAGCTTTGGTAATCTTTTGCTCGTCCATTTTATAAAATGAAAGCTTTCATTCACGCTCCTTTTGCTCTACGGTGCTTATCGTTAAGGCTCTATGATCTCTTGATTTTTGTCAAACGGACAAAAATCTATAGGGAATATTTCACAGGTACTCACATTTTTCCGAGAATTGAAAATTCTTCAAGGTCAGGCATAGGATTGAGTATGTTTGCTTACCTGTAAAAGATATAAAAAGAGATCGTTAATTATTGATTTTTTCAAGGCAATTGAACAATTCAATTATTGGCACAACAATTATAATTTGAATATCATTTCAAAACCAAGAACAAAAAAAAATCATCAGTGACTAAAGGAAATAAGTATTTTTCTGACGTCAGCAGATGATCGATAGCGTCTCCGCAGTTTCACGATAAAATTGCGCAGAAACATTCACGTTTATTCGACGACAAAGTACGCCGTTCTAATACAGATGCCGAACAATGGCTTTTGTTGTAATAAAAATAACTATCTTTCAGAGCGAAAATGTATATAGAAGAGTCAGTGAACATTTAAGCCGTGGTTGAGTGAATTTCTACGAAGATTCGAACACAATGTCGTTTAAAAATAATTTATATCGAGCTGAAGGGAGTGAAAGAGAAGTGGATTAAGAGAGCGTCATTTGTTTCGTCGGAGATTCGCGTCCCTGTAACTGGGCATTAAGATTTTCAACATCCCCGACATGCCGCCATTTCCTGGCTCCCCAGCAGGGCAACGAATATACTTTTATTTTCAAGCTGGTCGAATCCGTGGCAAAGTGAGAGACTGTGACAAGGCGATTGAGAGAGTGAGAGAGTATGAGGCCTTTTAGCGAGGAATGTCACTTCACGTGCCGAGACAGAAGTCACTTGGCGTAAGCACAGACACCACTCTCTCGCTAATGGTGAGTTATCCACGGTTTGCGCGCGACTAATCTTACACTATATTGTCGTATAATTCTACAGAACCTCATGTGCCAAAGATAAAATGTCAAAATAAAAATTTAAAATTTAACTTTCGGAAAGAAAATAAAGGTGTTTGACGATCTGTTTGTTAAAGTTTTTCTTCTTCATTGTTTTTCGGATGTTGGGATGACACGTATCTTTCTGTCACAGAAGATGGGTAAAACTTTGCGGGTTAGTGTGTTTGCCGAACACTCGAAATTTGACTTCAACGAGCCAAAAATACACATTTCCTTTTTCAAAGGGCATGCGATCGTGTTTTCAATGCATATATATACACACAACCAAACTATAGCTACATAACGTGCGTAAAATAGACTACACGATGCAGTAAAAGGTTCATGTATATGTACACAGCTGAAGAAACCCTTTTAAAACAAGCATTCGAACGTTTCCATACTGAAATGCTGCGTTGAGCAAGAATTAAAAAAATAGAATGAAATTCATTCGTGGCAAGTTTGAATGCCTTGGAAAATCGATCTCGGTGGTTGAATGCGATGATAATAATCAAATGGTATGTAATAGGGTATCCAAAATAACACGTGTATAGCTGGTTCTTACAGAGAATAATCCTAATACGGATTAAAATGATCCCATTACGATACTGATTCAGTAGATGGAGAAACAGCTGGTTTTATTTTGTTGAAAATTCCGTCACCTCGGAACCAGTTGAAATAAAAAACGCACAAAGACTTGACCAGATTAAAGGATAAGATAAAAGACCTGAAGCGCTTAACTCAAGCCATTGGAAGTCGGCGAGAAAAAAAAAACGTTTCTTTGCGTCGACAAAAGACTGCTTCGATAATGGCTCGATAATATGCTTTAAATAGATATGGGAGCTCATATTTTACATAGATAAGCGAACGCTGAATTCAAAAGGCAGCATTGAAATATCCTCAGCATTGTTCATATCAATGTTACAATACGACTTAGAAACCGATCTATGTATAGAGAGAAGTGATGGTAGAAGTTGTTGTTGTTGTTGAACACAATTATCTTTACGTTTCAAGTTTTTGAATGAATGTTTTTCTTGTCCTAAGCAAACGCGATACTAAAAGGATGAAAACAATTTGATATCCTGTCATAACAGTGGGCTCTGAACCTACAATAATACTTATGGAAGCTTCACGCATCTTGTTCATAGTCTGATGATTCCATGGTTTACGAGGGTATTAGCGTTCATCATCCCTTTTTGGTTAGCCTGAAGCTGTATCTGGGTGTAAGCACATACTGACGAAATGCTTTTCATATCACGAATGATAAATTCACGGTAACTGATTCTGCTGTAAAACGAACTGAGGGAAGAATAAAAATTGAGGATAATCGAAAGATCTTACTTGGGTAACATCGAACCGATGTTACTTGTAAGCTATTTTGACCGCAGCTCACGGTGTTTTTATTTTGTATTTTTCTTTGGTGTTTTTGTAAAAAAAAAATCAAAATTGCCGGTAAAAATTCATCGAAGCGTGAACAGTGGCAAGACGAGATAATCTCGAGTCCTAACGATTTAGTGAAAGGAAGAGACAGTAGGAGATCCACATGTTTTTAAATTATTATCTTCTGGATGCAAAGAGACACTATCCACCAAGCATAGAACGAGGGCTCGAGCTAAATAAGCGATCCCTTTATTATGAAGAATTCTCGTACTTGCGAAACGGATAATTAGTTCGTCTTCGTTAACGGTTTTCCGCACGATTCTCTTTCAAAATAAGAAGGGAAACGTTGTACGTGGCATCATAGTGAATTTAATCTCGTTGCTTCGCCTTCGTCTTGTTCTTGGTCGCCACCGAGGAGTTTATTTCGGTGTCACGAATCCTCAGAGAGAAGCGAACATGCCAGGTCTGTGAGGACTCGGTGCGTAACTGTCTTCGTTCGCTTGTAGTAAGCTCGTAAGACGGATGAATTTACAAAGGTCCATTCATAGGCGAGTCTCTTCAGTAACCGTACCCTCTGTTTCTCAGTCATTGCTGCTTGGCGTATTACACGAAAGGAGCAAAAGAAGGAAAACTGTAGAAGCCAGATTGGAGTCGAGTTCGTCTCCGTCTTTGCGGTCGACGAGGCGAAGCTCGGTGATGTTTAGTTGGTCTCTGAAACCATGGGACAGATGTGAGCAGCCACGGCTGTCGCTCATCTACGTCAAAGGATCATCCCCGTTTATACGTTCACTCTAAACTCACATCGTCTTTTGCCTCGCCCGCTCGAGACAACCGAAGAGACTGAATAATAGAAGATGAAGTGCAATAAGAGATTTGATTGTCATCACTACCTTGGGTCGGAATAATGCGCTTTTTACTTCATAAAAAAATAATGTGAATAATACGAGTGAGTCTTTGTAATGAAAAGAGATCGATAAACGTTGATATTGATGGCTCTTATTGCGCTTGGAAAGATTTCGATACTCTCTATTCATTTGAACATCAGAATAACCAAGTCGCAGCCAGTCGCTATTCATTGAGAAATTCGCTCCTTCCCTACTGTTCGGTGTATTTTAGTTTTCCCAGATAAATCTGTTTGTGACAATTTCATTCGTTAACCAGACAGAGTTAAGTAGAGCGTTTCATCATATTTGTTATACGAATGTGATTAATAAATATATGTAGTTGATTGGGTTTGATTGTCATTGGTAAAGAGGAAAACAAAGCCGCAAGCAAATTGCATGCATGTTTTCGTTTGCCTGTGGTCTCCCGCTTCGACGGACTTGCGCGTTTTGGTCTCTGTACAAATGTCCTTAGGGACCGTCCATTTAAAGGGACCTGACACGCGAGAACCGACTGGGCGCCTACCACGCTATCCCTAGGGATGATCTCATGCGCTTTGGTATCATTCGTAGCAGCCGCAACACCCTTTGAGACTCGTTTCATTCAATTTACTTTGTCACTTTAAATTCTATGCTCCACAGCGCAAATGCTCAAGTGAAGTTTTAATCTATAACTTTAGAGACTGTCCACTGTACGTACAAAACTTTCTATTAAATTTTGTAACATATGATGAAAAGTAGAATATGATATGTGTTTAAAAAATTGTACGTTATTCGAGAATCTCGGATTGCAGCTGTTACAGTTTTTCGAAATTACAACGACAAATTACCAAGTTGAATGATTGACAAATGCCAAGATAATGTTCTTGATATCACGATTTAATAATGCTCCGATTTTCTGATCGATTAACTCCTGTCTTATGAACCCTCTTCCCTTCTCATTCTCCGTTCCAGAGCTCTCTATTGTATAAAGGGTGCAAAAGAAAGTTTATACGAAATAAAAATGAAAATGGAGTGTAGGCAACAGTTTAATATAGGGCGTGCAATATTGTAAGTGAAGGAAAGAAAGGATGGGGCTTGTGGCAGGGTGCTGACAATCGTGAAGAGCACGAGTGTTTTAGCTGCATCCAAACGCGACGAAGAAAAGTAAGAGGAAAGAAAACTCTGAAACGTGTAGTACGTATTATACGAAACTAGATCTTAGCGTAAGCCTTTTGTTTTGGAGCGTGAAAAAAAGTGGCACGTCAGGTCAAGATAGAAGCTTGAGCAGCACTGAACCTAGTAAGAAGGAGGCCGCACATTTTTTTTTCTCGGTCGAGATCTCGCAATCTATCAAAGTGTCATTTTTGCAAAATTGATTGTGTTACAATAAAACATAATGAAATAAAAGTTGAATAATCGTTCAATAAATCATTGGATATAATCCTGTTCCCTTTGTATTCGCACGATCTTCCACCACTATTACAATTACCGGAATCGAATCACCAGACTAGATCCGTTGAAATGAAAAACCTTTGGCTTATGTTCTCTTGGTCCAGACAGGAGTAAAGCAAGCGAGATTGAGTGAACGACCGTTCGATTGACGTCGCACAGATTCGACGTTTGCTCTGGTAGAATCGTGGTTGTCGGAGCACACGTGTCAATTAGTCAATGGAACGAGAAACGAAAGTCCCCGCGAGGAATAGAGTCAAATACATATGTATATATAACATCTCTACATCCGTACTGTCTCGCACGTGTCGGAGTCATTGACCGCGTACGCAGAGAGACCTACGAATAATAAAATATATACGTGTACATTTTGCTTCTCTCCGAACCAGCGATTCTTTTTCGAACTCTTTAAAATTCTTTCTCTCTCTCTTTTTTTTCAGCAATCCGCTACGGGTTTAAAACACGGCGAAAACACAGTCAAATTCATTGTCTTTTTCTCTATGCAATGCACTTCATTCTTGGCCTATTAATTTCTTGAATATATCTTGAGCCTCGTCCAACTTCTCCTACATATCGTGGCAAATCTCGTAATTCTCTCTGCACCCTTGTTCACAACTCTATATACGCCCAGGATCGTATAACACTACGTAGTACGTGCGTAACGTGTACTAGAGCCTACTCTATACGTATAAAGCATTTGGAAAAAAACTCATACAGACTTCGAACGTGCAAAGTATCTCGATGAAAAGAGTGCCGACAATGGAAATCGGTGCACACACTCGGGGGCGCGGGTGGCACTGACGGCAAAACGAGGAAGGGGGTGCGAAAAAAAATGAAAGCCAAGTAGGTGGGGCTCGAGTGCCCCGGGTGCACTATTTCGTTGCTGGTGGTGCGACAGATGTAGGCACCACGTGTTGCCGATTCGTACCGCGTGCACAATGTGCGCCAGAGAGCGTGGAAAATACGAAACGCTTTCTAATTGAGTAATCACTGATTCTCAGTGGACCCAGTGGGAAAGAGCATTTACGTTTATATTTCATTTTGAGGTCCTACAATCTAAATGATTTTTTTTTTTTGCAACTTTATTTTTATCTACAGTCTACACTTTTAATTGAAAAAATAGTGCCTCTCGAATTTTTACAAATAATTGAATTAAATTTGTTTTCCAATTCACCCACAGTTATTATGGTTGGATAATCGTATTTTAAAAAAGTATATGGTTTGATGTATTTGTTTTCGATTTTGGATGATTCGACTAGTGCGAATTTTAATTTCGGATTTAATCGCTCATCTCTAATTTGAAACAATTATTGTATAATTTGATATAAACAAGAAGAATTTAATCGTTCGAGATACGACATGAACGAGCTCGGTTCCGAGTAAAAAAGATCCAATAGGAGCTGGACATTTACGAAGATGAAGCTGCTGCCGCTCTCGATTACAGTAATTTAAGCCTTATTTACTTCAATTTATCTTACATTCATCGTGGACGATCCAGTCGTGGTGCGTGCCGAAAGTTGAATTAAGCTGTTTCAATTGCGTTTATCTTGAGATTAGTAAGTTCAACATGAATTTTACATTTGACTGTCCGTTTTTTTTCTTCTCCCAAATAACTCGTTCGTCTAGGGAATTTTATATGTTGTTGAATCAAATATCCTTTCAATTTAGAGGCCTACATTCGAATCGTTTTCTGACTCCTTTTATTATCTATGAAGCATGAGAGAATAACAGAAGCAAAGAGATTGGGACAAGAGATGATGGTGATGGTGTTGAAGAGGAAAAGGGGTGCATCGAGGTTCGTTGTGAAGCTTTAATGGGAAAGCATCGGGGTGTAGTATGCTATACAAGACAGTAGAAAAAGCGAAACAGAAAATGAAAATCGAGGAAGAGCGATGGGGGAATGTGGAGAGTCTGTGATCTACGAGACAAGGAAGAGGGCGAATCAATCTTTCGTAATCGGATGAAAGCATCCGGATTGTTCGTGGTAAGGGGCAACGAAGGGGTGGTGGAGGAGGGAAGAACCAATTGTCAAAATCAAAATCCTAAATTCAAATATCGCACTCGAAGTAATCACGCCAACTCGTCACGCCCGCGTTTCGTGGTCTATGACGTTGTAGATCGACGCTGAGTTCACGTATTTATAAGGGATATATAAACACGTACGTCTGTACACATATATTCATACCTATATTACGACATGGGTGTGGGTGTGTGTGAGTGTGTGTTGGATTACGAAAGCAAAAGAGCGAGAGGTAAAGAGAGGGAGAATATGAAGGGTTCTCCGGTAGAGTAAAGGGCCTCAGGGCACAATGGCCTTTCGTCCCAGCTGCGGGTCGGCCGTTCGACCCTTCGCGACCCTACCGAAATTATTCTAATGACGGGTAGGGCATAGGAGGATACTTGGGTAGTCTTGGGTAGTGGTGGATCTTCGTATACCGATACCATGTACCATGGACTTCTCTGAAACGCCTCAAGAGAAGAAGTCTAAGCGTCCGTGGAGTTCGCGGGAAACTTCGTCTCCTCGCAAACTCGGCAATTTGCTCGGTCTTCCTCCCTCAAACCTCTACCTCTATTATCGTAAGTGTCACGTTTTCTACTACAAACGCTAATTAGATATAGAATTAAAACATATATTCTCTATCTTGTCCCCTACTACGTCGATTATAGTCTCGTCAAATGTAAATGTAACGTCATTTTGTAGTGATTAAGGTATACAGAAATCAGCAATTCGATCCTGTTGCTGAGACATTATCATAAAGTTAAATACCAAATATATTTATGGCGGAAGTCGAAATATTAAAAGATACTTTTTTTTTTCAATTCAAGTTTCGTATGACAATTACTTTTTATGTTGGACAATCTGCCGAAGAGGAAAGGACCAGACAAAGTGAAGATCTATTTCTGATTGTTCCTTTCTGTAGGTTACACAACCATTAGAACAGATTAAGTGCACGCGTTTCTCCATTTCATGAATCGAATTGATTCATCATTACGTAAAAAGTTGAACGTTTATACTCAATGATTATATGTAGCAAAAAAATGCTGATGAAACGCGGTACAGAGAAAATTCACGCTGTAGCACCCAGCAATATGTATACGAATGAGTGTACTCGAGGGTGGCTCGTGCTCTCGTTTACGTATAGTTGCTCTAATGACGAAGCAATAGAGACGAGAGAAAGAGATAGAGAGAATGGCTGCGAGGTCAGCATTGCCGAAGCTTGGTATCCCCTGCAACCCTATTGATTTTTTCGAAAGGTTATTATTAAAAATCCATTTGTGGCCGAACGAACCAGTTCGTTATTTCCTGCATATACCCGTGGGGATCGGCCAGCCTCGGGCTTATGAGGTAAATCGAGCTTTTCGAAAATGGAACGTTGCCAAAAAGCTGTAGAGCCACCCTCTTTGCTTCCCTCGTATGGAAAAATCGGGAAAGGATTTATCCACTCCGTTCTCCACACTTGATGTAACAGTGTATTATCTGCGTCAACGACAATAATAAACCGGTTTGAAGCAGAGATAAATAACATTTTATAAAACTTGATCACAATATATCGCGTTTGAGAAAATAAAAATAAATATATATAGTTATAGCAAAAGAAGAGAGCGGCTGTGCATCACGATTAAGGAATTTATGACCGGGTATGGGAATAAGCTTTGCTAGGTCTTTGACCTCTCTTCTCGCACCTTCGTCGCGCCCGGTTGCATAAAAAACGTATCACTTCGCCATGGGCCAGGATCTTCGATGCTCGGGTAAGAGACTATATGCAGCATCAGAAATACCCCCTTCTCCCTGTCCTTTCTCTTGCTTTCTCTTTTTCTTACTTCTCCCGGGTGCCAACCTCAACTCCCAACTCTCTTTCTCTCGCGGTGTGAGAGTGCGAGATATCACGATAAAACGTTCCTGCTTGAAGATCGATTGTCGCTCGAGATTCTTTGCTACCGCCGATTTATTACGTACTCCACCCTCGATCTCTCTGTGATTCTGCAGCCCCCGAGGCCATCCGGTTTCCTCCACGTACAGGCTCCTTCTTCTTTTTCACATTGCCTTAATTCTACGAAGCATACCGGCGCTTTAAATCATCTTACGATGTATCCGTGATCAGAAAGCATGTACACAGAGCCCGAAGACTATGGTCTATGAATATAAACCTTATGAAAAATAGTCTAATATCAATCCGTTTATATCTCTGCCGGGACAAAGTCATTCCGGATCACTTTGCTACGTGAATTTTGCATAAAATATTATCACTGTGGGTGTGTAACTCTGTGCCAAGAGCGTACGTTACGTTCGATCTCTTGGGTGCTAAATGCACAGTGTATACACAGATGTGGGCCATGAATGATGTAAAAATTGTCAGAGTCAAGTTTCCGTCTGCGGGTATATGAGTCTTACGAAGTACAGTGCTCTATGAGTAAAGACAGCGAGTTATAGAGGCGAAAGAATAGAAGTGAGACGAGGATGGAGAATATATTGCGACCGGCCACAAGCTACCGGTATCGCTCATCTCGGCGCCATATTTCATGTCCTATCTACACACTCGCGGGGCTACGCCTATATTGTGGTTCATGTCTCTTTCTCTCTCTCTCTCTCGTACTTGTGGCCGATGTTTTTGCCGTTGCTGCTGTTACAATGCCCCTGGCCGAGGTAATGCGCAACAACTTGTATGGATGTGTGCTACGGTGAATGCGCTTTGTACCTCTTTTTCTATCTTTTTCTCGCAAGAAAGAAAGAGAGAGAGTGGCCCCCGAAGCCACCGGGAGAGGTGGCCATTGTGTATCGCCTCATCCAGATGACTCCTCGATCCGGCAGGAATGTGACCAGTGCTTAAGACCCGCCCCGACGTTAGTATACCTTACCTTCCTCGTATATTTTCCCTTGAGCTTCGTCGCTGAGGAGGATATCTCAACGACAAAAATCTGAAAGTTCTCCCTGTGCCGGAGGGTGAACTTGGCTCTCTAGAACTTACTAGTTCTAGCGCACCAACCCAGGTGCGACGAGGCAGAGAGAAAGAAGGAGAGAGACGGATATGCCTCATGCAAACTAAACCTGCTTGGACCTTACTGGGACTATCCTCTCTGAACTGCTATTCCTCATACCGTTGTATGTCTATTCGATTTTCAATGCGATACATACACCGGGCGATTTATGATTCTCAACTGGAACGCGCGATTTAACTTTATATCCACCTTCGGATATGCCCCATTGTCCATTATTATTCATGCTCGATAATTCTTGCATCCGTGACCGCGGTATTCTTAGAAATGACAATAGGGTCACAAGATTCGAATTTTGAGGAAATGATAGTAGGAATGAGAATTCTTTTCAATACCATCCAATTTTCAGTAGATTTATCGTGAATTTTTTTGTTATGCGTGGTTGCTACTTCTTTGTTCCCTCAAAATTTGTATACGTCGGTTAACATCGTTAAGATTCTAGATTTGGATATTCCCGTCCCAAAACCTCGACTTGATTGCATTGTAAGAAACGTGGGTCCTTGCGATTCAGTGTCGTCTTTCACTCGTAGATTTTATTCAAGTCTTCGTTTTTTTTCCTCTAGAGCCAGTCGGTCCTGTATTTCATTCGCACGGTTTTTGGCCTCAGACAGAAAGAAGTAGGAGGTTATCTGGCGGAGGATCATGAATCATTTTAGTGGTGAAGTCATGATTTTTAATATGCGAGGTTCATAATAATTATCCGAGAAAATTCAATAACAGGTTGTAAATATATAGAATAAGAGTCTGACATGTGATAATCATAGCAGTCCTAACAGGCTGTTTTATTGAAGATCGTTGAGATCACGTTTCGCTTCATCAGATCTTAACAATGGCGTTGTGCATATAGATAGGACCTTCAAGAGTCTTTGAAGATGATCAGCGCTCACATTGCACGAAGGGCATGTCTTCATCGTTATAGATGCAGTTGATATGGTATGGTATGCTATCGATTACAATCCCGCAGAGTCTTACAGCTTACGGCTTTGACGAGTTTGTTGGCAAAGACTACATACGTCATGCGGATCTGGAGGTCTCCTTGGTTGTGGCCTACCTGCTGCTGATATTATGTAGAGAATGAGCATCAATTATCGCGGCATCTCTATTAAACGTGGGGAATCTCTTCAGATGTGTAGATAAAGAGTTTTCGACGCGAACGGAGAAGCCGCCAATGATAGGAGGGGAGCAAGAAAGAGAAGAGGCCGACAAGATGCTTCTGTACAAAGGGAACTCGACGAAGAGCCCTGCCGCTCATTCTTCATCCTCGAGTTCTTGGTCTTCTGCTTCTTCAATTCCTTCTTGTTCTTCCTCTCATACCGGCTAATGAAGGTAAAACCAGCACGATGAAGAGCATGCTTGAAGAGAACTTCGCTGATTTTCTCGCGCAGTGCACCCTACGCTACACAAAATTCGCGGTGATGGAAGGTTGAATCATTTTAGAATACATTTTATAGTCTCTTCTCAGATCTTTCTTGTGCGGAAAACACTAGCGATATAATAGGCAAAACTCTCACCCTAGATCTCACCGAACAATCTCCCATCGCATCACTCGCAATCACTAACAATATTAAATTGACTTTTTACCCCGGTACCTGAAAAGATCACTTTTATATGCTGAGTCATTACCGAAGGATTTTTCTTTTGTTGCATGCTTCTAAGGGGATAGTGAATATTCAACGAAATCTCTACATAAACAAATGTTTGAAATAAGCTGGTACTTGGCAATATTTTCCAGATGTTCAATTTTATTTCTTCCTCACATCATCTTTTCTTCTCGTGAAAATCAAACTTTTTATAAACGATAGCTCCTGAACCGAGATATCCATCGTATTGTTTTCCGATTACCAGAGAGCTAAAGCCAGAACATGAACAAGATCGAGAGCAACGGCTCATCCGGCCTAGATTGACCCACTCCGCTCACACAATACCCGGTGTACTTGATCGTAGTGGGTGCTGTCTTCCGGTTCTCTTTACTCTTTTTCGTTTCTCCTCGTGACGCGTGCGGTTTACGAGCGAAAAAGCGAGCGAAAAAAAGATAAACCCCCACGAGAGCTCATGTGCCACGCGAAGGGCCTCTATTTATTCTCGAGGGCTCGTAAAAATCTCTCTTTCTGGCAACCCGAACTACCTCGCTGTGGGTAGTAAGCTAAAGCCACGATTTCTCGAGTACAACTCAATACACCGGAACGACGTCTTAGCTTACTCGTAAAATTTTCTCGCGTGCTTTACCTCGCACGCTAGACAATCTTGACGATCGAAGGATTCATTTTTACTTCTCCTTTAAGATACAATGAACTTTTGAGCTCAATTGGTATTAATTTTTATAAATAATAGACTTGAAGAAAACTGCAAATTACGGTGTGATTTATTTATAACACAAATGAAACAAGCCGTGATTGTAGTGTTTCAGGCAAAGTGGTGAAGTAAGGAAAATTGGCTCATCGCCCTCAAGTTGCGGTCACGATACTAGCGGCAGTATGGAAGTAAAAGGGTTTCGTAACAAGTCCATGTCTATATACATCGACGGATGTGCCAAGTACAAACTGAATCTACTGGAGAGCGATGCCCCAAAGAAAGAGAAGCGTCGCTCGATTTGGAAAGCTCCAAACTGTACGAGAAACACGAGGATCTTCTCATGCTTCATGTTTTTCTCGTCAACTTTTCAGCTCTGAAAAACTATTGGTTTTTGATCGAATCAACGCGAGGCCTCCTCTAATGCTGCTGAGAGCCGTTGAGATCTTTTTTCTGTTGTTGGATTGACGAGAGGCTTTTATTTTTTTTTTCTGTACCATCGAAGCTGTATTCTAACAATTGAAAGTAACCACGGTAAAGGTATCGATATACGGTAACTGGAAGAAGCTTTTCCTATCTTGAGTTTCTATATGAATTACGGCCTTCACATAGTGGAAATTTTCAATTTATTATGAACTCGTAAATGTTTCCTCAATTGACTGTAAATAGATAAACCCAGCCTTTAGTATATTCGATATATTTGAATTTTTCCGGTTGAAAATCACTGTTACTTGCCATTGTTCACGATGCTGCTTTGAATTCATGAATCGTTCGACTCATTGACCCTACCGAAAATGTTTGAAGTAGTAACGGCTGTGAAAGCTGAGAGAAGGAGGAACTTTGTTGGAACAAATGATACGTTGACTTTAAAGCAAGTGCATTGAGAAAAGATTGTATATTTTTTATTGTACTCAATCGTGACTTTTTTTCTCTCAAGCTTTTTGTTCTATCGAATTTTTATCCTCTATGTTGTACGTTTGTGTCATCGTTGTTTTTTGATATCTTCATCTCTATCGTTCTCTATATTCTCCCCCAGCAGTCTCGCGCTTTTTCTCTTCAGATATAACTCCCACAACAATTCGATAAAGCGATCACGTACGGTTTCCTGACGCATGGTTAGTTTCCCACACGCCCTCGACATACGCGAAGGATGGCCGAATCGCACACCGGAAAACATATAAATACACACACAAACACAAGCGCACAAAATAGTACAGTGAATGGAACAAAAAAGAAATGCCTTCGGGTCCTCTGAAGCAAATAGACCTGTTGTATCTCTCTTGTAAAAAACTAGAACGTGACGCGAAGCGTTAAGAAAAAAAAAACACCTATCGAATTTCGATAACATCGAATCTGTCAATCATGAACCTCACCACGGAGCAAATGTTAAATAAAAATTGAATCCACACTGGACTTGTTCTCTATTATGGTATAAAATTAATTCGTATCTTCATGGAGAATGAAAAGCAATCAGAATGAAGAGCACCGAGGGATAAAACTCTGGAATGATTTTCTTCGACGTTTCGTGTTAGCCAGAATGATGTAGTAGAATAAATGTAAACCTTTTTTAGCATCAGGAAGATGACGCATCGAAAGATCATGGAAGATATCGGTACAATAAGATCCTTCGAAAGAGATATCGTACTCGAATTAAAATGAGTCCTTCTTGAACCCCCTGATGTTCTTTCTTTTTATCGGGACAGTAGCTTAAGGGTGGTCGCGTGTTGTATCATAATGCGAGGTTTTTTCAGACAACTAATTAGCAGGATGTACTGACGGCGCGTATATATAACTTAGTAACATTGGTGAAACAACTATCGATAGAGCTATTCAATAGCGATGCCTGACCATGCAAAATGACGTTTCCGGTAGCCAGCCATAGCCACGTAGCAAATGGTCAGAAGTTCTATTTAGTAGGACTTTTCCAAACCAGCGTATATAGTAGCGCAGCAGTAACTCATTAGTTGATGGAAAGCTCTGCCACGAGGAGTACGGAATATTTCACCTAGGCGGAAAACGATGAACCAGAGGAATCGAGAAGTGCTGAAAGCTCAGTGAAGTTGGTTATATCCATTGTCAGCTTTTCCTCTGGTTTCTGCTTTAGCTGGCTACGATCTTTTGCTATATAAATTGCTGTACAGCATGTCAAGATATATACATGACAACAGAACACGTTATTAGCTAATGGAGGGAAAATCTACTATGCGTGGTGGAGCGAGGCGCGAACGGAGCGGTTTCAACGAAATTGTGAAATGATGAGAGACTGGGCTGACTATCCATGGAAATGGGTGTGTTGCTTCTCCATTATAGGTTTTCTCCCGTTCTTGTATACCCTTCCGCCTGGTTTTCAAATACGGTAGAATGGGCTTTTTCTCGCCTTAGCAGGCTCGCACCTCTCGATAATATAGAAGATGTATGTTCGGTAGGGTGCCTACATTTATGGTCTGTATCGATCCTCCCCGACGCAATTGAGATACTATGTACATAAAGATACTTATCGTACTGTTCCCTCGTGCTACACAAAAGTAAACGTATAACTTTTCGTAAATTGAACGTTTCAATTCAGAAATCATTGAGTCCCTTGATGGATCATGTTACAAAGCAAACTCTAGGTCATTAAAGTTTCCAGATACGATAAATCCGTCTAGAGTTTATTAAACAAACGGTCTTATGAACACGAACAACTCAATCGTAGCAATCAGATTTCATACGGAGGGATAATCTCCACAAAAAGTGTGTTGAGAGGTGTACTATTTTATAATGTGTTCCGCGGGTGTTGCTGCCGGGGCTGCTCTCTCTTCATTATATCATTGTCGGCACGACCTATCCCAAGGAAAACGCAAAATCATCGATGACCATATTTACGTTCTCGGCGCGAGTGGGATAGTCCAAGTAGCTATAGATCAAAGCGGCTTACATTACTCGGTGTAAGAAGGCGGCTCTGATGAAGTTGCTTCGTCACTTTTTTCTTCGCTCCTCGTCCCATGACTTGCCGGACATTTGGCTTTAAAGGCGATAACCTCTTTCGAACGCGTCACGGACATACGTCGAGGATGTGCCTCACGAAATTTCTTCATTGTAACGAGATGATTCGATGAAATAATCCAAAGTGTCGGGCTTGTGTTTCAATTGAATACTGATCGCTCAATTTCTATTTTGTAATCATTATTCGAGTTGGTAACAGTGAATATTTCTTCAAGTATAGTGAAATGATGGACAGAGCGCGAGTGAGCTTGATACAGCAAGGACTATGCGTATAGATGACTGCAAGGTTGGCGACCTCGAAATACAGTCGGGCAAAAGAGGTGAGAGGAACCCGGTGTCGGCGACGGTGGAGGCGAAAGCGAGCTGCCAAATCCGCTCGTGTTACCGACTTCGTGTACCGAGGTGGAGAGCGAGATAGTGAGACAAAAGGGGTGAGACAGAGGGAGACAGAACAGAGTACAGAGCACCACATGCCTTCTTAGCCCCCGGCAAAAGTACATCTTGGGTTACCGTGCGGCGTATGCTTCTCCTTCGTCGTTCTTCTCCACTCCCTCTCATTATATTATCTCTCACTCGTCGCTATATACCGCCGCTCGCGCTTAAGACGAGCGACTTACACCGGGGCGTATAATTCGAGTATTATGCCCGGCACTTGTCTCGCGAGACACGCGATATCTGCAGTTCGTGAAGTATATGCTATGTACGTAATACGTCTGTATGTATATATCTATACATATAACTTATATATACATATATATAAGGCTTTCTGAGGCTGACGTTACCCACGACTTTGGCCGTGATGCCGGTGAGGTCTTAAAAGAGAGTCTTCAACGCCCGCGGGCACGTGCGGCGAAATAATCGTGTCTCGATGCAAAATCATATTCCCACAGACTCTCTCACACTCCCGTGTTTCGCCGGCGGTAATGATTGTAACAATTTTTATCATGACCTCATGGCGAATGCAAATTTAATATTCCTTGGTATCTGCTCGGGCCTCTCGTTTCGATTCACCAGCTGTTGTCGTATAATCTGCTAATCCGCATTCAAGTCAGTCGCGGTTTCCTGACGAGGTATATCTTATCGTCCTTGTCTTTATCCATATATACGTATCTATCAACTATAGTATTGCTGGATGACGAGTGAGAATATTTTATAAGGACATTTAGAAACGTGTCATTAAATGTGAACACGAGGAAAGAAAGGCACGAAGAATGATTCCCCATGGTGAACAGGACACAACGACATGAAAACGACGAGGTGGGCGCTCATGTTAAAGGCACAACTACGGGACGAGAAGGAAAGTTAAAGAAAAAAAATGAAAAAAATTGTGTGCAAAATATAACGGAGGGGCGCCGGCAACGTATAGTAGGGACGGTGCAGTATAGCTGGCTCGTTAGATCTCGCGGGAGGTCCGATCTGGAAACAATGGGTTGGCGCCCGTTGGTACAACGCGTCCGCGCCTCTTCTTCCTTTGCCCTCTTTCTCCTGGCCTTCCGTCCACCAATGTATTTCTCCCTCGGTCCCTCTATACGCCAAGGGATGTGTATGCGAAAACGCATGGTACAGCATGGTGATACGCTCTGCAAGCGGTGTATATAGTGAACGCCTGGTCAGGTGAGTCAAGGGGGAACTTTTACGCCATGGGACAATAGCATCCTGGGCTACTCTACATACGTCCCCATTAAAGCAGCGAGCTGTACGCATTATAATGCTTGTGGCGCGACGGTACCCGCACGCGGCAGTTTTGCATGTATGCACCCGCGAATCATGGAGACAACAGGGTAGGGCTGCTGCATCCCAATCCCCTGTTTCTACATATATGTACAACAAGGTTACAGAAGAAAGGCTGAAAGGGTTACCTCGGCGCTTGAACAACTGCTCTGTTACACAGGAAATGTTCTACTGTATCACTAAACCACAACCTGCTCTGCCACCCTTTCTAAAACAGAATCATTGTCTACAGTCTGCTATGCAGTATTTTGGATCGTCATATTGTCGAAATATTACAAGTCCTCATTTTAAACACGTATGGTTTCTTCAGTACTCATTCTAAAGATTACGTGGAGTCAAAAATCCTGTTAATAATCAAATAATTGTAGGGATTTTTCGATCATTATAAATCAGTTTTGTTCAAGAATCCAGTGAAGTCCTTTATCGGCCGTATCAAAGTGTTAGCCGTCAATGTCATGCTGAAATCCGTACTCACTCGGAGGAACCTTCAAACACAGGTTTTTTCACTCCTTCTACAGCATTGGCGATTTGAAGAAGAGTCCTGAGATTGCAGAATATATTGGGTAAGCCCTTTTTTCTCGCTGTTCACTGTCCATTTTCTCTCATTACATTCGCCCTTTCCTTACTTCGTCCACGTCTGGTTTTACCTCTTGGTAGTAGTAGCCGTATTATATATGGTACTTGAGCATTACTATATCAGCAAGAGAAGAGATCGGCGTCCTATCTGTTGCCTATGTGTGTGTGGGTATCTCTATGCTGACTCATCAGGATTGCGGAATTCCGGTTTCTCCGGTGTGTAGTACAGCTTACGGCAGCACCAGCGAAGTAGAGTAGGGTTGTAGTAAAACGCCGAGCACGCACTTACTCACTCACCGAATCCGGATTTCGCGGAAGGGTAGTAGAGATCAACGGAGCAAGAACCATTATAGAAATGAATAGCTATCTAGATCATAGGGAGCTGGCAGCAATTTGTAAACGAAGAAAATAAAAGTTATGAGAATATGTAAATAAAAAATGTCGACTTCCGTGCGTGTGAAACGATTGATATAGAGCAGTATTGGTGACCGTCCTAAGAATATTGATCGCGTTTTCAATTGGACAAGAGGTGGAATCGTGCATTCGCGGCTTTGTACCGATATATTTCTACACACGCCTACATATAAACCTGTGGTCCTCGTCCTGTATGTATGTATTCGCAACGCGAGACCAGCTGAGTTCTCACCACTTCACATAAATCAGAATTATTTCGCCTGGTATACTTCCCTCTCTCTCTCTCTCTCTCTCTCTCTTTCTCCCTTGTGGTGTTGGGGATCTGCTCTCCTATCTCTCGTTTTCCTGGGCGAGGCGTCGGTACCGATACCGCGTGCGCGTCTCCATTCGTGCTATTGGCATATTTACCGCAGCCATAGCGGAGAACGTATTGCCGAACGGGTGCGTCCCTCTAGGAATCGCTCGCGCGCCACTGATACACGACCATCCCGCATACTACCCTTTCGTTCAACTGTCGATTCATCGCTCTTTTTCCATACTGCACTATACAACCACAGGCGAAATCCATAGATGCATTTACCCGGAAAATAATTGTTCTACATACGATCCGGTATCATGAAATATACGCTACCCTCTTTCATTTTATTTTTTAGAGCAAGCACTAGGGCTGCAAATTCGCCTCTATATCTGCATGAATTTGTCTCGGCTTCTTTGACCTCTTCGCAGAAAAGCGGCACTGTTAGCTTGAAAATATTTTCAATATCACTTCGATCGTATTTGAGATTCCATTTTATCACAGCACATTGAGGCCTCACTTTTTTCATTCATTCCTTTGAAAAAAAAAGTAATAAGCCGAGTTGGTACTTCCACGTTACTTCTTCATTAGTTTGAAGCGAGTGAAAAATTTGAAAATGTTGTCGAGAAAGCAATAAAACCCAAGGAGAAGACAAATAATTTTTTCATGCTTCCATCGGAAAGCAAATAAGTTTGTAGAAAAAAAAAAAATGAGTACATGAATTGACACCCCTTTGCGTATCAAAAAGCAGAAATGAACGAAGGCACATGTTACCTGGTCCTGAAAAGCTCATTTACTATTGTCTAGATACATATACGAGGACGATGGATTTAGACTGTCTATGTCGGGCGATGATAGTCCACAGTACGTTTTTAAAAACGGCAACTAAGCACTCTAGAGGCTGAATTTTCATCGTTGCATGAACCATTGATATCCGACTAAAGCGTTCTTTGACTATGGAAACTGGGTCGAAGATATATAGTTCTGGTCGTACGTCAACGTGGTTACGATTATGAATGTGAAAAAAGAAGAGCAATTTATCCGGAAGAGCGCAGAATATTTGAATATATAGTCTGCTTTCAATGTGTTTCAACGTCGTTCTTGCGCCAGATCGTCCCAAACGTTTTATCTCACTGCCACTTCCTCCGCATATTAGCCTCGGAGCTATCTCTTTCTCTTTCTCTCTGACCCATCCGCGAGGTTATGAGTTTAAATGCATGAGCAGCCACTATTTATCGCAATAATTCCAAGTGCTGCACTCATACTTTTTATTACCCATTCATTTTTTCGCATGTCTTCGTAAACGAAGCACTTTTTTCTTCTTTTCGTGCCATTGTGAAATAGAAATGGCACTTATTCGTATACACTTCTTTTCGTCTCTTGAATTCAATTGTTAGACTAGAGGTAGGTTAAAACTGGTAGAAATTTATACAGGAAAGCTCCAAAAAGTCAGGCATTTTTAACCAGTTAACGCTACGACTCTTTTGAGCAGTGAAGCATTTCAAAGACAGATAATCGGAATTCGTCATCAAATAATCTACCATTTTGTTCAATGTTCATTTATATACAAAAGATTAGCGTATGCAAGAAACTGATGTGATTCTACTCAATCTTTTCTGTTTACACATAACCCAAGTCCGTTTATTTTTATTCTACAGGTAAACACGAATGGTTCTGGTATAACGAGAATTTTTATCTCGTTGTGCAAGAGAGTTGCATCAACAGGGCAAGCCAATGGATTTAAAAAAGTAAAAAAGAGGGAAAAAGTAAGAAACACGAGAGTTAAACGTTGCAAGGGCTTACACGAACATCACGACGACGTGCATGTTTGTGTGCGCCCTAAAGCCACGCAAGAGGGCTCGTTCGTGGTGCGTATACGTGTCGGCACCACGGAGCTAAGGCATTATATAAATATCTATATACATATACCGAGGTTGGCTTGGCGCGAGAAAACTGCGGGGATAAGATAGCAAGCCCCGCGCGCGCGCCTGTAACGTGTTCCGCGAAATTATATGCCAGCACGCCGCAGATATCGCGCAAAATTGTAAACAAGCACAAGGCTCCCTTCTCCCTTTCTCTTTCTCACTCTTGTCCACAACGACAGCCCAAGCGGTATCGTAATTAATGCTAATTGCACTCGCGAGCTTTTACGTGGGAATTATGCAATTCGGGCGATAGCCCGAACGCTTCCGTGGCGCACACACGGGAATATAACGCGAAACGGCTCAACGAGATTTCGATTATTTATTATCCTCCTATACGCCGTTTCGTCCTGTCTAGCAGAACGATTATGTACACTTTTACATAGTTAATTACGTACATGAATTCCATATCTATCGAACAAACCATATCCTGAGATTCATGCAAACCGCGTACTCTTGCGTTGTCCAATAATTATACATATAACGAATTCCATATCTTCATGACTTGTTTAGATTGAGTGAATATAGTTTACAGCCCCAATGTTACACACTAATAAGATCCAATATTATTTGCCAGCGATCCACTGTTCAGTATTTCATCATTTAATCGTACGAGAGTTCATATTGACCCTTACTAGCCAAAATGGTATAAAGTTCTCAATTCAATAATGACAAGACTCGAGAAGTTCAATTGTAAAGGTGATGTGGGTCAGATAATCGTTAGAAACATTTCGAACCGTGGCGAAATTTGTGTATTTTTTAACAGTAACATTATCCATAGACTGTTGCATTACGGAAGCTTTTAAATTCAACGAATTCGAAAAAAAGTCAACAATTCCAATAACTGTGGAGTTGAAATGAAAAATAAATTTATTCCGCAGCGATTTGATACGATACAATACAAGCTCCCATAGATAACGGGCTCGTATGAGGAGAAAACTATATTGTTCTTGTTTCTAGTGAGATGATGCGTAAATTCGTTGCTACCAAATGCTATAAATCTAGTGAAATATGCTCTACATATGGCGGTAGTTAAAGGTAGTACGTGAGATCGTTACGCAAGAGGATCGATGATTTCTTAATCGGCAAGTATATGAACCATAACCCTGGTGCAATAAACGCGATCAATTCTCGCGGTTAACTGCCTCGATTGTAGTGAACGGGTAAGGAGATGGGTGGACGGAGCGCGAGGTTGCACGATCGCTGTTAGGTCTTGACCTCTCTTATACGCTCTACGTCCCTTCCTTCCTCTCTCTCTTTCTCACTCGATGCTGGACCTCCGGGATACAACTCGCGACTGTGCTGATATCGCATCATATATCTCATATCGCAGTCTCACACCACGTCGAGAAAGGATCGTAATCGTAGGTCTCGATCCGACTGTGTACATCGATCGAGTAGATGAAAACAGCGCGTTGATACTGCGAGCGCATCAATCCCCCGTATACATGCACCCAATACATTTATATTCAGCGCATAATATACACCAAAAGCTTCTCGCACATTGTATCAATTGGCATACACATATACAACCTACGAATATATATATATTCAAATGAATTCGATATGCTAGCAATGGAACGATGTGCGCGCCCTGGTAAATCGAACCAGCGAGAGAAGAGCGAGAACGAACTATGCGCGCGAGTTTACGGACGCCACGGCATTTCGAATTTCAATGATTTATCGGGTTCACGACTCGCGGGCATGCATAATCGATTCGCATCCGTATCTCTCTTCTCCTCGACTTCGAATGACCGCTGCATACAAGAATATACTTATATACACTTAAATAACTATATACACAGATATATTCATATCGTGAAACTCTGGACTTCAATTCCCTCGAACTTTCAGCCAAATAGTCGACGAGACCATCATTGGTTCTACGCCGTGAACATGACGATACTTCCGACAACATAAAGCAATTTGTTTTCCTTCAGTCGATGCTGCGCATGGCATATAGTTCTTTAAATACAGATGTATACGTTGAATCAATGATTTATTATGATGACCAGTATATCTCTTACCTGCTACGGTGAGGGTGGCGTTTCTGCTGCTGACACTACCCGCTGGATTCTTTGCTACGCACCAGTAGACTCCGCCGTCGTGTTCCTTCTTGCCGTGCATTACTCTCAGGAAGAAAAGTGAACCAGTTGGCAATAGTACTCGATGCGATTTAGCGTCACCCGGTGAAGTTTGAACCGGCTCGCCATCTTTGTACCACTCTATCGTTGGCTCAGGTTTACCCTCCGCTTTGCAATTTAACGTTACAGGTTCGTTCTTCGCCGCTATTATGTCCGACGGGTGCTCCGTTATTCTTGGTGCTCTTAGTTGAGCTGCGAATCAGATAAAATTCGTTTTTTTATTAAATTTTCGTTATAATTCCTAGATTATCGGTTTTATAGAATTTCACTTAGATGCAGAATTTGAAATGTCAAAAATAAGATATACAGGCGCATGGAATCGGATATATTCGTCAATGTGCAATCAAGGCTGATGGACATGTTCGCGATAAGACCATCAAGAATATCTCTGGCCCAGTTAGATTTCCTCGTCCTAAGCAATTTGTTACGCACGTCGCATCGTTATATACAGTCCGTTCATTCCGGGGTCAATGACAGAGAGACAGAGACCCTTTAATGCTTCCAACGAGCCGGCATAATAGTCCGCAATACACTCGTACAGTACTACGTGCATGTAGAAAAGGCGTACGCAAAGGAATTTCTTCGATCGAAACTATTATTCTTCGGCATATCGATTTTGCTGTTTCAATCGACCAAAAAATATTCAATAAATATAACCAGAAATCCAATCGTGATCTATGGGAATGTCAGAATAGCTATGAGCTATAAGCAAGCGATATGTACGTGACAAATAAAGGATTTGGTGGATCCTTTTTAACGGACGAGAATCCAAGTTTTATCATAATGCTTAAAGATTTAGATCGTGAATGGCATTCCTAGATTTTGCTATTGTAAAATCAAGAGGATAAAGACACTGCTTTGAAATGTCTTATTTCTTAGTACAGGATTTGTATGAAGTTTCCATCCTGTAGTGAAAACCAAATTTCAAATAATATTAATTAATTACATTTGTCGTTGAGGTTAAAAAATTGTTTTTATGCTTGATTTTGGTAGGCGCCACGGTGAAAATTCTGTTGCTCATGCTAGCAACTGTATTCATAGAAGATTCTGAGACTTACGGCAGGTCGATATGAGAGGATTTCACAGCGGGGTATTAGGCTAGCTTCGTAGTGGGAAACATCGATCGATCCCTTACGGCGTTTCACGCATGGAATGCCCTAATGTTCGTGGTTCATGCGATGTGCACCAACCTTCTGTTCGCTCTTGTTTAGAATAACTCTATAAATATAGTCAGTATTGCAACCCTGCACATCTATCAGAATATTCTTTTTCCCGATTAGCTCCACCTTCGGTTTGCGTTTTAGGTCATTCAAAACATGTCAGACACATCGAACGAGGAAACAAGGAGGTTTCGCAATGCTTTGAACCACAATGTCAGTATAATCAGCATGTATGCTCCACTGACAATTGAGTTCTGGTATTTCCAATTATGGAAAGCTTTTTATGCCTGAACTGATGGATGCTTATTAAACAATATTAAACAAGCGACGTCAGTCGGTCGAATTAGGGATTTCACCGGCGAGAACATCGTGGAGGGAATAATCAATCAATGAACGATTTCAAACGTTGATTTGCCTTCCTGATAGAAGGCATCAGAGTTGGAGAACTGGACGGAATCCGAGATAACCAAGCCTGAGGGTCGTAGGGAGCAAGATTTTTCAACGGTCAGAAAAGCTCGCAGCTGAAACACTGACTATGTTGATGGTCCATTTTCAAATCGGATCACAGTGACACTAAGAAGTACAGATAGAAAGTTGGAGATAATCGCGTTTACATCAACATCGTGGCAAAAATTTTACCGGCAATTTGGGTAGTGTTTTTTTTTTTTTTTTTTTTTTTCAACGATCGAAACGAATGGCGTGTGGTTGGTTGATGGTAAAGTGAACGAAGAGGGTGATGCGTTCAGCTTTATTCTAACGATGTGTGGTAGTTAGTCGGATTGCGTGTGCTTGCATATTTAGGAGGAAAAAGTTTCTGTACGATCTGTGTAAAAGGATTGTTCGTGCGTATTTCATAGCTATGAAGTGTTCACGCAAATACCGTGGCACCTTTATTTTTTCTGATTATTTATTCGCACTCTCGTTTTCCCGCTGGTTTTTCATTCTCCTTAAGCTCTACTGAGTTTCACTCGTCGTGGCAACGCCTGCTAGATTCACGTTATTCTCAAGCCACCCCTTTACAGCCAACTGCATTTCTCTGCTCTGGTTGCTTCATAGAAAAGCCTGAGCGTTGCACCGCTCTACACATCCGTTGAATCAAAAGGACTTTGTAATCATATTTTATTCAGGGAATATATGCATAAAACATTGAACAGGCGCGTTCGCGTATATTCCCTTACCCGAGGGACGCTATGTGCAACTAAATCCCATACGCACGAATATCTATGTAAGCTTCCTCATGTATCTATACGCTCTGCTTTTTACGTTTATATAAGGCCTACGTATGAATGTATGCAGTTTTTTTATACATATACGCAAGTGCGTATTCGTTTATGGCCACTTTTCTTTGCAAAAAAGGGCGACGAATGGTCACATATAAATTCCACGTAAGTCATACAAGAAAGATAAAGTAAATATGTATATTTATATGCTCACTGAGAAAGCGACATCACTTTTATTTGACGTAAAATACGGAGGCAGAAAAAAAGGAAAATGTAAATTTAAAAAAAAAAAGGGGTAACAGAGAGGCGTCAGATCGAGAGACAATGCCCATCAGACCAGCAAGGCTAAATCCAGTCTGATGCAGTCAGACCCTAACGGCGTAACAGCGGATTAATACCTATATGCATACATGAATTTTCGATTATCCCGTTATTTTTTCTCTTTTACCGCCACTGGCCATTTTCCTCTCACGTTTATTATTTTCATACTACGAAAAATACTTTAAAAACACACGCGCACACACATTTCAAGCGCTGTTACCTAATGGATATTTTATGCCCAATGTGGTTTTTTCTTCGTTTATTTTGTTTCATCATTGCAAAAACTTTACCAAGTCGCTTTGTAGCTTGGTGATTTGTCGTTTAATCTCACCCGATCGATCGTTATAACCGTTTCAAAAGAGTTTACTATTTTTTTTCATCCGTAACAAAGCCAGTGTGTTCATTATGAAATAGAATTCCCGGAACGCACTTTAGGACATGTATAGAAATAGTCGCAGACTGGAAATGCCCGTTAGCACTGCCAGTTTATTCCCATGGTGTCAAATTCAACATAAAAATGGAAACACTCGTTAAAAGCTTTAAAATAAAAACTGCACAGAGAGAGATAGAGAGAGAGAAAATTAAAAGTTGATAAAAAAAACAAATTATAAAAAGCTCTCGTTATGACTTTGGTCTACATTCAACCGGCGTTGTTGGCATGACGAGAAACTGGCAAATACTTCTCTCTGTGTTTTCAAATACAGGAGCGAAAAAAGAAGAGGAAAGAAATGTATGAAACTATGTAAAACGAAGGATAGAGAGTTTGTGCTAAGAATTATTACATAAATCATCAGTATACGTCGCTATTCTGATTTCAAAGAGGCTCGCGTAGGGTAAGACGAGAGTTGAAAAACGATTTTTTAAGTTTCTTGAATGAAAAAAATCTATACATAAAAAAAGGGGGATGGAAGGTTTTACAGGATTTATCTATCCATATGGCAAAAAATAAGAATTATCGGGCACATGCTGGATCGTTGGTAGGCGTATAATGATGGTTCAGGGAGGAGTGCTATAGTTCAATCTGGATGTGTGAAATCCCAAGCCTCGAGGATCATTAGAGCGTACAAATTGTAGTTGACTGTTCAACGTTGCGGGACGCGCGTTTTCGCAGACTCGTGATAAAGACATTAGCGAACGCAGTGTGCGTGTTTGAGTATTTTAGTGTGTATATATATAAGTTGTCGAGAGGGAGAGAGATGAAGGGCCTGGGCCAAAATGCTGGGCATTGGATACAGCAAAAGTGGAAGAGGCATTAAAATAGAAGAATGAGGCAAATCGCGGATATATGGAGAAAGAGAAAGAGAGAGAAAAGTAACGAAAGAGTGTTAAAAACGGCGGAGGCGTAAACCTGCGTGCAAAACGCAACGAGTTGCTACGGAAAGCGGCTGTTGTTGATGCTCTTATACATATATAAAGGGATATACCTACGAGGAAGCATGCGAGCGAGCGTTGATGAGAAAATGATTAGCCGAACAAAGTGATGCGACCAGCCATCTGGTACGATTCTTCTCTGCTGCTACATCCCGAGATAATTTTCTATCTTTCCTCTCTTTTATATGCTCGATCATCAGAGAGGAATAACAATATTTATTAACGCTTCATCTTTGTGTGATAATAGCAGCTTCACAATACAATTTATATAACTAGCCTCGACCGCATTTATTCTTTTTCTGAACCATCAGTGATCCAAGCTCAACGATACAAACACTAAAATTCTGCAGGCTCTCAATTCTCAGTCGGAATATAATTTTCTAATAAAATGTTGAGAAATAATGATTAATGTGAAAAAATGTAGCTAAATTGTGGGAAAACCGATGATAATGAGTATCGAAAAGCCATGATGCCTCTTAACAACTTCATTACTATTGTTCATGGATACCGGATTGCCAAGGGCCTGGTCAAGAGTCGCTTCTCCCTTTACGCACTACACATTTATCTAAAGACTAAAGTTTCTAATAGAAAATGGCCATCTTCTATCTCCCCCTCTCCCACTTATTCCTTATCGTAATTCCTATGTATATAATACATGTATATGAGAAGTTACAAGGGTTTACTCCACTCCTGATGGAAACCGCCAGGAACGTCTCGCGCGGTGCCGTATGGCTTAAGCTATTCCAACTATCCTGATGGTGCTCGTGTCCTACAGGGTTATTGAAATATGCGAGGAATCTATACAATCGTTCGATATCGGAGTTTCAAGAGAAAGCAGAGATAGAAGGAGGAGACATAAAGCTCGAAGCTCCGAAAGCTTTCCCCGTGCTCGAGAATGCTGGCGATTACGCACTCGGTAAATTCTCCAGGTTAAATCCACGGAGACGTTTCTACGCCGTTATAATATAGCATGGCCAAGGTATTATGGTATACGCTCGCGCGAGCACGCTTTCGTTCTCAGTACAAACCACAAACTATATACGAAGTCCTGGAATTCTAGGGGAATCCTAAGCGTTTCCGCTTTTTCTCTCGTCCTCTCTCCCTCACTCTGTTTCTCCTCTACGTTCAATTTCATGCCCCTTATCTCCAATATTGTATCTTCAATTTTACAAGATTTTCTGTAATGAAATCACTCCTTTATACCTCAGTAGTTGCATATTGAGTGTAATATATGCATGTATAGTTATGCCATGGAAGACACGGCATTTACAGCATCAAGGATGGAGGATGAGAAGACGATAGGCGATGGAATAATGCAGGATGAGCATGAATAAAAGACAAGCAAGATGTACGTTGATCTATAAAAATTTGTCATGCGAATAAAATACACATATTTGTATATCTATCCGGTGTATAAAGGGTACTTTTTATATTTATGCGTTTGAAAACATTCGCGGAGAGTCGTAGAATCCCTCGAGTAAGAAGCAGGGGTGTATTATAGTGTTTCTTTACGAGACCGATGCCGAGTATATACCCTGCAAAGTATGTGGGAGGGCTCATGGTACAGGCGGAAGTTCTGTGCACTTTCACCGTCTCGCCACAGTGGCATATTGCTACGCGTAAAACGTGCTCCCGACGCAACGTAAACGACAATGATATACGTACGCAGTTGTTGGCCTTGACGTTCATCAGATATTGGCCGATGTTGAAAGCATGATGGAAGACTAGAGGATGAAAACGTGCCAATAACTGATAAGTAGCATTTTTCTGACACGATTTCAGAGTACGGAATGAATATACATTTTCGAGGCAAATATATGAAAAGTTCAATGTCTGTTGATGGACGCCAATAAGGCGAGAGTCACAAAAGCAACGGGAAATAGAATGCAAAGAAAATATGCTTATGGGAGGTAGCGAATGAATCTTGGAGGGGTGCAATTGCAACGGGAAAGAGAAAACGACCGGATGAAATAAAGGAGTAAAGAGTTTCGCGTTCCTGGAGAAAGAGGAATAAGCGACTTATACATTTTTTTTTCTTTTTCTTACTTTTATTCCTTCGCACGCGCCGAAGCCACAGTAAGAATTTTATATTTCCGCTCGTCGGGACGACGTCAGCAACTAAAGACTGGAAAGAGCAAAATTACGCTCTCAAAAAAAAAAGTACTTTGCTTGTGTGAATAAAATCTTGAAACTCATTATTCGAATTGGTCCCGTCACATTTTTCTATGGATTTTACGTGTACTTTTCTTTCTATAAAGTTAATGCACCTACAGTGAAATTTGTATGCAAGAGAAAAACTCAAAATCTTCACATAAGACTTAAGCATGACACGTTTCGATTTGATAAGAAATTGTACAAATTTCGACGTTCGTTGGTTCAATGCCGGTTAGCAGCACGTAAAAAAAATCAAAATGGTAACGGAATATCCAATGTTCAAGTTTCAAATATGTGTGACACGCATGTCGACATAATGTACAGATGGAGAACGCACCGTGATTCAAGTGTGAAAAAGCGACATAGTACGTGAAGATTGATTCAGGCCAGCATACATTCAGCATAACTCAGCTGTAAAAACTCTTCGTGGAAGAATCGAAAGAATGACGAGCACAAAAAAGAGTTATTCGAAGAGTTACCTGCATGGTTAGGGTGCAAGCGTACGTGAGTATTTCGTCAATCTCAAAGTTTTTTTCCACATAAAATTAAAAGTCGTAGGAATCCAAGATCCAGCACGCGTACAAAATCTGGACATTTAAACACTCATACGTAAGAACATAATTCAAATCAATTTGGAGTTGAACAATGAGATAAATTCTATGCGAAATGGTATGGAGCTTTTACTATTTTAAACCATAATTGATTTGATTTCATTGCATGTTGGAAATGTAGCTTGTTTAATATTTTTCCATTTATTCCCTTGGGAACATTCCCTTAAAGACTCTATTTACTCAACTTTCAACGACGCCAATTAAAGCGATAAGTTGACACAAGAAGCACTTGCGAAGTCCTCTCTAGTTTGTAGAACATTCGAGCAACCTAAACTTCATTCTGAAAGATCAAATTCTTCATTGCTTGTATGCTAGTTCCATGTATTTGTAAGGTAAGAAGATCTTGTACAACACGTAGAACTCGAAGGAAGTACAAGTTCATATGTAATACAAGCAGGAAGTTACGGAAGCTGCTACAGTTTGAGAGTCGTATGTAGGCACGTTGCACATTAAGTGTATGCACAGTTGAAGTACAAAGTACAAGGGAAACTGGTACAAACACTGAAAATATTATAAGGATGGACGACTTGCGCGTGCGTGTCATCTTTGCGTGGCAGTGAGAAATTACGGATGTAGCGTTTTTGTTGTAGTTGTTGTTTGATTTGTTCTCTGATGGCTCTTTATATATTAATATTTCTGGCAATCCAAGCGAAAGATAGCCAACAAAGGAAGAGCCATGTTTATATGCAGCTTACGTCTCGTATTCTGAACGACTTACGTCCTCCGGCTGTCCGAGATAATCGAACTCGTTACCCATGTCGAATAAATCAAAGTCTCCTATCTTCTCTCTTTCGGTTTTTCCCCCTCCTCGCACTCATACTATCGTTATTTATATTCTCAGACATTTATCCTCTTTCACCCAAGTCTCTTCCTCCGCATCCTTGATTTTTTTTCCTCTGCCTTCCTGATACGGAACGATAGGAGAGCATATCTCGTGTTGATTTTTTGAGAAAACGAATTAGTCGTTTATTACGAACTTCGTAACTAAATATGGCGGTACATACGATTGTATCTTCGACAGTAAACGGGAAAGAAAGATTGATACGTCTATCGCGGATACAGTGCACAAAGAAGAAGAAAAGGAATGTTACTCGCAGAACGAGTTAATCACAGGCTGGTTTCACTCACGAGGGCGCTTATAACACGTACGTCAAGCGCGGCGACACATCAAGACATCATTCTCGCGGTCAGAAAGTCTCGAGATTTACAGTCTGGACGCTGCTGCGAAGAGTGTAAGAGCGAAAGATCATGAGCCGCCTAACTTGGTTAGGGCAGTTCGGAGACCTCACCTTTTCGTATCCGACGTTCGTCTTTTTCAGACTGTTTGCACATGTGTGGGAGGTGTTTACGAGGGGCGATCTAGACGTAATCCGTGGGAGTCTGTCTCTTTCTCGTCCCTGCTCCACACCACTATAAAACTCAACATTATTTTTTTTTCTTTTAACACTTTTATTTTTCAAAATCTCAAATACCCGCGCACGCCCAACTTTCGTCCTACTCGTTTTCACGATGTATAAAGCGTGCGTTCATGTGGGATCGATTTACGGGTTTTCACATGAAAAAATCTTTGATTGTTAAGACTATTTACTCTTCGAATCGCTAAAGCCAATAGAATACATATAAAAAAGAAACTAAAAATATAAAATTAAAAAAGCACTTGTGTGTGTCAGGCCACGTGCATATATCGTGACGATAATCAATTTAATTAGTTCGGAGAACCGTGAAGTTTGCCTGCTTGGTTGCGCGATTGAGCCAGTAGTGTATCGCTCATTCTCATTCTCTTTTTCTCTTTCTCATAGTCGCTCTACGGGAGGATTAACGGCAAGAGATAAAGACGCGAAAGAGAGTTAAAGGCTAATGCAGCCGCAAATGTGCAACGTGCCACGGGGTAGAGACTGTCTGGGAGCGGCATAATAATGGGACGACAGTGTCGCGCGGTGGACATCATCGCAACGAGGGAGAAGATTTAAAAAAAAAAAAAAATATCATATAAACTTTCTTGTCTCTCGCTCCTTCGCTTGGAGCTGAAGTAAAATTAATGAGAGAAAACCGAGATAGCGCAGTGACAGGATAGCATAAGGACGAGATTGAGCCGGAGGGAGATTTGATGCAGCGCGGGAGAAGGAAATAGTCTGATGAAGAGCAAGAGAGGGAAAAAAGCATAGACAGAAAGACAGAGAGAGAGAGAAAGAGTGGGAGAGAGGAAAGTGAGAAAGAGATATTCACAGTCATCAGCAAGAGTGCGCGCGTTCACATGCATGCTGTATGGGATGCGCATAATTATTTTTGCCCTCGTTACATCGGCTTGAATCCCGCGGCTAAAAGAGCTTATTCTATAGACACACTGACAAAGAAGGTATATTCATAAATATATAAATATATATTTATAAATACTGATGCGCAAAGTTTTCATCTATTATCTTTTCGTCTCCTCTGTGCATGTGTGTTTCGTGTGTTCTCTAAATCGTTTCAGAAACTTTGCAAGACGCGAACGTGCACAAATATTCCAGTACCATCTTATTAAAGTCCTCATTCCACGTTTTATTTCTGCGATTCTATGTATAGAGCGCGAGGAATGCGAGAAGTCACATATTAAGCGAGATTTATATGCGAAAAATAACGATGGAATTATTTATTTTCTCGGACACAAGTAAACCGATCGAATGACCGTAACCGCACGATGCACAAAGCTATTTCTCGTAAATACCGATGCAGCTATAGGCTCTTATATATTTTAACGATTTCAAAACGGCGGTACACACAGTTCCGCTTGAGTAATTATTTGAAAGATTGTGGTAGAAAATTTGAGAAAAATATTGAAAACGACATATGGCAAAGACGAGCGAGAAAGTATGTTGTAGAGGAAGTAAAGACGAAGTAAAGATTCACCTGCAATAAGATCCATAAATTTATTGCTCGAGTTATTACAAATTTGGACCAGGTCATAAATTCATTCGAGTCACATTTATTTCTTTGCTCATTCCTCGATATTCATTGCGTCAAATTAAATTAACGATCAATAACAAAATTTGCTCTAACTTTATCAGTCGTATGCCTCGTTTTATATGCGGCTTATAATTATATAAATGCAGTTCTATAAAATCTGAATTCATAAAATGGACAGTAAATTAAATGATAGACGAAGCAAAATCGAAATCATTGTGGAAAATCCATGACGGGATATAAACATTTAAAGAACGTCTTACTGAGTGGACGGCTATGACTCTAAAAGTGCATACGAGTTATATGTGCATGTGGTACATTCGAGTCGCAAAAGACCGATGGACACGGCAAGAGAGTTTACATGTATAAAACGTCCGTGAGTATAAGACGTTGAGAATTCCGTGCAGAGATCACCTCTATCTCTCGTAAGTAGGCATGGATAGCTTAATTAAATATCTCGATTGGCATCGGGCAGAACGTTTTCTCAATAGCTATACGTGTATATTGAACTGTATTTATATGTATATTTCTATACACATATATAGATACACATATAAATAAGTAACCATATGCGTAGCTGGAAGTCTTGATATTGAAGTGCAGTGAGCGGTGCGCCATGTGCATAAAGGAGCGCACCAAAAAGAGCATCGGAATAGAAAGATATAAGGCACACGCTCTCGTTGGATGCTTGCGCCGCGTGTAACTGTTGCGACCCACCGCGCCGACCAACCCTGTCGCTAATTAATAAGACTTTAACGTTGAGACGTGACCGACTCTTATGTACAAGATTCGCCTATATGTATCGTTGTCTTAATCCTACATTCGATGGGAGAAATCGAGAGATCCTACACATTTGAGTTAGAAACTTGATGAGTAGAAATATCAAAAGGTCATCGATACCTAAGTTGAGCATCACTTTTAAACAAAAAATACCAAATATACGAAGACTACTTACATTCACTCGCTGATTGAATTTTGCTGTTGGTAAATATCAAGATCTATTGAAAGTTGACTCGATGAGTTATGACAATATTGGGTGAATTGTGAAATTATACGAATACAAACGGTAGGTTTGTATTTATGTGTGATGTAGAGTAAAATAATAATCGAGAGAGCGCATAATAGGGAAAGGATGATAATAGGGACATTGTTGGAACGGGTAAAAGCGAGTGGAAGTAAGGAAGTGAAGAAGAAGGAACGAGGAAGAGGCAGAAGACTATTAATTGACGCAATTAAGAGGGGCCGATCAGCGAATACGAAGGCATAAAGAGAGGAGTGTACTCTTGTCGTCTTCGAGGAAGAAGAAGACGTTAAGAGAACATGCCTCGAGGATAGACAACACAGTGGCGAAATTAACGTTCCTTCTCTTCTTCCTTTCGAGAGCAACACAGGATTTTCTTTAGCCTCCCTCTCTATCTTTTTCCCTGTGCAATTTCTTTATATACTTCTGCTATATATTGCCCAAGATATAAAATTATTACACCCATACTTCCGAGAGTTTTAACCAAGCTCTTTCTGATTGACTTCTCTCATTCTCTCTTTTAGCGTCTTGTCCGGGAGATTCTCATTAGCACAATTTATATTCTCATTGATGGTGTGCGTATAAACTCTCAAAAAATGCAATAAGAAAAGTCGAGCATAAACGGGAATACAAAAGCGGAGAAAATATTTGATTCAGAATATCGCCTTTAAGTTTTATCTGCTTTCGTCTTTTTTTTCTAGTCTGACGGTCTTGAACATACTCAGGATTAATTATTCGCGTATGCATCATTCGCTATGCATACTATTCTAATTTTTGTTCATTTTACTTGGTCTTCTTCTTTCCATAACGTTCGTACTTTATGATTGTACGGTACGTGATAGAATGAGAAAGACAGAGGCGGAGAGGTCTAATTGCGTGGCCGGACATGGGTGTAGCGACGACCACGAATTTTTATAACATGTAAACGATGTGCTAATTATCGCGAGCTTCGTAAATGGGAATGGGCTTGTTTGGAATACCGTCGTTTCAAAGTTACAAGCGATACCGACGGGTGTATATAACATTCCATGTATATCCGAAGGAATTTTTACGTCAAGACGGCTAATCGAGGTGAGATTTCAATGCAATGCACATAAATGAAGATATATGAATTAAATGGATGTAGTACATGGTTAGGATGGCACATAACGATGCTTAGACCATTCCAATTGCCAGGATTCTATAGCAAATATACGTATATCCCAGTTGTACCTTCAAAGGTATGAGTAAATTTTATGTATACATATATAAAAGAACGTCGTTAACGAAGGAATAATTTATTCACCCCTTTCGCGACTGGCAGGATTCGTGTCTGCCGAAAACCGCCACCGCACGTCGTAATTTTCATTGTGGGCGGTCGATACACGTTCTATCTCACCCAGCTCTTCTCGAACTGCTATTTTTTCAGTACTTTTTTATTTTCAAATTCAGTTTCATCGGTAAATTTGATGCGACTCGTCGAAGAGATAATCAAACTATACTCGCTTGGAGTATCATCCCCTCAGGCTAGACTGTGCTGGACCACACGGATCGATTATCGGACGATCCAGAGAGCTCGCATAACTTTGTATTTGTGTCTTTCTCTTTTTCCCATCTCTATCCGATATCATCGGAAAATACCTTCGAGTCCGAGTGCGACATATCATGTTACGAAAATCCAATTTTTCTGTCGCCACACTGTGTGTCGTGTGGGCTTCAAAAAATGTTTAGCTATGTCTGTATTGGTACGAATGAATATCAGTATGAATTACATTTATCGTGTTCCTTTATCGTTACGGCAATTTTTATATTATCTCTTTGATCAATTACTCCAATTTTTTTCTCTGACTCTATTTTCTCTAGATACGTGTGGCTACTTTCGTCAAGAGGGAATATCGAGCTGTTACTTTCGATTGACAAATTGATGGGAATCAATAAATGCTCAAATAATAAGTATAGCGATGAGCGTTTTTTCGCCTCTTCCAGGTCACGACCCCGGGTCTGGTATACCCTCACATGTTGGCTGTAGAAACACCAACGGCAAGAGCACTATCCTCGTAAACCTGAGAGAGTACGTAACTCCTTATCTTGAAGTCCCATCGGAATTGGACTGACGGGTTTTCTGGTCCGATCTGGTCGTAGATGCGTGACTCACACGGCAAATTTCGACTGAGCTAAGTTTATGTACCCTATGCTTATAGTAATACGATAAAATGGATACTAGATATATATACATAATGTCTGTATACATATATGTAGGATATCACAAAAGAGCTATGATTCATTGAGGAACCTGTGATATTTATCTATCCACGCCGGGGGCAAAAAGATTGAGGTCAAAGCTCACGATTCTTAGATATACACACGGTGGATACACGCACTTACTTTTTCATAATCTCAAACACGTTTCCACATTGGTGAACTTTAACGAGTCTAGTTATAGCTCGACGGCGATTCGATTTCGTGAACCTTTTATTATTTTTACGATACGGTTCGTATAATAATGAAAATTCAACCAAAAGTTCCTAGTGTTTTTTGTTCAAGCTTTTCAATTGGAATATTGTATATTTATAAATTTGGAAATTGTGTAATTAAATTATAGAATTTGATCCATTTCGGTAAATATGAAAAAAAAGACAGTTATGACAGAGGCTTTTTTCCGAGATTAACTAATTGCCATAATTAAGGGGTTCAAAACGTAATTGAATTATTATGGCTTTTGTGTAATGTCTCATTTCCGTTGAATTGGCTCAACGAGGTACACTATTTTGATCAGCATCTTTACGGAGGCGTCGATCGGTGTGTGCCACGAATTTGAGAAATATGAGTTAACGTAGAAGCCGGTGTAGACACGATTCATGCGTCGAAAGAAGGTTTGTGATCGTTCATAAAAATTCATACATCCGGGGCCTGTATTCTGCAAGCTGCTGGCTTTGACTCACATAAATTATTTATACTTTCGTGTTCGACGATTATATACACTGGACAGGTATATACGGATACGTACGCACATGGGAATCGTTGCCCTGCCCCGTTTGGCCGTCGAATCGATTATTCTGCGATTATTATATGCTATATTTTTTTTCTTTTTTTTTTGTGGTTTAACGTCCCTCGGCCAAATCCTGGCGAGAAAGCCTGAAGGGATTCTCTTCCTCGCCTCCGCGTGACGAATCTATCGCCATCAGCCCTCGACTGTATAATCCAATCGATGTAGATTTGTAGTTTCCTATACGTATATGCGTATCACTTACATATTTATTATAAAATACGTACGAAGCTCTGAGGGAACTTTTGTAAAGTCAAATTTGGAAATGCATGTGCGGATTAACATATTGATTGGAGATTTTTCGAGCCTCATCCATTTGCAAAGTTTCTCGTATATTGCAAAAATTTTTTACATTGGTGACGTCTGAGTAACTGCACGTGAATAAAGAGTTTTCATGAAAAATATGGAGTATGTATATTAATATATTTTTTCTTGGAAAACATGACGGCTACCCACATAGTGGAAGTGGAGAATACGCTTCGTAAGCTCATATTGATCGTCTGGTTGGAGGTTAAAAAATAAAATCGAATCCATATGTACGCATACGTCTATCTATCCAACTATCCAGATATATATGAATCGATGACTCGAGTGCATTCAGCGAATTTCTATATTTGCACGCCAGAGGCTGTAAGGTCGGTGAATAGTGCTTGATGACATAAACACAGAAAAAAAAAATTGTATCGAGTATTTGTTTTTTCGCGGATCTATTCCACATAGATTTATACGTCCATGAATCCACAAATCGGATAACGGGGCTCCAGGGGATTGGAAATTTTCTATTGGATAAATCCATGAATTGAAAGGTAGGTTAGCGAAAATACACAGATACCTGGGAGAGACAGCTTCATCGATTTGATTTCTAAGCAAACAATTATATTTATTGTAAAAAACAGGAGAAATAACATGATGGCAGATTTTAATGTAAAGAATTAAGATGCGATGGAATAATCTAAATATTCATACATTAATGATTCAAAACAATAACTTTTTTACATTGTGCTAAATCGTAGGTAAATTGTACGAGAAATATGTACGTGTGGTGGCCATAGGTGAAACTGACAATATTACCCATCCAACCTGTACCGCCGCGGCTCTTCTATTATAGATAACTGAATTACGAATGAATTATTGGTTGGAAGAGAGTGCATATGGACATGAACGAGTATATAGGATTCGGTAGAAGCTTTATGGCACCTCTGTATCCTATATCATTGAATGTGTAAGCTTATCCTCGTGAGCTTATATTTATATATGCATACAATATATAGGAGGTTCGCGTCATATCCTCTTTTCCATACGGTACACTGGACATAGTGCATGCTATACCACTATGGTAGGGCAGAGGAGGAGAGAGAGAGGCGGAGAGTGAAACGGAAAGCAGTATGCGCGGCTCTCTCGCGGTGACTCGCATTACCTGCGGTTACACGTGTCATTAGGTGTGCGTGGCCCTTGTGACACGCTCAAAAACCTCCCTAAAGCTCGCCAACTCTCACCTCTCATAGTCGTTGGATATTATAACTCGATAAAAGGCAATTGATAGGACGCCGGGGTTATTGGAGTAGTTGCACTTTCGATATTCACTGGACCATACTAAACTGGAATTCACTAAAATGACATCGTAATCCTAATCAATAGAAAAAAAAAACCAAGCAAGTAAATTTGGCCGATTTAAAGATCTCCATTTCAATTGGAGCAAAAAATGTTACAACTGATGGAAATATAACGTATGTAACGTCATATAAGCTTCTATGTGTTCACTTTTGTCGTGTAGCGATAATAATTGTTTTGCATTTATTATTCTTCCGCTCTACGAAGTCAACGACTGCCGAAATGTTTTCCTCCGAGTTTGAAAAGCCCGACGGCAGTGGAATAATTTCTCTCAGTGTTACTACGATCTACGCTCGAGGCTTAACAGTTGGAAAATTTAGGGCTCACAATTATCCACACATTTTGATTTTTTTTAAATCCCACCCTAGCTCTCATTGCCCTTACAGTCGCAGATTTTTTTCATGTTCCCTCATTCTTGTGTCTCCTGTGGTCCAAAGTGGACGAATGATCGACAGATGGGCAACAGTTTTCTCGGTTGCCCCGCGGCCCAGTTCTTTCACGGGCTTTATAAACTCAACCAACGTGTGTATTGCACGAGAGCCACAAATATGAGATAAGGAGCCAGAGATCAATGTGTATATACGAATTGAACAACATCTGCTTGGTTTCCGTGGTAAGGAGAGAGATGGACTTCTCGTATGTGAGAAACGCGATCATGTTCCAATGTCTGTAACCCACGTACACGTACATGGGTTTATATATATAAATATATAAGAGGACTTCATGGAGCAACCGGATATTATCATTGGAGCCATGAAATATAGCAAATGCCTTGAGGCAGCATCGATTCATGCTGATTGCCCTTGCCCAGTTCTTCATCTTCCGTTCCCTCTGCTCTCCGCTTCAACCATATACAGAGCAGAACCAAAGACGGAGTATAGTAAAAGAAAGAATGAGATAGATTTTGTCCAGGGGTTGTAGCAACAGAACGATTTTGGGGCCCAGAGAATCGATAATGAGACCTCACGAAAGCTCAGAGGCACGTGGTACTCAAAGCAAAACATATACCTTCGAAGGTATATAATTTCGATGCTGTATTCGTGGATAAAAATAATTGAATATACATTGCAGTACGAGAAGCAAAGCATATATACGGTGAAGTTTGGGCAGATCGAATGAATAATAATCCAATGTACAGCGTACGGTAGACACAGTTGATTTAAATCGCATAAATTGAATTCTCGCTGGCTTTCAATAACAAATTTTATTGAGCTCCTCTCCCTGTTTAATAGAGGGTGGATTTTTCAGTGATAATCTCATGTACACATATATCGACGAATTATACACGAAACTATCACGCTGCCGAGTTAACCAAAAGTACGACGAAACTGTGTGTGTATGTGTGTGTGTGTCTCTCTCTCTCTCTCCCCCGCTTTTCCACGCTCTTTCGGTTTCGTGGATCAGCTGAACAAAAATGTTCAAACTCTCGAGTCCATAAATTTATTTGTACGAATAGTGGAGAGTATGGAGAAAAAGAGGAGAGGGGGAAAGGGGCTTAAGCATCGGCGTTGAACCAGCGGACCCAGCGAGAGTACCAAAATCCCAGCAATCTCTTTCGCGTTTACAACCTGCCCAGACTGGGATAGTGCAAGTTCACTATATATAATGCGTACAGGTACACAAAGAGGGGAGGTTTAATTCGTTCGACGATCGATCCATATAGTATTTTCCCTGTCCCTCGCGATGGCCGACTCTACGATCGATTTCACTGAGGGAGATGAGAGAGAAAGAGAGGACGAGACGTGAAAAATAATGGAACGCAATAAACAAAAAAGAAAGAATAAAAAAAGGGGCGTCGTGTATTACATGAATATGGATTCAATAAATTTTGCTGAGAATCACTGGGGAATGAAGGAATTCGTTATTTCAGAGCAATAAAAAAATAGACAATTTCAATTTTGAATCTGTGCTAAGTTACAACCTATGCAGCGGGTTCTCTTGGGCCAAGAAACCCGAAAAAATACTCTCATATCACTCAAAATCCTTGGGGGAAATAAAGTAAAAATTGGACAGCTAAATTGAGCGAGTGTTTCAAATTATACCATATTAAGCGATATTGCTTAAGTATATTTATCAAGATCAGTAACGTATAATAACGATAATTTTACTAGTTCTTCCAGGCTATAGAAACGATCATTTTATTTTTTCTTCTTAATTTTTTTATTTTGCTTTTTAATAAATCTCTTTAGCGCGCTGAACCCTGATTTTGATTCATGACTCGTGCATCATTTAGGTCGCATTACGTAGCGATAAATTTTGGCGTCCGGCACGTCCAAGGATCGTTATTTTCGCAAAAGCCATAAATACATGTCTACTCGCGGTTGCTCGCTGGGATCTACTACTACTATACACGCTTGCAAGTAAAGTCCTACTGTATTGTCGGTTACATCGCGGTCATCGCAGAACGCGTAGGTATATCCTGAGAGTCGTTTGAGAACGCGGCAAGAATTTTTTTTTCTACTCATGCTCGTCCCAATTCATTCTCCGGTAAGGGAGAGGTTGGTAGGTACATGAGTAACTATTTCAACGAAGCCGACGACGACGACGGCGACGTCGACGATATTCCTCGATGGGAGTATCCGCCCGACCCGGATGAATTACAGTCGAGCGTTATATTTTTATCGGATCGCAATTCGTTTGCCGTAGAGGGAAAGACTAAGAGAGGCGGTAGAACGGGAATGGCACGCATAAATTTCAGTCATACAGCGATAAATACCCTCGTCGTGCAGTTATTTAGTCGCCAAAGGTGGATATGCATATGGCTTAAGCATAAGTAAGCGGTTATGATACGATCAATACCTAGTTTGCAACTCTTTCTCGCTCTCGCTTCATCTTTCTTGTGGAAAAGCTTGGAACGAGCGAATTTCGTATCGTTGTTGGTTGTATAGATTTTATAGGATCATTTATAATTTTGATAATAAATTCTATAAGTATTTAGTGTACGCTAGAGATCGTTACGTTATCGAAGGTTTGGTATAATTCATAATTAGTTATATAAATTGTACAGGTTTAATACTTCCTCAGGGATTCTACACCCCGAGGAATGTATAGGGCAGGGTTACACGGTGTTACAATGTATAATACAAACTTGCAGCTTCCCTCTATATCTGATCGTTTGATCCGTTGGAACACGGGTAACGTGTACCGAATATCTTGCAGCTTATCCTCCGGTTCCTCTTGCCCAGGCCCTTTCCACATCGACATTGTTTATAACCGACTACCCGATGAGATAGGTAATAGGAATAGGTGGTCTGCGCACGAGAATCGTCGAGCGCGTACCGAGTGCCGTAATTCCGGCTCGTGATAGCCATAGAAATCGGGTTTCCTACAGTTTCATAGTTAATTTCCCGCACAGCAACCGGCAATGCTCTACCAACCCCACATCGAGGGAATACACCACACACCACCAATGATTATCGTACCTGCTCGTTACGTACGATGCAAACCACCGGTGCGATGTTGCGTTATACGTCTCGTTCCCGCACCACCGTTCCATAGTGTAAGCGACCATGGCATTGTTTACACCCTCAGTTACACGTTAAGTTACATTACGAGCAGCCGTTCCAGTGTCCCATGAATTCTGTCCTCCCCAGTCTCTGATTCAACGAGCGTTTCTATCTCTCCTTTCATTCTCTCGCTTCTAACGCCTAGCTCTCTTTCTTTCTTCCAGTTACTCTATTTGTCTCTGCAGATTCGAGAATATTGCTCAATTTGTGCATCTTTACGGGTCACTTGATCGATCAAAACCCATTGCTCTGTCTTTCGAATGGCGCAATTATATCTACAGATAGTTCCAATAAATGTCATCCTTGACAAAATAATAAAGTTGTATCACAATCGTTTGGCAAATCCCGATACTTTTTAGAAAAATATCATCATACGTAGGTAAAAAACAAATTTTCGGGTTTTTTGAATCCCAAAATTTTCAAACATTTTATTCACAAAATCAAGTGAATCGCATTCTAGTAAAATTTTTAAAAATAACTACATAAAAAGGTAGAAATTCCTGACCGTTATGCGTCGAACGGTAGAACATTCCAATTGCCTTATCAAGATTTAGCCACAGGCCAGACGTTTTACTTGTCTCGGTAAATAACAAGAATTATAACAATGAGAAAAGCAAATTATTCTCACACTTCTGTCGTAACAGACATGCGTATTCCACATAAGTATATTTTTCTCTTCGCTCATTGCTCTGACGCCTTACATGCTTTTATTTAATGTGTATTATTTATAGGTGGATCGTACTAATGCTATGAATTAGTCTAAGCTGGTCCCGAGGGTCTGTTGCAAAATTACAAAAGTTTCGTTGAGCTGCACGAGATGCTGCATCGTAAAATCTTCCGGTGCATTGGTTCGCAATAATTTCTCGTTCATTTATGTACTGCTTGTTTGTTGTGTTCATCGTGTACGTATATAGATATAGGGCGTTCATGCATGGACACAAGTTCCCACGTATTTACTTCTCTCCTTTCCTCGCTCTCTGCCTTCTTCCTTCTAATAATGTTCTCTCCAGCCAGCGCTTAATGTTGTAAATTACACAAGGCATGCAAGCTGATAACGCGTGTTAACGGGCAACTCATAGCTTGGCTTTTCTTCCTGCATGGCTTGTATAAACAAATATACACAATTCACGGTTGAAGCGAAAATACCGATGCCACTTTTAGCTTTTATTGATAATAATTCAAAATATTATTCGCTATTTTGCGGATTGCATGCGTCCAACACCTATAAAAAGATATAAACGCCTAGAGGTGTCATCCACAGTTGTCTATCGTGTTCCTATTGTTCTACTTTCTCCCTGCCTCGTCTTTCCGTTCCATAAATTGAAAATCTCGATGAAGGAACATAAGAATGGAACATTAAAGAAGCTTATGCGTGGAATATCAAAATCCATTTTCACTTCTAGCCTCCTCGTTGATAAAGCAAAACATTCAATCGCGAGAAATAGTGAAGTTTGAAAAACACGTGTTTCTTTGCGGTTTTTACGGTCTGACGAGTTTTTCAGGCATCAAGAAAAGTTGGCAAATTTTCAATGCACGAGGTGCTCGGAACGAAAGGAAGAAGCAAAAGAAGATTACATGCAAAGGGATGATGGAGGAACGCGTCAGCCATTATGGAAATTCATGCCGTCATGTTTGGTCTAACGGGATGGAGAAAAGAAGAGAAAAATGAATGGCTATATCTACGAAGCAAGTGAGTGAAGTGAAGAGCTTTCGGACTGAGAGTATAGTGGTCGGTAAGTTGAAGGTAACGGTCACTCTGAAAATCAACTTCGCCCTCCCATCTCTACTCCTACTTCAGCTTTTCATCTTTGTCGGTCTTGGTCACCGCTGTAAGATTTTCGGTTGAGGACGGATAGAGAGAACGAAGCCAAATGCTCCCTGAAATCTTGTCTTTGCTGCTTTCGCGACTCGCTGACAGCAGTAAGTGACGTCTGGACGAGAAAGACGCGACCAAGCACCACTACGTTGCCTCTTTATTAACCGCCTTGGTTGCTTGTTCACGAATACTGTTCAGATCGTACTTCATATTTGTGGAAAAAGTAAACTTCCGGCTGTTCATTCTCGTTGTATGTTCACTGACCAAAGTAAATGAGAATCACGTCCTAAAACAATATTTTCGATTGTCCCCAGCACGTTCTATCATATTCACGATTTTCTCTACCCACGGAATTCATCGGCAGAAGAAAATAAAACGTATATCTACCAGACTTCTAAGGAGTAAAGCCCTTTATCGGATGTGCACATCAACGGTTTACGACATTACTTTGAATATCGAAAAGCTTCAGTTTTCTGTATGTATAGATTTGTTTTTTTTTTTCTTTTGAGTCCTACTCATCAGTTCCAAAGGAATCAATACATAATAAATTGGATTGTCTTGCTACCACGAGTCTGCTCTGCTTCATCGGGGATGGAGGGCAATTTCAAAAAAGTAAGCAACCGAATTCTTATTAGCTGAGAGAAGCAACGAGATGGCAGAGATGATTGGAGAAGACAGAAGAGCAGAGCATATTACGTATAAGGACATGAGCTGAGCGTGTCCAGGATGAGGGTACAACACATATAGCTATATGGCCCGGTTCAGATTTTTCGGAACTGTAAAAACTCTCGTGGCTTTTCTCCCTCCTATTCTTGCTCTTTCTTTCATTCACTGCTTCTCTTTAGTATTGAATACGTCGAACATTTTCGAGTGGTGATCCAAACGTTCCAACAAAAGTTATTTTCACTCGAAATTCAGTCTCTTTCCTGTACGTGGTTTAGAAGGCTAGTTATTTGATGGAAAGCATTTACGATAATACTTTTTCCAGTACGTACTTATATCAAATGAAAATAAGTCCGTTGAATATAGTTATGGAATTTTCAAGTCGCAAGTAAATGCGAGTTTTTTTAAATTTAAGGTAGTTACCGAGAGTTAGCATGAGAATCATTCGGAAAATTCTTAACTCTTAATAAACACTAAACATCTGTAGTAATTAAGCTCACAAAAACGCTTATGATCATAAATTTCACGAAAAAAAACAAATAAATAAAAAGAAACGATTGGGAAAGACATAGAGGTTTAGTGAATTCAGGTGAATCGAAAGTGCTGATGAGGAGCCCTGCACTTTTGCTATGGTTGAATGTACGGCGTAACACAATAATTTAAATCGTCGGAACTCATGGGTAGAAGACCGTTTGTGAAAGTTTAATGCTGGCAGTTTTGCGAACATGTAATGAAGGATACAAAAGTGGTTGACTCGAGAGAAATAAGGGGACGCTGCTGCCGAAAGAGTGAAACGATGAGTGAAAGAAGAAGAGAGAGGAAAAATGAAATGGAAAACGTTGTGGTAGTGGCGAGCCTTGAGAATTACCAGAGAACGAGGAAAAGGGTGATAGGAAGGACTGCTAAAAATGAGAAGGATGTTTTCGAGCAGAGCATGAAACCTTTCTGGTGGAAGGACAGCGACAAAAGCTGAAAGGGTAGTCCAGACTTGCGTTCCACCCTCGATACTAGGGAAGGTAGGATTGAACCAGTGAAGCACTTGAATGTGAATGTAAACGAGAGAGAAAAATAGTCAGAGAAAGTGAAACGTTCTCTTATTGCATTAACGTATACTGGTAGACATTCTCTATACCACACATACCATAACACAGCATACACGTACCGAAAGGATACTGTGTAACGAGAGAATTAATGTAGTCTCGTTCGAATGGGACAAGATTTTTCCGTTTTTTTTCTTCTTTTTTTTAATCTTTTAAAGGAACAGAACCATGTGTTTACAAAATATATATCTCTTGCACTAAAGGCTTGTGTGTCTAAGAAATACGCGAATGTATGCGAATGTCATTTATTCCCCTCGTTCCACTGTAGAAATATAAGTTATAGGACAAAGTGTATCATTGCTGAAATTGGCGAAGTACCAATGCGTGTGTCACAGCCCTTCTCAGAGAGTTCCCACAGATTTTCGGCGACAAAAGCACTTTATGAATTGTAAAAACGTCAAGAAGGAGGACTCGACTATACAGTGCCTCCTGTGTGGTCCGCTCTTTCCTTCGAACCATTTCTCATGCTTTGGTCTTTGATTCTCTTTCTCTTTCTCTTTCTCCCTCCCTCTCTCTGTCTCTTTCATTCCCTCTCTGTCTCTTCTTCGTCTTCGTGGTTTATCTATCTGTTTAGATTACTTCCTTACTGTTTCTTTTTATGTTTGAGTATTCCTTTTATTTTACTTTCTCGGCCAAAAATAGCGAGACGCAGTGACAAAAGTAGGGACTCGTTATAGGACGAGCGCAGAGGTGAAAAGAGAGAGAAAGAGAAGCGGCGAGAGATCTATCTGTCGGGAGATGTCGAGAGCGCTTAGTTTTCTCTGAAATATACAGAGCAAAGATCCAAATGCATTTGTGGACTCTGGACTATCTTACTAGTCGGTTCGTCTCGATATTCCTTCGGGAATTCTGACTTTTGGATTTGTCGTCGGTGTCGTCGTTTTTATTTATTTTTTTCGTTCTTGACTTATTCTCGTCAAGGAGTTTCTGCAGCTGCCCACCATCTTCCAAGCTTTCGATCGTTTAGATCTCTCTACAAGTAGCCAAAATGTAAATACAACAAAAAAAATATTGCGCAAAAACAAATTATATTTCACTCTGTTATTTTTTTTGGAAATAAGTTTCTTTTTCTCCGAAAAAAAGAGCAGGAATAACGTTTGTTTGGTTTAAGAGTCAAATCAGCTTCCAATTTGTTTTAATCTTTTTTTCTGTATTTATAAATAACGAGGAGTAGGTCAATAAAACTACAGTCGTAAAATTTCTAGAAAAAAATGTGGAAAATACTTTTTAGAATTTTTTAGTTTTTTTTTTCGTTTCTGAGATTGAATTCTGGATCACTCTGTATATAGATCGAAACGCTACACTGTCACGTGTATAAAATAGTCTGACAGACGGGCAAATTTAGGAGCAGCTCTTGGAAGAGTTCTCGAAATTGAATTCGATTGGAGCGAGCGAGACTTTAAGAGGGAATGAAGGCAGTCGGGCAAGCAGGACACTACAGTAGCAAAAGTGTAGGGTAAGTGAGAAGGACGGACGTAGAGAAAGAGAGAATGAGAGTGAAATAAGGAAACCGCAGTGGGCTGCTCTTCAGAGTCGTGTCTCGTCGGAGCCTTCTAAATATTTATAACTATCGGCAAGAAGTTCCCAGGAGCTGCGAGATGCCTCTCGCAATGGACCTTAAGAGAGCATGTTTGCTTCTCTTGGTCCAGTTCTTTTTCTACGCTTCGACTCTCTGAAGTATTTATCTGACAGTTCGATTGGTACGAGTGGGCATGCAACGAGAAAACTTCTACCACTTGCAATTGAAACGTCCTAAACTCATAGGTTTTTACGTCTAAAGGATTTTGAGCTACGCCCTATAGTGTGCAAGGACTTGTCGTAGGAATACATGTGAAGCATTCAAGCAAAATCGATTGTATCGTGTGACCTTCGTTTTCGGAGATTTGATCCAATAAATTGTGTCCATGAAATACAAATTTCTTCTCCATCTCAGGAAATTCGAATGCAACAAAATTTATTTACTTTCTTCTCGTAATTGCTTTTTTTTTTAATTCAATTTACGAAAGTTTGAAATGTTTTTTTTTTTTCTCAAATTCGAGAAACTACAAATTATATGACTAGGATCAAAGTTCCAATTGAAATATTACGAAATAGATGAATGTAAAATAAAAAGATTTTGTCGTTTCAATCCGACAATAGAATCTTCTATGCCATTCTTTCTTTCTTCAGTGCTTAGTTAGTAAACGTTTGGCGATGATTACAACGAGAATCTTCCACTTAAATATAATTTCGTTTCGTTTGACATGGTCTCTCTACTTTTGAGCTTTTGTTGGCACAGAGTAGGCCATGCATACCTGCAAAGCTGAAGTGTTAGACGACCGTTTCATCTGGGGAAATATCGTTGAAAGTGTTTAAACAGACGTGGCAGACGTATCATCGGCCTGGAGTGGCCAGTATATGGCGCTACTGTGACAAGTGAAAGGATAATTAATTCATGACTGAGAGCGCTCGTCCCAAAGGTTCTGCCCGACGGTGCCAGTCTAATTAGTCAAGATACGAGGAACCTACCTGGTGCAGATCATCTACACCGTCTCTACATTCATACGCAGCTTGGCTATATCTTCATAGTATTTCAAACGTCATGAATCTATTTTGAGTAATGGAGTATATGTCAATTAGAAAAAAGGTCACCTAACGGAATTATCGATAACAAAATAAAATTAAAGTATTACGAGACTCGGTAGCAATCACATTTAAAAAGAAGTTCAACCGATCAAAAACTCAATTTCATACATACATAATTTTCCTGCAATCCAACGCAATTCAGTTGACATTGAAAATAAAAGGTGAAATAATTCAAAGAAGAACTTTTGACGGCACGATTTTAATTTTAATTGTATAGGCTGTATTGCAATGAATCGTTTAATCGAATGAAACGTAATTGAAAGAAAATGAAAATCATTTGTAGAAAGACATCCCAATGAAATCATGAGCGAGCTTGCATTGCTTTATCTTCGCATTAACACATGGCTTCGTTACAATGGCGTTGACCCGATAACGCTTTGCTTGGGTGTTGCGCTATCGCACATACGAGCATTGCTCACTTAATTTTCTCTCTTGCTCTCTCGTAATAGTCGTTGCTCGTTCATCGTAGTCGCTGGTCTTCACCGCGTGTACGCATGGATGAACGAGAGAGTTTCTATACACTATATAGAATGCACGTGTGTCGCATAAATCACTCTGGTATAAACGCATCGTTAGCCCCACTACGGTCGAGCGAAGCATTATTATTTTATTTTTTATTTCTTTTCCACCGACGCCCTTCGTTCCACAATGCCCACAAAGGCGAAGAACTGACCGTAAAGTCGAATGGCAAACTGAACAGTCGTTAAGAAATTTGCTGATCGTTCGGAAAGATTTTCAATTTTGATTGTAACATTCGTTTTACGAAGGGCCATTTCGTAGTAAAAATGAAAATTTAATCGGGCGAGTTAATTGTCTTTCGATGTTGCTAATTTATGAAACCGCGAGATAAAAGAAAGAACTTCGAGAAGGGTCCAAAGCTGTGTAGCAATACATGGAGATAAATGTTTGGTAGAAGGGCCCTTATCGTGGTTATCCATAACCATCGTCAAATGCTCTTGAACTTTTCAACGCTCGTATACCTATACGTGATATCTCAGAGGGTTATCTACAGAAATATATAAACGAGGACAAGAGAGTGGAAATAGAACTGATAAAAGTGAGCATGAATAATGAAGAGAACGAGTGAATTAATGTAGCGCTTTGTTTCTAGAAGTCCTAGAAAGCATTGCCTGTAGTCAGAAACCATTGTATACCTAAGTTATGTTATATACCATGTCGACGATATATCTATAAACATATCAATTATTAGTGGAGCGATAAGAAAATCGATAATCTAAATAAAATGTAGTTTCTTTGAATTCAAGTATTTATAACTTTGATGTTTTTTCAGTACTCGAGTGACAGAAAAATCGTTGGTAATACATTCGTAGTATGAAAATATCTGACAAAGGTGTGTCCACTACGCTCGAAATCTAATAGTTGATAAAGGTAAAGAGTAAATTCGTGTTTGCATGGAATTTGAGATGCTTTTTCGAACTTTCATGACAAACCGTTGTAGGACCGGAAAGCTCGCCGGAAAGTCAATCACTTAGCGGAGCAAACAATGGTTACAAGCTCGCAACCACCAGGACGGTGACAAAATACTACGGTTACGTAGACGTCATTTTGTTGGAACTACATACAGGACACATAGCAAACAACCGAGCACACATTACGAGTAATTCCAATTTTTGCATGAAACTTCATCATAAAAAACGTGATCAAATAAACGATTCAAAAAAACCTACATCTCTCTACTTCCGTACATATTCGCCAATATCAATTTAATATCATTTGATATTTGTGTTCAGTGAATAAATACATTTTGAATATTGAAAAAACGAAACTAAATTGATTGAATTCGATTGATTATTGTTAATTCATACACGCACTCGAAACATTTGCAAACAACGTATTTTTCTATAGTCCTATGTGTACCTACCTGTGTAACGATCAAATACATCATGAAAAGTCTACTTTTTATATATCTATTCGCAGCAAACAAAGTGTTTTTCATCATGTATTCATATCAAGTTTGCAAAAAGTTTTCAACCAATATTTTTCGATAACAAATATCTCTACAACGAGAAGCTGAATCGAGTTACGCAATGAGTAATTGAAAGCAATATTAACCGACAATTTGCGAAAGAAAAAAAGCATAGTATGCATTTTTTACGTACAATGTTTGCTAGTTAGATAATAATACAAAATTTCAAATGATTTTATTTGGAATACGTGAATAGAAGACGTCCCGCGAAAAGAGAATTAACAGCTTTCGATAAAATCGAAGTGATACTGTTTCCTTCCAATAGACACGTTTCGTGAAACATCTTGCGGAGAAAAAGAGTGACTCCGTGTGCGATAGCCATCCAAGTGCATTCGTGCGAGTGCATAAAGTTCAATGAGATGATAGAAAATCGAGGTTAAAGTGAAAGAAAAAAAAGGACGAAACTCGAAAGAAGAATGAGAGCAAGGAAAGAAATTGAAAGAAAAAATAAAAGGATAGTAAAAGAAAAAAGGGCGAGGAAGAGAAAAGAGAAAGAAAGAAAGAGAGAGAGAGAGAGAGAGAGAGAGAGAGAGAGAGAGAGAGAGAGAGAGAGAGAGAGAGAGAGAGAGAGAGAGAGAGAGAGAGAATGTGCTGCCCAGTAGTTAAGGTTCGCGACGGATGGACAAACATTGGCAGTGATACTATGGTGATGGTGAACCGAGTGGAAGGCCAGAGAGATCGAAAGACATATGAAGAGTCGTTGGGTTATATACACGCGAACATGAATTATTTATTATCTATGATAGGATCCTGATGTGCCTGCCATCCTTCAAGAAGCAACTGTATGATGCATCAACTCGATGCACTGCTCATGTGTATAAGCATTGCGTTGAATTCTCCCTGTCGCTTTTTATTTTTTTTCTTCTATCCCTTTCTCCCTGTCTCTTTCCCTCTCTTTCTCCTTTACTGTGCAGTACATATATCTGTTCGTTTGCCATGTATCGCAAAATCCCCAGAGTAATCCGAAGACACGCTCGGTTCTCTCATGCGTTCTGACTCAACTTCTCGTCTCATTTCTCCTTTCATATGTCTCTGTACATACTTTGTTCGCGACTCTGTCTGACACATGCGAAATTTCTTCTATTACTTTGTTTTGTACAGAACATCCTTTCAGGAGCTCTGTCAAAGTAATCGCTTTCTTTTCAATATGAAAATAAGCTTTGAAAGGTTTTCATATACGAATGAATGAGTATGTACTCATGTATTATTGGTTCATGGATAAATAATCGAAAAGTTGCTATAAAACAAAAAATTATGATTTATAGTGCTTTGTTATATCATTGATCATCTACTGGACTATTGATTTATTGAGTTTCCATGCATTAACGCATCGATAGCTACGTATAATAAAAAATGTTTCTGAATTTTCGCTATTTTATGCTTGTACGGTGGATGGAGATTTTTTGTGCGAGCTGGTGAGCGAATTGCAGCTTGAAAAGTTTTGGAAATTCAAGGTATACTTGTTTTTTTTTTCAAATCTTTACAATCTCGAAATTTAAATCCCATAGCTTGTACACTTTTAAGGAAGAAATGGGGTAATGTACGAAGCGATACATGTGTGGAGAAGAATTTGTGTCGCTCGAGAGACCATGTGGACGTAATACGACCATAAAGCGATAACGAGAACATATCTAGCTTAGGATGAATGCAAATGAGATGAAAAAATTTAGAGGTAAGCATTGGAGATAAAGGGTGTGTCCTGTACAAGATTGAATGCCTAAAACGCTGTGGTATTTCCTTTCGTAGCACGCAATCTGCCAACGTATGGAAGAGCTCTATCGATACGCAACTGATTTTTCTATACTTTCCTTTCACGCGGCGTGAAGCGCACGAAAGTATTCACGCACGTGTTCAGATATTCGATGCTTGAACACGTCGGTTCCCAGAGACCGGCACTGCGTTTAACATGTTAATCTAGTCGGCACGCAATAAAGCTCAAGAGGACTGCGAGAAACGAGTGAGATAATGTAAGCACGTTGATCTCCAAGTTTTACGGAGAACGAGAAAAAAAGGAGAGTGGCTAAATAGATAAAGCAAGAGATTCGAACGATCGAACAAATATTTTATACCAAAAAAATTTTTAACTATCTGCAGACTTCCACTCGAGATGATTGAGATGCATAGAATCGTAATTATTCACAAAGATATCCTAAATGATAAAATAATAATAAAGAAATCGTAAATCAAAGTACCCAATCCTAAAATAAGAGTAAATATTTATTTTGAAACGAGACATCGTCACCTTGATGCAGACTGAAGATAATTACGATGTGACGTAACATTGAGACATTTGTTTTAGGTTATGCCCCTCGAGATTATGTTATAGATATTAGAGGTATTGAAAAATGCACTGTCAGTATTTTCATGATCCATTACTAATTGTGAATAGGGAAGAAAAATTAGAACATAAGTTACTGATGTACTTATAGAATAAAAAATATTTGTCCCCTAATTAAAGTTGCATACGTTGATGCAATACCTTTGTTCGATGTGCGGTAAATTTTGAACGAATTCCACTTTCCATCAATCCGTATTTCCCTAATTCTTCTTCTTGCGTGATTTTCTTCATTTATATTGTTCACTGTTTTAAAATACAAGTGAATAAATTGACACACGTAACTCGTTGCGTGCGAAAATCGAGATGATGTCACTTAAAGTGCATAACGACGCTGGTTGTTTAGAGTGAGTATCATTTTTTTTTAGCTTTGGAATATCAAGAACACCGTCGCATGAAACTATGATACAGCAATGTATAATCTTGAGAACGAGACTCAGAAGATAATGGCGTTAGAGGAGACGCTAGTCAAGTTCCGCGGTGTCATGTCGTGCTTATGTGCTCTCCACAGAAATATCTCCGGTGGGTTCTTTGACACACAGTCGTAAGGGAAACGCATATACAAATGCGTTTCAAGGGGGTTCTCCATTTGCTCTCCAGAGAAAGTGAGAAAGATGTAGTAAGAGAAGAAAGAGATAGATAGACAAAAGGTGCAAGGTGGCTTACTTGCAGATAAAACGGAGAAAGATCTGTCGGAATGACTTCTCCCATATGCATGAAGATAGGTGGCTTACTCGAGTCCTGCAATCATTCTATGGAGACGCCGTCGACGATGAGATGGGAAAAACGACAAAGACGAGAGCGTTGGAAATAATATGCGCCATAAAGTTTATGACTGTACGGAATCGGGACGACTTGGTGTGTCGACGCAGTCTGAGAGAGAATTCTGCAAGAGCACCATGAACAGGTATGTATCGCGTAGGACCCTCAGGATGCGAAATACATTGGTTCATAAGGTGCAATGGGGGAAAATTGCGTTCATGTTAGGTTAGAAAACACAGGCACACACGAGTCGACTGTCAAACAAAAATCCAATGCTCATTCGTCCAGCTTCACTGCTTGCTCTTCTTGCCATGTGTTCGCAACTTGTCTTCCTTCTGAACGAGGTACATTCACGCACTCGAATAAAACACCAAGTGGTATACCATGCCATCAAAGGAATTTGCATCGCGCCAAATGTCTCCGCAATTTCAGTTCAAAGCCCTCTTCGTAAAATCCTCTTGTCCCAAAGGTCGTTCTATAACTCGCTCGTTGTTTCTTTCTATTAATCTTTACACCTCACTCTCTCTCACATTCTTTCTGTAGCTTATTCATGCCATCTGTCTTCGAGTACCATTACCACGGACTCTAGAATGATTAACGGCTTCAAGAAGAATCAAAGGAATTCGGGCATCTTCTGACAGCTCATAGGAAGTGAGCTTGGAAACGAGTTAGTATTTTGAGTACATAGACTCCTCTATGTACAGCCAATATAAAAATATTATCAAGAGTTATTATCATTCTGGAATCAAATGTCATTTGCTGTCTGATTTATTTGAATATACAAACTGGAAAAAAATTACGAGAGCACAAAAGAGAGCAAAGGAAACATAAAAAATGTTTAATGTCAGGCTCTCGATTATCGTGACAATGATCGAGGAACGAAACGACCTAAGAATTAAGGGCATTCATGATATATTCGAATGAATAATATGGGAAATAAATTGACGTCAGAAAGTTTGAAAAGCTGTCGATAAGATTATAAGGAAAAATTCTGTTTTCGAGTTAGCCGGTTTTCGTCGCATTATTTTGGGTAACCTAAATTTTCTATTTTCTACGTTATCCAGAACAAGATAAGGAAAGTGGTATGTGAAGTGGTATTGGTTGTGCTAGGCCTGAAGAAGGGCGAGCATTGTGTCAAATTAAGAAACCATAAAGAAAAGAAAGAGGAACGTGTGGGCCGCTGGAGTCAGGTTTCCTTCAATCTCCTGCGGTTCTGTTTTATTCTCATATACAAGATATGGAGGAATGTTCGCTGTGAACAGATATATATCCTTCAAGTTATGATATGGAAAGCAAGGCTAGGTCGGATGTAGGCAAGATAACGCAGTCTAGGGAATTTAAGGAATTTTTCCGATATATACAAATACACAAACGTAAAGCCATGGAATTATGGTTATGAAAAGAGGAAAAATAATGTAGAAGATGGACATTTTCCGATTCAGTAGTTTCTGAATTTTATATCACTATAAAATTCAACGATTATCTTGTTTTAATAACCTTTTCAGGGATCACGGATTACCGATACTTATACGGAATAACGATAAAATTGAGCTGCTGGAAAAAAAAAGTCAATTTTGTCATTGAATTTAAATTGAATGCACTAAGATATCAAGATCTGTAATCGAATCCAACGAAGTTTGTATTCGATTTTCAAGACTCGTGCATATATGCTGAAAAGCTGATTTGGAAGGCATCATCTGAGAATTCGGTCTTCATCGTAAACGTGAAACGGCATCTTTTTACCAGGCAATGGGAACACACGAAACCCAATATCTGCTTGAACACGCTGAAATTAGTATGCGGTTTGTGCAACGCGAATTCCCGAAGGCGGATGCATTCGACTGCAGGGTTTACCCATCCCATCTCTCTCATTCTCTTCCCCTCTTCGTTGCTCTTTCCGTACGATTATGCTACGATTTGCCAGAGAATCACGCCAGGCTCGTGAAATTAGAAGCGTGGCTTCCCGAGCATCGCATTATTAAACGACACAATACTCTCAGAGACTCGGTTGCATCGGTTGCATCTTTTGAGATGAAATGGTCCAAAGTTCTCTAGCAGCGTGGCTAATACCGATAATACTCGTAGAACAATCGGAGTGGCAAAGTGATACGAAAAACTTCACTAAATCAATTCACTCAATTTCTCCATAAATCCTTTGATCCAGCGGGATATATTTTTCTGATAAAAATGAAAATCACATTTGATCTCAGCTCTGTACATTTTTTTTTGTTGCTATTCACGTAATTTTTCTCATGTACTGCATTTCCTTTGTTCCTATCCTCATGAGATTTCTATGCTGCAGTATTGCATCTAGTTTTCCCCATAGACTCGTGAACGTTGATTGGCTATTTCGTTTGGTGGCACGAACAAACGAAAACTGGGTCGTGCCATCCAGTATACGTATAAATATGTATATATACACCCACATTTATATATATATGTATATTTTTACAGTATCTAGAGGCCTCTCTTTTCCTCTGATATGTCTGCGCATTCCCCAGGGGGATGCATCTTTTAAAAAGAAATCGGATATTTATCCTCTCTCATACATATACAGAATCAGAAGATATACCAAAGCCAGGAGGAAGATCTTCAGGGAATGACTAATGATCTTTATGAATCACGTGGAATTAGGCTCTTTATCTCGCGGAACGTATCCCGCGACGCGCGTTTTCTTACTCATTCCTTTTCATACTTGTCCCAGGGAGCTTTCTCTCACCATTTACTCCTCTTTTCCCTTCTCTAACTATTCGTATTTCTCTGGATTCGTCTCTTCCAACTCGATTGTCTATCCTTCCCACTCGTTTTCTCGTTTCTCAACCTCCCTTCTCCTCGACGAAGGTCTCGAGTTCAACCCGTCCTACCGACAAATCAAGATTAACCCCTCTCTTTTTCTGAGCGCGTTTTCCTACGGGATAACTCGGCTTTTACCTCGTCCCGTCTCTTATCGGTGAACCTATACCACCGATAAAGATATTTGCTCCAGATAAGCGGGTGGTTCCGTAAGTACCGAGAGGAGCTGGAGAGTTTAACAGTGAAAATGGACAGACGAGGATTGTTTGCTCGTATTAAGTCAAGGAATGACGTTATTGCGGACAGAACCGGAACGTTGTAGGTTATGTTATGGTGTTATGTTACGGTGTTTGGATAACCAGTATTGTTTCAGAGATGTGTACCGGCGAGTGAAATAGTTACACGCGTTTATAGCGCCGTTATTACATCGTATATATTGATGTATTTCATACACACGTACATGTATATGTAGACACAGGGTCGAAGGATGCAAACCTCATCGTTCCTCCACATCTCTCACTATGTGCTTCTGTTGCACGCCACCTGTTACTCAGCCTGTACCGATCCTCTCTCAATCTTGCTACGTCAGCCTTTCCTCTCAAGATCACTCGCACAAACTCAAGCTTCATGCTTCACTGGGTTTTCAACTATTTTGCGGCGATTTTCTACGTTGCGTAAACCACAGGGGGCGTTAAATGCTTTCAGGGCGATGATTATGCATTTTTGAAAAGGGAGACGCGAGTATAAAATTTTAAATACCATTGTGAACGATTCTATTGTGGCTGCGTGCAGATCAGCTAATATCGTATAAAATCATGACGTTATAATATAAAATCGATCAGCCACAATAAAATTACAATATTCCATATATTATATGGACATTTGTGAAGAAATGAATGCTATTATATATTTTTTTTTTCCACTATGACTGCTGACGGTGGGTTATACAAAATCATGTGTTCTTGCTAATTTCTCACTCGGTATAATTTAACGTTAAGAATTTGGATACATAAGGATCTATTTCTTAGCATGGTTTCAAGTAGAATTCCAACATTGTTAAATGATTTAATAGAATTTAAAGTTTAGAATTATTTTTATGTTTTTCATTAAATACAGATTCCTTTTATTTTATATTTTTAAACACAAGGCTATTAAGAAGTTTTTCACCATCCACTGACCATCCATTGTCTTCCTATTCACAGAGGATATCCACGTTATTTAAATATATTTTTATGTTTTTAAAAGCTTCTCAACTTGTGGAAACAGAAAAACAAGATCGAAGAAAATATAAAAGAAGGAGAAAGCAAGAAAAATATCAAGGTATCAAGATTCCGTAGAAAAAATTTTGTAGCTACTACTAGGGTTCAGCAATACTACAGTCCAATAAATAGAAAACATGGGATAAACCGTAAGAAAGATGTGATGGAGTGGCCGGTATCTAATCCCAAAAAATCCTCTTGTATGCGAGACTTTTTTTCCCAAAAAATAAAAAAAGAAAGAAAATGACAAAGGTAGACGAGCGCTGAGGACTTAAGGATGATGGACGGTCGACAAGCGTATTACCTCAACTTTTAGTGGCACATAGTCTAATGAAAAATTGATATGCATATATTTATATATATTCGAAAAGTATAAGAAATTGAAAGGATCATTTAAGAACTCGATAGAGGCTTGTGAAATTTGTCGGAGCGTGCTGGCGCGTGGGTGTTTTCTCTGACGTCGCAGAGTCGATGATAAATCCGGTTAATACGAAGACGAAAATATAGCCGGTTTTTCAATAATTGTATTTTATTTTAAATGGCATATGCTTATTGAGCAATGTCGAAGCCATACGAAATATATTGAGGATAAGTGGCGTTTCCAGCAGTTTGCACGAGGAAAGAGAATGAAGTGTATAACGTTGCTTCGAGTGGTTGGTGTTGGCCCAGACGGAGAAGAGACGAGAGCGGGGAATAACTGGGATTTAAATGGCCTCGCATCGGAAATGGAATAGGAAATGAAACAACGTGCTGAGTGGAGAGTATAGAGCTCCACTCAATCTACATGTATATAGATATAGATAACATGCATATATGTTGCTAAGGCCTTTGGGATGCATCAGCCTGGAGTACGAGGGGGAATTCCGAGATTTCGTTCGCATCAATTTAATATTGCTCTGTACACGTATGTACATGTCTGCACGAGATTTCTATGTATACGTATAGAGAGGGATACTCGAAAACAGCATTCGCCATTCAGATGGAGTTTCGTAAACTGAAATATGAAGTATTTATTTCGAGTGAAGAGGAATTTTTTTCGGTTGAGAGTATTTCCTGGACCAAATTTTTTCGAATCGAACGGAAGAGAAGAACGAAAACAAACCCTTCGTCATTGAAATTTTATATCATGACAGATTTATGGGAAACATTTTCACTCTTTAAGTTACTTGACAGACGTCACATTATCCTGATTATTTATGAATAAGATTTTTATTCGCGTGCAAACGCATAAAAAAAGGAACTTGCTTTCATCGAGTATTCTCTATAGAAACTTCGACGTAACAACTGTCGACCGTGAAACAAGTCATTTTAAGTGAGTGGAGATAGATTGACAATCTCTCCTGGGAACATTGTTCATTTGACACCGTTGGACTCAACATTTTTCAGAATCATGGTTACTCTGTAGATTAAAGTGTGCGGGAGATTTCGTCGATCTTCGTTCGATGCTCGATGTGTGAAAAGATCGAGAAAAAGAAGGCAGTATGGATGAAAGTCTTTTGACATTGAGTATTCGCGAGAAATTGGCCAAAAGTGAGGGGAAGAATGAGAGAAGAAAAATAAAAGAAGAAAAAGATGTTTCTGAAGAATTCGCAAGATTGGAAGCCATAACCGTGTACGGTTAGTACGGTCGAAGACGTGAGCAAAGCACATCTACCAGCTTTTACTTGCCAGAGGGACATTGCATCTTGGGGTTACTACGAAAGCAAGAAGAAAACATATGCATGTATATATGTATCAAAAGCAGTAAGAAAGAGAGAGGATGAGTGGATATTGCAAAAATAAAACGAAAAGATAGAACTATTTCGTGAGGAAGTTGGAACGAATTCGCTGGTCGAGACGATGAAACGAGAGCAGCCAGCTAGCCAGGTATACCGGTTAAATAAATACGTTCCTTCGTGAACGACGGTAACACTGAGGATGGATAAAAGGGTTTTTCAAGAGGTGAGCTGAAAAACGGAAAAAGATCTTCAGATGTTGGAAAGAGATATGGGACAAAAACTAGCAGGAAGAGTAAAAGTTTCATCGCCGAGTTTGGGGCCCGTGCGAATGTGTCTTTGAGCTGATATAATATAAACCGTGACGAGGCTGAATCGGGGAAGGTATAAGAAAATGAAAGAGTCGAAACTACGAAATACTGAGGGGGATGCAAGAACGACAATAAGAATGTGCCAAACTTCTTAGTTTCTTTTGTTTTCGACTATGACGAAGCTTTTTCCACGATATCGAAATATGTTGTATGTGAATGCGATGAAAAAATCGCGATGTAAAGTGCAATACTGAAGGTTAAAAACAAATTTGCGAGTATTCATACGTCACGTTTTCCATTAAACTTATTTTTTCAACGCTCAGTTCTATCGAAACTATTTTATAAATAAGTAACTATACCCCACTGTAGATAACTAGATGTTTTTACTCGATGAACAAGGATTCCAGGGTTTTTCGATCCCTTACCTGCAACAGAGAGAAAATAAAAAATTAATACAAAATCGACATGTACACAAATGGGAAATCAATAATTCATTCAATCAATGATACGCGCCGTCACAGATAACGCGGACGGATGAAAAAGTAATTTGTTTTTCCTTCAATTATCGGGTATGCGTATATGATATATAGGAGAAAGGATCGATGCGTTGCGCGCAGTGACGGTATAACGAACAAAAAACGATGAAAAAAAGACAACTACCCATCACGTTCGTCGAGTTTGCACGAGTTAGCGAGGTGGATAAACCAACCCGGATTTGGAAACGATATTTTCGTCGCTTAATATTCCGATGACGCGAGAAAAATATTCGATTTGCGGTCGCGAGAAAACTCGCCGGAACGGTACGAGACATGGAGAGCTGGCAAACAGTCGTGTGATTTCATCGAATTTTCCATTGGTGTGTAGTGGCTGTCAATGAATTTTCTGTAGCATTAAAAATAAGCTACACACTTCAAAATAAAATCTGTAACTCTTGTAATAGGGCTATCAATATCGTGTCGAATTTTTTTTAAATTGGTGCTATGAAAGCATGCAAAAATTTATTTTTATTCTGTTTTTTGATAAAGTGTTTTTTTTTTCTGTCGAGAACCATTCGAAAACTTATGAAAAATGAAAAATAAATTGATGAATGGTGCTTGTGTTAAAAAAGAAATTGGAATCACGATTCATAACTTATTTCGCAGAATTCATTTCAATTTCGGAAAAAAATTCCAACTCTTTCGTTAGCTAAAATTTTTGAAAGTAAAAACTGAATTTTTTTTTCCTACGCGTTTGTGGCCTTCGGTAACTGATAATGAATTGAAATAAAAGTTGAAACTCGTTGATCCGTGGAAATTTGATAAAATTTCCGATCCTCTCATGCTCTTCATCGAATTTGAAATGGAGTTGAGAATCACCACTGTGAATATTGTGCGAAATCAGAAAATTACGCGATAAAAGTGCTGGTTCTGTTCTTGGTTAGTCGCAGCAGAGTTGGTGTGCGGAATACGGTTTTGTCGAAGAAACGAACATGAGAGGAAAGCGGGGAGAGCTCGACGCGAGTGCACCGAGTTTCGCTTCATTTGCGTGAACTAATGAACCCGGGCTGGCACGAGTAGGCGACGACGTAGCGTCGCGGGTACATGGCACGTCGACTCAGCAATTCGCGCGAGCAAAGAGTCCTCGCGGTCGTTTAGGATTTTATACACGAAGACGAAAGAAGAACGAGAAATAGAAGGAGACAGAACGAACAGGTAAAAACGGAGATAGAAGAACACACAGAGATAAACTCACGGATGGAGAAAAAAAATGGCGGAATTGAGCCTACGAGAAAGAGCGAGATGTGAAATAGTGAGTCTGCTAGAAACGGCTTTTCTCAGCTCTCGCCACTCCGGTAATATTCCTTTTCTAGCTTGGCACGTTTCGTAGCTCAACTCCCAAGGGCTCCGGGACTTTTGCGCGCTCTCTCTTTCTCTCTCTCACTCTTCCATTTATTTCCCTCTTGTTCTATTCCTCACTTTTGCCGTCAAGTTCCGCAATTCACATTTACCAACTCTTCATCCCCTCCGCGGGTGATGTCGACGAACCACGACTCTTAAAATTTTTTATCATCGACGGATATTGAAATATTCCGGCGGCTCCACTCACAATCTCGTCTCTCTTGGCCATCTTTGCGAAGATTGAGCAAGAAGAAAGGATGGGTCGAAGGTGTTGGTTGAAGGCAAATTTCGCTCTTTCTTCCCGCACATACAGTCCTTTTCTCTCACCATCTTTTCACCAGGTCGTGACTTTACTGTCGATCGTAAAGAAGTTCTGATGCAAGATCTCGCGGGCCTAGTGTCAACACACACACACGCACACACGCACACACGCACACACGCACACTACCTTCTATCCGTAAACACAGTGTGGTGGATTTTTTACTTCTTTTCCGAAATAAAAGATTCAATGCAGAAAAACTAGATCGACGTGTCACAAGATAAAATCACATGTGTTCAAAGTGGCGAAAAAATAAAGAAGATGATAATTTCACGTGCAAGGTTCGTAAAAGAATTGAACAATTTGTTTGAAGGTTTTATTGTTCTACGGATCGATTTTCGTATTTCTCTCTCATCGAAACAATAAAAAGATTGTTCGAAATATTTTCTCCATATCGATATTGGTTCCACGCTATTTGAGCTATTTTGTTCTGTTCTCACACGTTTCTAGCCATTTGTACGAACGTGAAAAGTGCGAAATCGAAGTTTATGTTGGGAGGGAAAAAAAAATCGAGAGTAGCGAAACAGAAATCTGCCCTCTTTTATCTCTTCCATGTACATGTGTATATAATAAATGTAATATTTGCTGCGTGTGTTAGTGAGATCGATATATCTTTCCTCTGCGGCTTTCTCGCCCTCGCCACCCATGGAACGCGACGGCAACAACTACACGTATATAGCTTTCGAGTCGGGCGGATGCCAGCTAATAGCCGACATATTACCCGAAATGGACGAACGTAGCGTGTCCATATACGTGGCATGGGGGAAGGGTGATATTGTGACTTTTGTATTGAAGATACAGCGAAGCATTGCTACAACCAAGAACGACAAAACGACGAGCCACCTTCACGTCCCCGCGATCACGGACCATTCTATTCAGTGTTCGTCCATTTCTCTCGCCTCCTCTCTTGCTTTATCTCATTGTAAATCGGATTCAATGTACACCATAGTCCCTTCTACTTCGATACATACGAAAGGGAAGCATCGTCGCTCTTTGATTTACCACCCTTTGTGATGGTCACTAGATAAGATATAGATATACACCAAGAAGTCGGAAAAATAAGGAATGGCTTTGACAATAGCAGGGTGTAGAAAAAAATACACTATATTTTCGGGAAGTAATTATTATGGTGTATCATTGGAATCCTTTATCACGTAACGTCGATTACTTAATGGTTTTTGTAATATTGACAATGATAATTCCAAATACTTGACCCATATGGACTTCTTATGTCATATTATTTTTCTATTAGTGTTAGTGCAGCATTTCTTAAATGTTGCAGGTCATTTTTAATTTGTATTTCGTCAACCTCTAAATTATAAATTATTTTCAAATTGTCAAACATGCCGTACTTTCTCTACAATCTGCAATTGTTTTCACATAAAATAACTATAACATGTTTGGAGTATTACTGTCGTGGCCGTTTGAATGTTATTGCTCCTTCATACTATGCAATATCTTTAATTGAGAGAGCAATGTACCTTTGTGCTATCGTTGTCAACCTGTAAGCACCGTATATATTTGGAGTAAAAACGGTGGTTGTGCAGGTACAGTTAATGATGATAAACTTTAACATGGGCAGCAGACTATCTCCGATTACCTTTCGTTCGTTACACCGAGGGCTTGGGCATTCGTTGGAGCAAAATGACCCGGTGATTTCGCGAATGGCACAGTAGGGAGATTTATGTGTATGTGCTCGTGGCTTGTATGCCCTCGTGGTAGGGCTGCGAAATAACTGTAGATCAGCGAAACAATGGGCAGGGAAGAGAAAGAGAAAGCTCTCGCTGGTGTGCTCTCGATATATTCACTGCCCTCTCTTCCAGCAGAGAGAACAGTGCATGTTTTCGAAAAGTACCCGAATGAGCTAAAAGAGAGAAGAAGAGAGACAGAGCTGTGGAGGAAAAGAGGTGATGGGGAAAGCTGTGTGTATATAGATATTTATAAATATACACATATCTATGGATGGTAAAGATATATAAAGAGGGAATTGCCTGTGGTCGCGGGCGGTCCTGGCGTTTTATGAAAATAGCGCCAATTAATTAACGAATGCCTCGTCGCGTTCGCGGCTTGGCAATGTGTAGTAGGCTCTTTCTCGTTGGTATACCGTTCATCCGGCAAACGTGGCTAATGAAAAGCGATTGCTTCATTGCAAATACGCGCCCTCGTTCCAGACTCGTGGCTTTTCTGCGGCGGCCTCCCACCACCCTCTCTTACTCTCTTTTTTTCTTTTCCTTTCCCGCCCTTGCGACTTTCCAAACGCACCGCAATCTCTACACTTTACATATGGCTTTTGGCTTTCATAGTGATATGCGAAAGTCTACCAAAAATTACGCTATATCTCTTATTTGGTACGAAATGCAAATCCACTTGGATTCCGATTCCCCACGTCTTAGAAAAAAAAAAGAATTTTTTTTTGTATTTAATGAATCTCGCATTCAGTATTTTCCAAAATTGCACAAAAATAATCGAAGAGAATAGAGCGTAACCCGAACTATTGTGTGTGTGTTTTTTTCGTTTCTGTCAAAAATTGTTCGGATTCTCGAAGTTTGCACTGGCAAAATCATATGAACAATGTTTTATTGCTTCGTTTCAGATTCACTTTCGCATTCTTGCCATATGTACAGCCTGATTCTCTTGTAAGCGTGTCCCTCCTTCTCCTTTTTTTTCCTCGGGATCCCTCAGTCCCGCGTGCTTAGCAGACGCGTAAGTGCACTTAAAAAATGGAAAAACACTCGAGGAACTACTGTCGCAGGTGGGTCCGTCGATTTTCCTCGACAGACGGTAGTAAAATGTATTGTGTATCAATGCGAAGGTTATATAAATTTTTTTTTGATGTATAGTTGATCTGCATATCGCCAGCAAACAAGCAGAAAGGATTAATCTTTCCAATGTTGAGCTTTATTTTTATAAATAGGCCTCTTTGAGTAATACAGCGTGCAGGAAAACTGAGACAATTAGAAAAAAAAAAAAAAAAAAATTCAATCCCATTTCCTAGCTGAACGCTTGGAGAAAGAGTATATTGTTGTTTCGTAAAACGTTTCTCAAGCAAGTTCTTTAAATCTTCTCATGATTAACAAAAACATTAGTGATTCTTTAATTCACGTATATTCCGAGTTAGCTCGGCTATGTGTATTCTACGAAAACCACGAATAGCGTACCGGGTACTTTAACTATGCACGTAATAATAATACGTAGAACGCATACATAACCGTTGTCCTTTATTTGCACTTTTCCTCTCATTCGCAAGAGAGGCAAATCCCTGTACTATAGTCGTCGTACTACCCTTCGTCCACAGGGTCATTTTATTTTCACTTTCAACATTTTATTTTACAGCGCGTACGGTGGACGGAGACCGGCTCCAAAGCAGGCCGCCGGTCGAAGAGAGGCTACTGCTGTGTGTATAAGAGCAGTAGAAAAAAAATGAGATAGCAAAAAAAAGTGCGCACACTACGGGAAAGCGAGAGGCTGAGTGGACTACCGGAAATGCGAGCGGAAAAAAATGAGGGAAGTGAGATAGCACCGGGTTTAAACTGTGTGGTCGAGCAGACGGAGCCGAGAGAGCCGCACGTAGACATGCCGCTAAGCCTCGGACTCTGCAGCTGTAGCAGGAAAGCCCTATACATATATATTTATTCCATTTTTCCTCCTGCGCACATGGATTAAACGAACGTAATCTACCCAGATTAGGGATTCGCAAAAGCGACAGAGAAAGAGAAAGATAGAAAGGACTAGCAACGGGCTTTTCTGGATCGTGGAACACGCAACGCATGTGACTTTTCAATGCTTGACCATCGTTCGTTGTCAATCCGTCCGCTCTCGTTCCCCCCTTTGACGCTATCGTTCGCTCCTATTCGACTTTCGTTCTTGACCCCTGGCTTGGGATTCAACGAATGACTTATTGATCTGCACGAGCTAGTCTCTTGCGCGTGTAAAAAAAAAAACCAGACATGCCGCAAGTAAGGAAAAAGCAGCGAAACTTGGGGCCTACGAATGGGCAGAGATGGATAGAAAGGATTTTCTTTAATTGAAAGCCAATGTATATATATATATATGTATTACCGCAAGTATATATCCAAGCCAATGAAGGAGCATTGCGAAAGAGAACTTTATTTAATTGTAATATTTTTTTTTCTTTTGCAGATAAATTCCAGCCAAGGCAAGACCATGATAATTATAAAATGGCATAGAAATAGCCTCGTCAGGTCGTTATATTTAATGATTGACATCGATGTTCATTGGACAATGGAAAGAACGTGACGTAAAACATTAAATGTTTGGATGATGTACGACAATTTCTTGAATTATTACAACTATAGTGTTTGCAGTACAGGGCAACACACTATCTTTCCTTCCACTAGCTTCCGAATGTCCGGTTATAGAGAAACGAGCGATAAACAATACGCAATACGTATAAAGTTTTAGGGAGTTGATATCTTTAGTAGATTCGCGAGAGCAATGGATGAGGATCGTTGCAACCTGATGTCCACGGGATTTCAAAAAGAGTCAAAATACTTCGAAGTGAAGCAGAGTACCCGTGTATCTGTACATACACGGTATAAAAAGTAGAGATTTTGGCGGACGATAACGCGCTGAAATATCGCGATTCGGTTCATCGGCTTGCGGATGAAAAATCACTTTATCCGAGCAAGCCTAGCACCTTTTCAAGATAGAAATAGAGAGAAAGAGAAAGAGAAGAAGAGAGAGAAAAGAAGAGGTGTGCACTGGCCAGACGGAGAGAGAGAGAGAGATCCTGACGGTGAGCATGAGGACGTGTCCAAAGATTTTATGACCCGAAACGCTCCGATCGAACGGAAAACATTGGCCACTTCCATGCTCGGGCTATTTGCGATAGCTCTCTTCACCACCATCCCATATATATATTAAACTACCTCCAGCTTTTCTATTGAAAATTCTCTTGGATATATATAAATACATAAAAGGTATATGAACCTATCTTATTGTTTTACAGGCTATTATATGGAGAAGAAAAAAACGATTTTATACATATCTCTTTTCGATACTTCGCTACGCGAGAGAAACATCTTCCAGTTCTGCTAGAATCGATCGTTGCGTCATTTCCGGCAGATTAAGGGATTTCTTCCCGTTCGATACGGAAAATGGATGAAGATAGAGGAGCGTAGAGACAAAGGTGGAATCGAAGGGATCAGTGATAAGCCGGGGTATAGTCGGAGATCAAAATGTCAATGCGATAAAGTGTATTAGACGAAAAACGAATATATATATATATATATCCGTTGTATGTTTGGGCCTCCATAAAATAAACGTACATATAAATATATAAATATTATAATAATTAAGTGACAGATATTTACGAAGAAGTATGAGCTCTAGAGTTTCAAGATGAAATATTTTGGTGAGATGAGAATCTTCCGGCGATATGACAATGATCCATTCGACCGGAAATCATTGAAGGCATTTAAAAGCTCAGAAATATTAAAAAGAATGATGAATATATTTATATATAATAAGACGAATTAAATAAATACATTTGCTCGGGCTTTCGTTACTTCGGGGAGTTCGTATTATTGCGAACTTTCCGAGATTTTTTGCAGTGTAGCTTGCATGCGGAAGCATCGACCAAGTAAAGACAGAAAGTGAAGCGGATCCTCAACCACAGCCACTTTTCTGCGGGACTGCGTGCTCATTAAACGCACAAATGATTCGCGAAGAGTTGGTCTCAAGTACAAGTGTACATAGTATTTGCAGAGTATATATAGATATATTCATTCATTTATTTGTATAGGTACTCTCTACTATATGAAGGTTCTGAGAACGCGGATTATATACGGGGTGAACTAAAAAACCCTATCTCACTTTAACGAGAAGCCAATGCGCGGGGAAACAAAAATACAATAGCGAAGCGTATCGTGTACAGCTACAAATAAGTATGTGTGTGTGTGTGTGTGTGTGTGTGTGTGTGTGTACGATAATCGTTCGCAATAGCCGGAATATCGCTTCCTCTATGTATTCTCGTTAAGTACACAAGAAAGAGAAAAAGAGACAGATAAAGTTAAAAAGCGATGGAGGATTGGAAGGAAGGGAATCATGAGTTCGGTCAGAATGAGAAAGGGACAGGCAGAGAGGGAGAAAAAAAATTTAGCATATATGGGAATCCCCTCTACTCGCCCTTCGACGAGCAGCAAATCAAAACTGCGAGTACCATATTACGTGTGCTTGCCAGATATTAAAAACTTGGTAGGGAATACCAAACATCGGTCGATTTGAAAAGATGAAAAGGAGAGAAGGGCATATAATCGCAATAGAAAGAAGTAAGAGATGAAGGGATCCGTCGAGCAGCGAGCAACCAATAAAATAGCATCAAGCTTTTCTTCCCATCGATTTCCACCCAATTTTCTCGCGAGTGAATCTCAAAAATTCGTAGTCTCTGTGTGATTCGTATTTCCAGCATATGTCGATTTTCCTCAAAATTTCTTCGTCATTTGTCGCTCGATTCTCATACGTACCTTCTCCAATCCATCTTCCTCTTTTCTTGTTGGCAATTTTTTTTTTCCTCTTCTTATATTCACTCCAGTTTCTCCGCCGGGAATACAGTGACGTGCTCTATGCAGCCTAAGGATTTTCTTTTGTTTTCTCGAGTGAGAGCTGAAGGAGCATTGAGAAGAGAGTAGAACAGAGATAGAGAGAGAGAAAGAGGAGCCTGGCTCATCCGTGCACCATCACACAATAGACATTGTGGCTAAATTAAAACCGCCTCTGGAGTTTTCATATTTCGCTGTTCAACAGAGAAAACGCTCGACGTTGTGGAAGCCAACGCCTGCGGCGTTTCGTTTCATTTTGCGTCGTCGCGGAGTCGTCGTTCGGCGGGACTATCTATCTGGCTGCTTCGCAGCATGTGCCTGCGTGTATATATATATATGTGCATTGGCCGGTTCGCATTTGGCCAAGATCGCGAATCGGGTAGTGAGGAAGTATATATTCCTCATTGCAAGTTCAGTATGTAGCGATACAACGATCCCGATGGCACTGATGGGGCAGCAACAGTACGAGTATCAGTTGCCTGGATAAAAATCCACGTGGAATTTTTCCTTTTAACTGTGAAAAAGCCCTAAAGCTCAAAAATCCGAATAACCAGAGGGTTTCTGAATGACGGGACACAAAAAAAAGCAGGGACTTTTGCTAAACCACGTGACAATGAGACTTTTTCCTATACATCGGTGGCACCCGCATTTGGGTCATACGTTGCAAATTCTTTCCAACCCCGCATCACGTTCGCCTCACTCCTCCATTGTGATAAGTGTTACGTCGGAAAAGCTGGCAGGATGTGAGGAACTGAGCCAAGTAGGCGAATAGGCCCTCTAGCTCAAGATTATTTCGGTCACATAATCCGTTGGATATTAAAAGAGCCAGATTAACCGAAAGAAAAATGGAGTTTGAAGAGGAATCGCATGATAGAATTCAAACAATACTGCATGGAAATTTCCACCATCGTGCAAATTCAAAGCGTGGAAACAAGAAAGAAATAGAAAACTTCAGCCTATTCACAAAAAAACCTCTTCTTTTGAAGAATCTATGAGAGAGGAGCTTCGCTGCGGTGGCAAAGCTTTGTGAAATAGTGAAAACTTGCCTTTTCGTTGTTTCGAATTGTGTCATATCTTTGATTGGTATAAAATGCATGCAGCGTACTCTACTGCATAAAAGTATTGTGTCCCTTGTTGGTATGGTTGTAAATGAAAAGCTTGCAGTGGAGATGAATTTTTGTTTGCTAGGCGTCGGAAAAACACCTCGGTGTATGGTCGTCAGATATATGTATATACGTCTATTGTAATTTAGGTGGTAGTAGTGGGTATTGAACGCGATGTCGAGAACGCGACATAGGCGATGGTATATACGCATGAGTGTGGCATCCATCATTTGCCTACCGAGCGAACGACGCTTGACTGACACGGTCAACCATCGAGGTCCGAGTTATTCAAACGATATTAGTTTCTCGCGAGTATGAGTGAGTGACGGGGCCACTGACGACGTCGACGTTTGATATCCAGATCATCGTTCCCTCTCGACGTGTCGACGACCAATACACGCATCGATAATATTCTATATACTCTATAGAAATGTTCACCCATATCGTACAACGTCGTCATTCGCACACGGCAAAGAGAATTTCATTTGTCCCTTCATTGTACTTATATTTGAATCCATGCTTTTATCACGTTCGAGCCAATATATATATATATGTATCACGAATATATTGAATGTATAGATACTTTTCTCTTCCAGATAAATATACAGGAAAAAGAAAATCCGTATGACTTGTAAATCATGAATTTCGCAACGAGCTACGAAGCGATAAAGCGGGGCTGTCGCATTTAGAACTTCTCAAGTAGATCTGTGAACGAGAATCCGAAGAATCTTCCTTTAACGACCTCATTTGCCTCGTCAACGCCGTGAAAAAGGAGGATGAAAGCGAGGAAGAAACTGAAAAATGAAGGAACGCGATAAGAGAGATAACAGTCGAAAAGAAATGAAAGCGGCATCATACCGCGCGTACTCGACTGTAGACTTAATATGACGCCATAATCTCGTCTGATTTGAAGCTTGACGTTGAAATGCCGCACAAGAAGACCTCTGGAAAGTATACCCAAGAGGAAGAAGCAAAATGGAGGCAAAAGAAAGGACGCGAGAGAACGAAAGCGGAATAGAAAGTTCGCGAGGATTTTCATGGAACGTACCGCGAGAAAGAGAAAACTATTTCTTGGTGAATGATTCAACAGGATTTGCCCAGGAAGCTGAGTCACCCCTTTCACTCGAATAATTTGCTCATCGAGTTGAATTATAATCCTCTTGTCCTTCAGTATTATCGTGATTGCACGTATTTCACTTTCTCTTTTTCAGCCACCAACCCTTTCAAGTTTGAAATATTCGCAGTAGGGATAATCCTCTTTTTTTCTACCAGAATAATCGCGATTCGGTATCGGACACATTTCCAGTTTTCTCTGGCAAAGTCAATTTCCAACCCTCATCATCTCGTCACTCTTTTTCAAGAAGAGGCGAATTCTTGTAATGTAATCGCCACAATGACTGGCTACAACTTTGGGAATACAGTTGAAAGACACCGGGGCGAGGATTTACGGTTTGTGTCCAATCACTAGCCTATACGAAGCTATCCTGAATGAACGAAGATAAAACGATGCTAGATATATGGTTTTTGATCATGCTAGGAGTGGCCAACGACTGTGTTACATTTATTTTTTGGGACACGGGCAAATACAGGGAAGTATCGATTTGCCAAGGGTAGAGAAATAGACTTCTCCGCTTGAGGGTCTCTTCTTCTCTCGCATCTCTCGACAGAGCGTTCTCGCTCCTTCCCTCGTGCCCATCATTCTCATATGCTCTAATTCGCTATTTCCTCCCTTCGCTGTCACTGACGTGGGGCGTTTCGTTCACCAGGGTTGACGAAGACACAGACACCAGTCAGGAAGCCCGGATAACGAATGAGATAGTGTGACAGAATGAAAAAGAGGGTACGCACCGAGACTCGGAACTCAGACAGGTGCTCGTCACTTTTGTATCGCAAAGAGCGCGACTAGACACATTCGTGAGCTCTAGTGGAAAATATCATTCTTATCGATATTTATTCCTTCCGACGCTGTCATATATATTTTCGTATCGATCTTTTTCCCATTAATCAGAGTTGCATTGCAATCAAATCGTTGGGTTAAACTGTGTACAATGAGCAACAGGCTGTTTTTTCTTGGAAACTTCAACTATGTTTGTTTTTTCGTGCGGCCTGGATTTTATAATAAATTAATAATGACTTTTTGCAGTTTACATCTAGCAAGATTTATCTATATACACGAAGAGGAAGAAAACTAAATCATGAAATAAAAAATCTTCGTAGAAGTACGTGGTGTAGAAGCCATGAAATTTCAACGAAGCGCTTGTACATCTCGTACAGAGTAGATGTTGGTTTGGGAACAAAGTTAAGGCACGAAGAGTAAATGAAATCATAGCAAAGTTGAAGCATCTTGGTAGCAGAGGTTTTGAGAATCGTTCGTTCTAGAGTCTAAATGACTTGGGAATCTGCTGTTATAGGACACGGCCCTAGGGGCACTACAAAATGAAACAATTTCTGGCGAGCTGCTGGATCGTGTTAAAAGTCAACTTATTGCGTCCAGTGTACCGTGACAGCCACTTTTTCTTAAACTACGTGAGATAGGAATCGTCCTTCGTATATGAGTAGAAAACGGACACAGGCTGGTCAAACTGTTGCAGCGTCGACACAAACTTTGCATCTTTGTGTGTATCGCTTGGAATAACGAAAAAAAAGGAAGCAACGGAAATAAAATTTATATATACATCATATTATGGCCGGAGTGGCGTTGAAACTTTTATAAAAAACTTTTAATCGTGCGAAACGCAGGAGGAGAGAGAAGGAGAGCTTATAGTAGCAGAAACTTTATTAATTACGCACTGTACGGCGAGTAAATTCGACACGCGACAAAGTTTATTCCATGGCCTTTGCGCGCTTATTCTCTCTCTTTCTCTCTTCTGAAGTTGTTCAAAACACACGCGTCGCAGAACTCACTCCATCGACTCTCATTCTCGTTTACTTCCTCTTGGCTCTAGAGTTTGAGATTCAGCTTGTACACGCGTTTCGCTTTGCTCTGGCGGTACAAATGTATGCGCCTCCGTGTACGAACAATTATCCCGCTACGGGCACTTGGCGGGCAGCCATAGAATCAGAGAGTTACCGCTAAACTGAGCCAAGCCCCCACCTCCTTCCCATTCTCCAAACAGGTACAGGTTTAATTCTCTGAAACCCGCCGATGAAAATCGTTTAAGAGTATTATCTCGCGGTCTTCTCTCTAGGGATCAAATTACCAGCACGTTAAGTCAACGCAAACTCCGAAAAACGTTTTGTACCGTTGGGCATAAATATTTTCATAATTTCTTAAAAATTCTTTTCTGCAAGTATTTTAGTTGACATTTTGGAAGATAATTGGGTAAAGAACTAATGAAAATAACAGGTAAAATAAAGGACATTGACCTCCATCAATAGAAAAGTGAGGGAATCATGATGAATAAGAATGTAATGCTACATAATATCTGTCTCTTTATGTACTGGGAGAATAAAGTCTTGTGAGATCTATCTATACGTAAATGGTAATGAGAAGCCGGCGAGTGAGTGTAATTCTGTACCGGGTAAAGATTCTGAAGAGAGGATAGCAAACCATGTAATTTGTTAGAGGGTGAAACAGCGATTCGTGTAAGAGATGCAGAAAAGGAAAGGGTGAGAGAGAAACAGGGCAGAAGCTGCTGTGGTGAACGGCAGAAGAGTGTGGAAGGCGTTTCTAGGTTCTTTCCTGCTAGCAGCTATTGAAATAGTTTACGACTCATGAGCATATAATTATGGAATCGTTCGGGTTGCCTGTAGACCGTAACGTTTTTCTCTTACTCAAGATCTCCGTCTGAACTTCCACGCAGCGAGGAGCAGTCCTACAGAGGTTGCCCTCATGTTCTACGAAATGAAAATTAAATGAACCTTTCTGGAAGGAGAGCATGAAGTGGTTAACTTCCATTCTACAATTTAGAACCACTAAATGTCTTACTGAACTATGAGAATAAAGAGCAAGTGAAGAAAAAAAAACTGTAAATGAAGACATCAAATCAATAGATGACCCATTCAATTACGAGCAATCACGTGGAATAATAAGTCGATAAAGAAATCACAGAGAAAGCATGGTAAAACATATGAAAATTGATACTAGCGTGTACCAGTCGATCTATTCCCAGGGGGTCGTCTTTTGCAGAGATATGGGAAAGTACAGACGTTCATATACCACACACAAATCCCCCTGTACACAACGCATTTTGAGATATGTTGCAGTGAGTCGATACATACGGGTCTGTAATGACTTTGTAGAGGGTGCAAAATTGTTTCGTGGCAATAAGACTCGGTGCGTACACGCGTGTTTGTACGTATAGAAAAGGCCAGGGGTGTACGAGACGAAGGGAATTCCATGCCTCTCCGTTGATCCCGAAATATAACCGGGGCTGGGCTTAATTACGTTTTCTTACTAAATTCTACTGCTCGTACCCTATCGCATGAAGGAGCCAAGGGTGACGCAGCGTTGGACGACACAGGAAAACAAAACATAGTAACAAGCAGAAGGTCCGAGTCATTGGATAGGATCGAGCTAATAAACGTTCGATACTATTAACACAATGAATGTTTCCGCCTATGGCATTGTACGCTACAATTTGGTGGATATCGTGTTGGAATATCTCGTCAAAAACAGACGATGGGTGAGAATAAATGGTTTGGAAGAAGCATGCGCACTTCTGGCCCATTTCCCTGTTGGATAAAATGGTTATATATATATATATGATACATGTACATTTATATATGTATACCTCTACACGACATTGAAAGAATGTTCAAGAAATATTACGGATGACTCGACCGCTAGGAAAGCGATAATAAAATTATCGATAAGTCAATCTCGCTGATCCAAGTCAGAGGGTCGTTCTGCGAGCCATCAGACTTATTCATTCGCGCATAATATGGAAAGGCGAAGTCTTAATTATAATAATGTCTAAAAGGAAAGTGCAGATTGAATTTTTCTTAATCGATAATCGTGACATTAATTCAGAAAGCGAGAGAGTTGTATCGATGGGTTATTTTACTGCAGGGTTCTCACTGTGTTAAGTCGTAAAAATTTTATCATCCGATTAAATAATAAAAAAAATAGGGAGGTTGAGAATTTCCATTGGCCTCTTGCTGGGCTACGGAAAAAAACAGGGCTCTCTTGGCGAACGATAATTTGCAGGCCAAAACTGCAGCCCCAACGATGATTAAGCGCTCGAGAAAAGAAATGAGGCAAGCTGCTGCTCCTGCTCTCTAACAGCAACATAGGGATGAAACAATTAGCGAGCCAAAGAGAAGAGATGAGAAAATAGCAAAAGAGATAGAGAGAGAAAGAGGAAAAAGGAGGGGAAGAAAAAAGAGTGAATAAAGGGAGAAAGCAAAAGCCGATCGTTGCGCGGTGATTAAAAGCTTTTTGCCAGCACACGGCGCCTCGATGAACACTCCCGCACTTCCAGTTATCGGTAGAGAACGACGGAGGTATAGCCAGGAGCAAAATTAATCTCCTGGTACGCGGCGACGATCGTGAAATCTCGGAGCATGTACACTAATATTATCCACGCTTTTTTTCTCTCTACTTTTCCAGACGATCAGAACATTAGCGAATGAGAATGCAACGTTGCTTTGTATTTGAGTGACAAATCGATATTTTTCTAGTACTGAAATTTTCAAACATCTTGGATATTGATAATGTTTTATCTGAAATATCAGATGACACTTGACAATCAACATTACAGTTTTTATAAAACATTTAATCGACAACTTTCGTTACTTATTTGCTTGGAAATAGTGAGAGGTTACTTTTTCTATTTATATTATTTATTCAATTTCGTTCTTTCGAAAAATACGCGATCTTCCAAATGAGGAGTTCTCCCGAGGATTGAGTATGCGATTTTTTGTTGCATGGGGGTGCAGTCGCCAACGAGTTCTCTATCTATATATAAATGTAAAGGCTTTTATAGAACCTATATCACGTGGAGCCTACAGAATAGAGGGAGCAAAAGCAGATAGAGTACATTTGGCGTCTTGCCAAGACACGACGGGGCTAATTGTTGCGAGAACTGCCCTTTCGGAAACCATTATCCGGTGCGTTTTCCCATAGGAAAGTACCTACACTCACGCTAGAAAATGCACTGGTTATCGAATATATACATACAACTTGTAGAAGACACGGGAGAAACGAGGACAAGAAGATTAAGAACTAGGCAGACAGTGGTAGAAGATGATAAACCAGGAGAAAGAGAGAGAGAGAGAAAAAAAATAAAGAGAAAAACTCACTGCAATGAACGAGAAATCACGAGAAACTAAAGCCATTGTTTTACAGACCTCCGGTGAAGTTTTAATGGTTTATTAAAAAACGGGAAAGAGTAATAAGGCTAAAAAAAGCTTGTCTCGTCCTAGCCCCGTCATAATGTCACAGAGGGCGTGTCCGAATGTCCATAAAGAATGAAATCGTTAAAGTCTTGAAAAATTAAGTTGGTTTGCTGAGAAGGGCAATATTATTACTAGATTTCTGAGAATTTCGTAGACTGCAGGGAGAACCATTGAAAAGGCGACATAACTCGATGACGAAATAAACGCGACTTTATTCCTAGTAAAACTTCCCGCCACTATTTCGAATTGGAAGCACTTCCTTCTCCGGTGTGTAGGGGCTAGAGAATCTAAAAACTGGCAGGGCACAGGAAAACCCCAACAAAGTAACCCACATACATGTGTATCGACTTTCCGTCGTGTGTGTCACTTCACAGCCCCCTTCTCTCGTACACAAAACTTCCTAGTACATGTCCCCCGACCGTGAAGCGGACCATAAAACCGTCAAATTGTTAGCTTTTAATAGTCAATGGATAACCCAACTGGGAATTATCAGACTTTAATGTAGCATCGTACACAGTATGGATATAAATCAATCGTTCGTTATACAGAGCATAAAATTCAACGTATTTGGTTGAAAATTTAATCGAGTGCACGTCCATTTTAGTTTTCGGACTGTAACTCGGCATTTAATAAGTGGAGTGGATCTTTGATTTATCGAATATTGATTGAGTCAAACATTTTTTGAATAAATTAAACGCTTTCAATTGTTAATCGAACGAGCGGTCCATTGGAGAATGAAATATTGTAACTGAATCCTTTAACTAAAAAATCGATGATTTCATTGGATATTTTTCCCTTGCCACGTGGATTGAAGCTTTGATTATCCAATCAATTCCTGGCGTGAATGGTATGTTTGTTGAAAAAGCGTTCTGTCAGGTTTTTCAATTTGTCACGTTTGTTTACTATTTTTGCTTCGAAATCACAGTCAAAAACAATCCATATTCGTCAGGAATACTGTGCAGGTCAGAGTGAAATAATTGCTCAACAAAACTTCCAAATTCATCAGCATTTTTGCTTCAGTTACAAAACATGCCCAGGGATGCTCTTGCCATCGACCAACACCATTACTGCTTTACTATAACCAGTAAAAGTGAATTGTGTGGGAATTCAACAAGAGAGAGGCGAATCGCGAGCATAATAGTTCGTGCTTGTTCTACAATTTGTCCCCTTTGATTCGTCAAAATTCCATTTCCCTCCTGCTTCCTCCCTGCTTACCCTTGTGCCCCGGTTTTTCGTATGGAATTCCGGGATTTTGCGACCATTCCATCTACGACGGGCGCGCGTTTCTCTATCTGTTTCATGAATCGAGGGCAGGAATTTTCAACGTTGAACAAACATACGCGTACAGAGTAGGTTTTGCGAGTACAGAAATTATGTTCGTAACTAATGTTACGAGATTGTGATGACTGTAATATCGTAGTATGGAAAAGGGAAGCAGGAGAATTGAAAATGCCGTCAAAAACGGGGATAGTAGCAATGGTGAGTGTTGCACGTATTCACAATATAAACCCAGAAAACTCAATATCCCGAGAGAAATGTGTTTCAACATAAGCATGCACAAAAGTGACCGAACGTAAGGGTAAAAAAATTGAAATCAGGTGATAAAACAATGAAGACAGCAAATGCATTGCATGGATTTTACAAAACATCCCGGAATGTGTGATTACTTAATTCATGGGAGATTTCAGTTCGTGAAATAAAATTTTTGAGAGAGAAATCATTCAGATTTATTTATAAGCAAGAATCAACAAAGGTCAGCATGTTAAAAGAGAGAGCAAGAAAGAAAAAGAGGTGAATCTGAGAAAAAATTAACACTATACACACACTGCTCGTTTTCATTAGCCATGCAATGGTAATGCGTATAGTTATGTAGAGAAAGAGAGAGAGAGTGTGTGTGTATGTGTGAATTTGGGACTGAAATTGTCAAATGAATCGTCCGGTTTTAGAAGATGAAAACATAAACTACATGCACGCATAAGTAAATATACATTCTGTTTGAGCTCGCGTGGTACTCAACGCCATAATTCTACGCTCGGCGAGACCTTAATAAAGAACTTAGTCGGACGGTAATGGAGACAAAATGAGAGCTCCATTAAAGTTAACGCAATGCTGGAACGAAGCGAAAAAGGCCCTGTTTTCACCGGTACATCGAAGACATGACCAGTGGAGAAGAGTGAGAGAAAAAAAAAGGAAAAGTAGACTCGAAAGTTCACAAAGTAGGCGAGTTTCCGTCTATATCTGTAGCTTCGCGAAACAACTATTTATAACTCACAGCACACACGATCGATACACCAACCACGCGAACCTTCTTATGCAATGCATATTTCTGCTCAGCGCTGTCTTTCCGTTTATCTTATATTAGATTTCACGTAATGGAGGGCAAACACCGCAAGGGATTGATCTATTTACGGTAAAAAAATAACGTACCTCTGCGAGGTGGCCTTAATTGTGAAAAAAAACTCATCTATATTCTGCACTCGTAGCGGATTAAAATGTTTTCACAAAAATCTTGAAATAAATTTTTTAGGTTATGAATACGATATGAACTCATTTTCATTTCTCAAACGAAATAAGGATCGTTGCACAACCTAAAAATGTTATTTCGTCCCAGTCATGTTTTTCGTTCTTATTTTTTCACGTTCACTTCTCAATTTCTCGATCAGACTCTTTTCCAGCTTTTCACTCGAGTCAACGAACTGCATAAAAACATTGGCACGAAGTCTGGTGGTGCAGTGGTAAATCTTCGAACACATGATAAGAGTCGAGGTTTGTGAAAACGTGTGTCAGTGTTTGCTGGGCGCGCAAAAGCGAAAGATAAAAATCGAGGAAAGTGAGATGAAAGAGAGAACAGAGAGAATGAGAGACACAGAAACTCGAGTTTGGAATGAATCGTAGGAATGTTTGGCACACGAGAGAGAAATTCTACTGTACTTACGGTATACAGTAAGTACGAATATACCAAAGCACCAGAAGCTCTCATTCATAGAGAAAGAAAGAGAAAGAGAGAGAGAGCTTTATGATTATATGGACCGAGTCCAACTGACTGATTTCCGCTTGAATCTTGGCTCGAAGCTGTTTGCCATACCAGTTATCGTGTAAGGGAAGACTTTATAATATAACTCGGTCAACGTTATTTCCAGAGGAATTTGCCACCCTCTTGAACGGTTATCGCAAAAAATTCTTCACCCTACTACTTCTTCCAATTGCGGCTCAAGAATTTATTCATCCGTTCCATTTGTACCAGAGCGCGATATCAATCAGTATTTCTACCATTAATTATTTCGACTGGCCCCCTCCAGCTGCACCTCATCCTCAAGTATTTTCTCGAGTTCCGTGCTGAAGTCCGTATCCACTAAAGGTTCACGTATATACATATATATTCCGCAAGATTATATAAATATACAAATATATAACACACATATATATGCATAATTAAGAATTCTAAAGTTCTTGAAGCCCAACACGTTTTCGTTCGGAATAGTTCCCGCGAGTATCGTTAAAGAGGGAATATGAAGAGTGAAATATCGATTGTCCCGTGGAGAGAATGAAGAAAAGTTGGAAGCCCGAGGATATTATACGGTAACAACGTTCTCGTGCAATGCCGGCTCCATCCCGTCCGCCGGTTATACGTTAATTAAACCGGAGAATTTCACGGCCCGTACCGATGTAGACTTTTCATTAAGCGAATAGCATGTGAGCCAGAGGTCGGCTTACTCCGTTCAATTTTCCGCGATTTATCCTATTTTTCGAAGTGAGCATATCGAACGCGGTGAACCGCACGATCTCTATACTCAGCCAATGCGAGTATACTCAGAAAGGGCATACATCCATGTAACACAGATACGTATATGTATTTATGTATATGTTGGAAAATACTATGTATGGAAAGCAAGAAGAGAGAGAGACATATATAAAGGGGAAGTAGAATTTTACGATTCATTTAGCGTTTTGTCCTGCCGCAGAATGGGTTAATCCAGTGTGGATAACCGGAAGCGCCGTGTCTGCCCAAAGAGGTAACCTCGAATCAGGCATCCTTCTCATTGCCATTACTCTTTACATTCCTCTCTTTCTCTCTCCCGCTCTCTAACGTTCCTCTCAATTTTCCTATAGCTTCATACAATCAGGTTTACTTGGGTTATACTATTGGGCAACGATTTTCTCTGGTCCTCCATAGTTACGGGCAGGCAGTGGAAAACGGTGTGGTTCTCAATCCCCGCCGTTTCTTTTCCCCCTTTATTTTTATTGGCTTTCCTGGGATGCGAATGCGATAGCAATCCACATACAAGAACACGACTCTCGTCGATTGTGTTGTTGTTCGACAGGAATAGACATATCGAGCTAACGAATAGGGTACGGAATTTATATATTTATATATGTGTATACATGTATATGAAAAAAATCCACAAAGTAATAGTTTTCGGAGCTCAATGCCGAATGCGCTGAAAAAAAAAAAAAACTACACTCATCCGACACACGGTTATTAGACGTGGTCGTTTTTTTCCCTCTGTTTTCATACGTTTTCGGAGGCTCCACAAACGCTGGAGAAACGTAAAGTCGTTACGCGTTAGACCGCCGCGAGGAAATAACTAGAGAAACGATGTTCGTAAAAAAATGGTTTACTCGATAAAATGAAGAATAAATAAGCGGAGAACGGGGAATTTTCTTGCTAAAGGGTCCAAGGACATACGTATATGTATACGTGTGTTCAAATAACTACGTGTATCTCCACTGTGTGTGTGAGGTAGCATCGGTACTTTCGTAATTTGTCGAGGGCCAAGAGGATGAGGACAGAAGAGAGAAAAAGAGACAGAGAGAGAGAGAGGGAAAGAGAAAGAGAATCCACTCACGCGAACACCGCGTAGAATTGCTTTTGGAACGTACGGGAGCCTTGAGGCAAGCAGCGCGGTCGATTAAAGCCTCGTACGTTGCTTTATTAAATCCCGTTTTAATCTGGGAAAATGAAAACGACCCTGTGCCGCGCTCTCGTATCTCTTCTCGTCGCGAGACGACGACGACGACGACGACGATATTAACCCTTCCTCCCTTTTCTCTCGCCCTTCCCATCGCGCCTGTTAATCCGGTGCATATACCGACCTATAATATACACATATATACGAATAAGATATTTACCATAAGGGAGAATCAGGAGTTTTCAAATGGCCACAGTGTGGGCGTGTTAAAGCTGGGGTAGATTTTCGCTAACGTTTCTTATACGTTCGAGAGTTGATTTACACGAGTGCACAGCGCCCAGCTGGTAACAATATACGTATCTATAGAAGTTGACAATTTCCCAGCTGGAAGTGGATTAGAAATCCAGAACATGTGTATACATTCCCAAAAGTTTCCTTTGTTCTGTCTCCTCCGACTGCTCATTTTTTTCAAATTTCTCTACCCAATAAAAGGCACGCGATTAAATTTCAATTCAAATGTATTTCAGGCTCATCCGTGATAGATAAATGTTACTGCAATCATTGCTAATTCTATTTATTTTACATACAAATAAATCTACCCCGTATTATAATACATTTTGAAACGAATTACCAGCTGCGAGTTTAAATGGCATAAGAAGTAAAATGAAAAAAGAAAAAAAAATCTGTCTGAGAAAGAAGTAGACACAGGAAGAAAAGAAAACGTTTCATTGCTTTAATTATTTCCTCAGTTCTCTTGCTAATTGAAACGTTTGAGTACTTGACTTCTCTGTAGATACTTGGTTCTTCGAGCCGCGACTTTCGTCTCTCTATCATTCTCCCCCTTTTTCTCGAATATCTACACACTCTGTAACCTCCTTTTCCTGTGCCTCTGATCTTCTTTATTATTTCTATCTTTTTCATTTTACTCGTCGAAGAAAATCGCTTACATCCGTACCTTTAATTGTCACGAGAGGTCTGTGTCTTCATTGTTTCAATTTGAGCGTCTTTTTTACCTCTTATCTTCTTTTGGATCGTAAGCCTCGACGAGGCGATATAGAGCTCAAGAAATGGAAGATAGTTCCTTTCGAGTTTTATCCAAGTATTGGAGAGCAAATTAGAGCAAGAAATTCTTGATCCAATACTTAAATATAAAGCTATACATACCTCTACATTTATATATACTTGTCTATATTTAGGTGAGTTCAGGGAAATGGAAAGAGTAGTAAGACTCACCGAGCCAAGAGATCGAAAATCAATACCCCGGTATCGAAATAGCTTGTAACTTTTTTTTTCTTCGTCTAGATAACTCACCTGGAATCAAAAAAAAAGAAGTAATACATGAGTACACAATTCAAGACTTCAACCCGATAAGAATAGAGTGAATGAATCGAGTAATTGGGAATATAATTGCGATTCAATTGCTCGACAAATAACTTGCCAATTGGACACTGAAAATCATTATATTGCGTTCGGTCTTTATCAATTTCGTTCAATCTGTACGTGCTTCGAAAATTTGCTTGTAATTGGAATGTATGGAGCAGTCGAGATCTATATGTGCTATATATAAATGGATGTCAGTGTATTAACTTACGTATACGTATACGCACAATTTATACGTCGGAGAAAACATGAAGGTTCATTTATCAAAAGATACTTCGCAGGGAAGAAGGTAAACAACGATAATTACTATGTTTCAACTTTTTTTTCTATCGTTTAAATATGTGAAGTTGATGAAAGATACCTAAAGAAGTATGAGAAACTTTGTATCAACAATTAGGCACTTCGGAGATGAGGTCATTGTGTTGAATTCCAACTTTCACATGCTTGTTCAACGCATTAAACGCAATGAGTTTATTGCATTGTATGTTATAAGTGGGTTTTTTTTTTCGAAAGAAGAAGGAGCATTGAAGTCACATGACCGATGGAGAATATCGAATTTTTTTTATTGTACCCCAACCGTAGGCTGCCTGAATCATATAAGATATTTTTTTTTCCTATGAGTTTATTTCACCTAGCCGAGTAAATCCGAACAAGCGAAATAATTTCATCAGGACGTGATTTTCTTTCATCTCTGCGATTCTGTTGTTGCGCTTCTATCTTGCTGGTTCGATAAATTTTAGAAATCTGAACCTACAGAAATTATACTCAGAGTTGAGAAACTACAACGACGATATCAAAATTATATTACGTCTAATTGTATATATTTATAGACAGCTGGTAAATAGTTGAATCCTTGTTGCATGGAATTGTTAAGATACCCTAAAAAGATCCCCCGTTGTTTCTCTCCTTCGTTATTTGTTTCGCAGAGAAATCTTCACGAATTTTATTGTCAATTATTCAACATTACATTCCAGTCAGTGACAACACGCGGTGGTAAAGTCTTTATCTCCCTTCTACTTTTCCCTCCCGAAAGTTTTCCTTTCGTATCTGTCGTCATAATTTCTTATTCCGCAAGTTCGTCCCTTACACAATAGGAAGAATTGGATTTACTTCTGTAAAACTTTGCAGCCCCTTTTTTCTCCTCTCTTACGAGTATGCAACAGTGATGGGATAGCGTTGCAATCGACACGACGTATGTATATGTGCATATTGCTAAAGTATTTGTAAGATTTAAGAATTCTGCCCTCGTAGTCAATATATATAGATTGCTTGAGGGGCAGAGGGTTATAAAGGAAGTGGGGTTGCGTCTCCAAGATCTATTCCGCCCTCTGAGACGACAAGTCTGATAAAATGGTTTGATGCTACTCATAGTGGGAGAAAAAGGGCGAGAGGGTGAAGCTTTTGGTTGCCCGGTCAGTGGCGAGACCCTGTACCAAGAAACAGTTTCATTATTTTCGATCCTCCTCGCGTCTTCGAATCCTCACAGCCACAGTTTACGTGAGATTGACACAGAGAGCCGCAGGAAGTAAGAAAGAGAGGATCAAGGGATGAACGCTTGATTCGAGAAATAGAAGCAGAGAGGGAGATACAGAGGCAACGAAAAAAATAAAGCTTCGAAGCGCTGAATTCCGAAGCCAAGGAAACCTAAGACAACCAACCCCAAGGGGACACGTTTTCTCTCCAGCGCTTTTCCACCCGCTATCGCCACTCTTTTCCAAGGGCTGTCCAGAGTCATGTTATAAACGAAGGAATATAACGCGTGAGGCAAGAGTAACAGAGAACGAATGGCATGGCATCACGTAATGCGCATGAGAAAGGGCCGAAACAGGGCTGGAAGCTTTTGCTCACGACCCTTGCACCTCGCAAGAAATCGTCTTACGGGGTGAACCTTATCGATCGCCTGTTTCCCTAGCGATTCCTCCAACGGATATATATGTATAGATAAGCACATAAACGTATATATATGAGGGCTATGAAACGGGTAGGAGAGAGAGGGTCACCCTTCGTCCCGAGGGCAAGTGGCTAAAACTCTCTTCCTCTTCCATCCCACAGCCGTTACGTAACAGCGAAACACATCGTGTTTGCCTCGAAGACGTTTTTCGTTCGTAAATTTTTTATAAGATGGCCGAGTGTTTTCTGCCTTGGCCATCGCAAAAAGGCTCGACCTTTGGTATACGCGTGGATTCAACGATATTTCGATATCGAGCTGTATTACAAGAGAAAAAGACGAACTAGAAGGAAAACGAAGAGAAACGAATGATTTGCCCGACGCGAGTAGTCCTCGCACTGCCACCCTCATCTAGCAAGACGAAAAACCCGTAAAGGAATTCCGAGTCACGCGTGCCCGAGCCTCTCGGGATACTCCTCGAGTGGTCGTTAGAATAATTTTTCCGAATTGCGTGAAAGTCGAGAGTCCTCTTCGGGAGTTATGTATTCTGGCATCCCTTCAATCGCGATGGGGAATGGAGATTGCTCGTAAAAAGAAAATACCAAAACTTTTATATATCGGAACTTTCAGGCCAAATCAACGTTTCCATGTCCTCTGAGATTTCTTTCACGTATTTTTACACTAACGCAATAAACTTGAACGACATGTCGCTTTCCATCAGTTTATTCATTTTCGTTCTTCTATAAACGTATCCTGTGTTTTCCAGAATTTTATCATTTTCAAAAAAAGTATTATTATTATTTTTCATATCAAACTGTTGATATCCATTGTGTTTTTAAAGTAGCTCAAATTTCGTATAAGAGCCAAGGTTGTGAATGAGTGACGGGTATGCTTGGACCAAAATAGCTTCTATATCCATAAAATATGCACACCCCACAAATCAGTGTTTGCCTTTGAAAAACATTGGTCGAGAGAGATTTCGGTAGAATCGATTTTCCCATTTTCTACACACTCTGTTTCAAACATAGAAAAAGAAAAAGGTCGAAAAATAAGTAAAAAGGGCGATGAAGGGTTACAAATCTGCTTGCACGATTTCGTTGAATCCAGTGTCTCCTTCATTGACGTGATTAAGATCGAAGGGCGAAGATTCGTGCGAAAGCTTTTGAAACTCGTTTCTCGAGGAGGACCGCACGTTAAGTGCTAAAATATTGTGTGCGAGAATTCTTGAGTTTCGGGAACACTGGGACCAGAAAGTACTAGCAGAGAACTTGAAGGGTTTCCTGTATTTTCTCATTATTTCGGTTGGTAGTTCCTACACTTGATGGGTTCTTCAGTTTTGAATTGTTACGAGAGAAATTATGTAGGCAGGAGAGAAGATTAAAATAAAAAGAAGAAAAATGCGCGCATCGCGACAACGAGAAGTGACAAATGAAGAAGAACATTTTCGAGTTAATCAAAATAATAAAGAAGCAGAAGATGAGAAAAAATGAAAGATTTCCTATAAATTTCAACCATGCGCATATGTTTGAAATGGGAATAGAAAATGAATTGAAGACGAATGTACTGTGGAATACATAGAATCTTGTCGAATCTTTTCTACATTACGAAATATCGTCCTTGTCTTTAAAAACAAGAGACACGAAGAGTCTACCTCGCAGCGCAAGCAAATGTTATATGGACAACCCCTGTCACAAAAAAGAAATCCTTAAGCCGAGAGAATATAATTAAAAAATAATTCAGCCGAGTGGGGAGGTTGCCGAAAAAAAAGGGAGATGACTAACGCGAGATACATAGACCGTGAGCACGTGAATTAGTAAGCCGTAAGAGGGAGAGAGGAAGGGCAAGACGAGGCACAGTTTTAATCGGCTGTCGAGTTCTCTCCTGAAGAGACAGGAAAGGGCGAAAGACGGAGAAGAACAAAAAAAAAAAGCTGCAAAGCAAAATCGTGATTCCTGATGTCTCGACGGATGTTTCCTCTACCTCTCCGTGATATATCCCTGACGACCCCGAGTCAACGCAGCATCACCAGTCCGGTAATAATTGATTAAAAAATCAAGTGGCTCGAAGGGCTCCGAGTCCGACGGCCAAATTCGCCAGACGACTCTCTTTTGATCTCAGACGCGGCTTAGGCTCCCTCCTCTCGTTTCTTTTCTTTCTTTTTTTCCTGGCCTCCTTTGGCTGCTGCGTTTCCTATATCGAATTCGTTCGCTCCGTCAAGCTCACAGACTAGAGAAAAGGTCTGACTCTCTCTTTTTTCGATCTGCATGAACGAAAGAGAATCAGGACGAACCGCGACTGAGGACACAAGCCTGCAGCTTTTTTCTTTGACAATGTTGTGATCAACCTGTATATTCCTAATATTTCTATATAGCAACTCGTGTCTAATTTCATTCTCTTAATTCGTACGATTAAGAAAACGCAAATATTCGTTCACGAGCATTGTTTTTAATTTTATTGATCCTTTTTCGCACGAGCATTGAGGCTTTTCTACTTTTTCTTGTCTAAATTTTTTGCAACTCCTGATAAAGTCTGATAACTCAAGCTGAGGTTTGCCGGAAGGATGTAAACTCTTCTTCTTCCTGGGTACTTCGTTCCGTCTTGTCTTTTTTATACCCTTTCTCCTTTGCTTTTTTTTTAGTCAGCATCTTCGTTGTTGTCGTTTATACACTGCTACGGTGCAACGAGCTACAAATGCAGATTAGGCAGTTGGTCGGCCGCGCGGTTTTAACGACCGTGCAGAGCTCTCGGGTTCCTGGTTAAAAGCGCATGAGAGCTCTGGGCTGCTCGATTGTCTCACATCTCTGTTTGCTGTCTCTTTTTGTCCGTCTCGTTCTGTGTAGTAATTAGGATGTAAATCAGATTCCGATTCCAAGAGAAAGAGAGAGAAAGACGAAGCACGAAAAGAAAGAGCAAACGGAAGGAACAGCGATCAGGAAAGTTTTAGGGTGGTAAGTTCGCTCTAAACTTACAAAATCTGTGTACGTAATATATTCGCTTTCTGACCCATGTGGGTCTGCAATGATAGTTATTTTGTCTCGAGGGACCAAGAAGAGAAAAAAAACATAACCGAGATCTCTCGTGTACTATTGAAACCGAGAGAACTCAGGGCTTCTTCATTTCTCATAGCCACGCCCGTCTAAACAATTAGTCACTGGAATTAAATAAACCATCTGCAAGAAACCCGTTTTGTGAGTTGGACTCGGCTGAAACGAGCATAAAAAGAGTTGCATGAGACAAACACTTGTACTCAAGTATTTATTCTCTTAAAACTTGGATAAAAGAAGTTTAAAAATATACACTTATTTCTAAAAATGAGGTCACGAAGATTTCTTTTTTAGTATGAGTAAAATATTTCACCTTTCTTTACTCTTAATGAAAATACTTTCATTAACAAAAAAATGTTAAGAAATCAACGTTCTGAGTGTATTGGCTTAGAATTTTCTTCTGCAGTAAAAAACTCGTTCCAAAAGCTACGCTTCCACGAATATTTCATAGAGAGTATTAAAACGAACAAACTATGATTCTCAACACATTTTCTCCCTTTTGTTAACACTTTTTATACTTTTTGCAACAGTCTTCAATTTTTTCATTCCTCACAAAGGGGAAGTAGAATCGTCATAAATGGAAAAAGCAATCGGATAATCAATCTACTCTAAAATTGGAGTGTGTCGGGGAAAAAAGCGATGAAAATTGTTAGGTCCCTGCCCACCTTCTCCGTTGAGCAAAAGACATACGATTGTGTCGGAGGAAGCGCGGAACCTTTGACCTTTTTCCAGTCACCACAGCCGTAACATTGACGATATGAAATATGCTCTAGCTTTCTCTTTCTTTATCTCTCTTGTCTTTTGTGCCTAGATGAAAGTGGTTTCGAGCGTACTTGGGGAAGCCAAAGAAGCGAGTCTCAACAGACGAACAAGGAGAATCCAACATTTCTGTTTTTCGCACGGGATAGAAGCGATGAAATCGTGAAACAGCATCATCTTCGTCAAGCTTCGATAAGGGCTCTTTTAATTTGTATTATTGCACGGTCTTGAGCGCACTGTGGTACGCGTGGTTTCATTACCCGGCTTCCATATCCTTCCTACTAAACTGACTCCGTTGAGACCGAGTTCCAAATATAATAACAGAGTTTTATGGTTGGCTCTATTACAAATTGGTCGGCGAGTCATGTTTGGGCTTCTCTCATATACCTTTTTCCTGTTAGTCTGGCATCATGATACGATTGGAAAACCATTGTCGGAAAACTCAATGGGATTTATCTTCATGTAAGTCTTCGGTGCGATACCCGAAAACGTGTATAAATACATGCAAAGTCTACGCAATTAAGATCAATTTTAAACCTTTAGGGGCATGATATAATTTTAAAAGAACAGAACAACCATTCCGAATACATGGTATATGAGTATCGAAAAGCTATGTAATGGTACATAAGAGAGACGTAAAAGAGACACACATCGTATGGTATCGTGTAATAGGAGTCGTTTAGTTGCCCAATGGATGAAGACATTGAAGACATCATGACGCACAAACTATAAGGAGTACACGAAACGTGCGACTTGTTTAAAACCTTTTCATTTTACTCGATAAGCAGTGTGTCCACTGTTCCAACTGTGATATTAACGATATTTTGGGTATTCTACGAGAACGAGAACGAGTTCGAAAGTGTGGGTTGCTAGTAGAGGCTCCCAGGAGGCGCGAGACCGAATCGAGAGCACATACCGTTTCGCTCACTTTTTCTGTCTCGCTCAACCTCTCTGTCGATTGTCTCACAGACGGGTATACACCAGCAGCATCCGCTAAATTCGAATCACACCAGCATAGAGCAACAGCCGTGAGAGAGGCGAAGTTTTATCGTCCAATAAACGTGTCGTCTACCGGCGTCGCGCCACGAGGCAGTTACGGCCGAAGCGGCGAATTAAAATGCAACGCCTCGTAAATCCATTGTCTATTCCACAGTAACCATTCGCTCGCTCGGCGGCTCTCCCTCACCGACATGGGGGCACATGATGTTACCGGGGCTTCTCGAAAAACTCCCTGTGTGCTCGTATCCCAGGCTTTGTTCTATCAGGACCCTCATTCCCCATTTTGATAAAAGGAAGCGTACATGTTCGCGTAGAACGACAACAAAAAAAAATGTACGGGGGCGGCATGAGCCGCGGGAAGAGAAGCAAAATTCTGCAGTAGGAAGATGGTTGAGCTTTTTACAGCCCGGAGTGTATTTTGATGTTAACGTGTATTTTTTGAAGCCCAACCTATTTCCTGGGATAGTAACGATACAGAGTAGGTATAGTAGGGATAGATAGATATTTAAAAAAAATAATGAGTCACGAAATTATGCGAATGAATTTTTAAGACTCGGGATGACTAATTATGTATTTTAATTTTTGTTGTTAGTTTTTTTTTCTTTTTACTCGACTTTACGAGGAACCGAATTTCTGTTTATGGGCTCGATCCGTTCGTTCTTTACCATCCGCGAGGCAGACGCGCTTAAGTGAACCTTTACAGAAGCTCATCTAAAAATGTAGATTTCTTAGGATATACACCAGACTGGAGCGGGCCGTTGAAAAAACACAACAGCGATAACGAGTGCAGTCGGAGACGGGCCACCAGAGGTTTGCTCCGTATACCGTAGATAGTGCGGAGCGCAAGAAACGATCGTAAAAAGTGTATTGGACGGAGAGCAAATTCGGCAGTGTCCGTTGGAGTAGGGCCATTAAAAATGCAATTACAGTTAAATGCGATTCGCGTGAAGGTGACTCTCTTTCTCGTGGCTACAGTTATATAGACACTGCACACACGAATAATCACATATATACATTACTATAAAAGTTTCGCCGGTACACTCACGTACGAGATAGATGTTATTTTACGATCTGAACCAGTCAAACATACGCACGCATTATTTGTGTTTAAGCTATACATTTACCAAATGTTGTTTTTCAGTAGAAAATACTACAGCGACACATGTGTCATCAGTTTGCTGATGAAGAAAATTTATCGAAGCAATAATCATAATGAGTTATTTTAAACACTGATTTATATTACTTGAAAATTTATCTTTTCAATTGAAAGCTTTTAGGTACATAGAATACCAGTTCAAGGATTGATCGTCAAAGAAATACTGTAGCGACAACCAAATTGTCCAAGAACAATAAATCATATAACACGACGTCGGTATCCGCGTGTATACTCACAAAAAGATATCCGAGTGCAAATGAACGTAACCTGATCGATTTACGTAGCAAAGTAACGTGAATTTCCTTTGCCGACAATGAGCACATATGTGTCGGATGCAAAGGAATATTTATCGAGTGGCACACGATGCTTATCTCATGCTATACGAATATTTTATCAAAGTATAGCGGTTTTCATATCACGGAATGTCGATCTCTCGAGTTGCGGTTACAATCGAAAGAATCTAATACCAGCATTCGGTGAACGTTGAACAATTGTAATACAAGTTTCCGCGAGAGAGTCGACCGCGAGATCTACAGAGATCTACGATTCTTGTTTGGCTCGTTCTTCTTCCTCTAATACTTGTTTATACGTTTATATATGTCAATGCATATACATAGTTGTATACAAACGGAACATTTCAGGTACATGTAGTACGTGGCATGTACGATCGGCAGATATATAGGTATACATACAAATGGAGAAAACATTGTGTGAGGGAGAAAAGGTCGAGTCGAGAAAAGCGATGTGGCACGAGTGGGAGTAATAAAGCGTAGAAACGTCCTTCGTGGGTGAGAAAAGGAGAAAATTGTCGGTAGTTACTGGTTACGGAGGCTGTATACGAGCGATTTATCAAGGGCTCACAGGAGGCCAACCGGAAGGTTTTCTTCTTTCCTCGATGTTCTCCCTCGTCTTGTACAGGTAAGTACGTAGCTAGTGTACACACAGATAGTCATGACGTGAAGTTGAAGCAGCGAAACGAGAAGCTGTGGTGCACTAAAAGAACTCGGTACAAACCGAACCACAGCCGGTCATTCACACACTTTATGTGTATATGGTACATTTATATCTAAATATTATATGTGTGCACGTACCATATATACGTACAATTTCTAACGATTTCGAACCGTGTCCATGTGTGTTGAAAAATATTTATTTGCCCAAGTAAGCTCGAGAGGCCTGTACGAATTTCTCTTTCTATTGGAGCAAAAAGAAAAAAGAGAGTATACGCGAGGATAAAATGTCTTATCGTTTCATGACTCGGTATGATCGTTTTACGATACAGTACCAGGATATAAGCGTTTTTATGATCGGAAGCTTACGTGGTGGAAGGATTATTCGTGTAAAATTTATACCGGAAGCTTGTAGGTACAGATTTTCCTGACACTACAATATATAAGTAGCTTCAACGCCTGTCATGTGAGTTTTATACTATTTGAATATGGAGTTCACATCGCTTAGTATCGCAGAATGTGTGTGTATAACGTGTACAGAAAGTTGATACATAATCCTATAAACAGAATCAGAGGCTTTATCATCAACGCAAGGAAATTTATACACGTACGTGTAACATCCTCATAAAGACCATGAGAGTATCACCAGGCTTGGGATTAATTGACGAAATGCGCCATTAAAAAATATTGGACCTGGAGGTAGTGAAAAAATACGTGTGGAACATGAAAATATCCGTTAAAATGTTCGAAGTAAATAGCCCAACCCCCTGTTGCTCCACGACGTAACTCGGGAAGCTTGTAGCGAAGCGACGAAGGAGCCGTGAGTGGAAGACTGGGAAACATGAAAGCGTCGAATTCAGAAAGCATTGGAAAAGTCTCGACAGACTCAGAGGATATATAGTATAAGGGCGAAAATGCGAAGGTAAATGCAACGACGGAAAAAGAAATATAAAAAAGAGAGAAAGTGAAAGAGAAAAAACGATGTTCTATACATGAAAAGTTTGCAATCGCTGCATGCAACACGAGATTGAACGGGCCAACGACAACGACACCGACGACGAGAACAGCGAAGTGTTGCTGTGCTACTTTACTCTCGCACGAACAACAAGTTGGTAATCCGCACGTTCGCGTCGAAAATCTCTCTTTCGCTCGCTTTATTCTCTACCTCTGGGTTGAGAATCTCGTAGTACACGAGACAAAAAATAGTCAAATAAAAGAGAAAAAAAAAATGAAAAGGGGGGAAAGAAAAAACGTCGAACACAACGTGCGGAAGTACCGAAAGTAGAATTACCTCTTGGGGAGAATCTTTCCACTTTCGCTTCTTTTCGTGCTCGATTTCCTTTTTCTTGTTCCTCTGTACGATGGAATCGACGAAACGCATGTACCCTTCGAGTTTCTCTACTTTCTAGAAAATCGTTTTGGTACATAGCGATGTTTTTATGCGATCCCATTCTCTCCGAAAAAAAAACAAAATATAAAACAGGTGAATGAAATGTATATATATATACGCGTCTATGTATACATAAAGAGCCAAAGAGACAGACTCGTTCATTCTGTACGTGTGGAAAGCCGTTATACGATATGCCCGTTAAACGCGAGCACAAGCGCGAGAAATGTGCCACACAGCTTCGCAAGCTCTCAGTCTACATTTATGACGGAAGAGACATTCGTGTAGACGTAAAAAAGGAGCTACGTATGTATGGAACGAAGGCGAGACGATGAGAGACAAGATTGGTATCTCTTAAGGGTTCAGAGAGTAAGAGACATGAAAATGAAGAAAAAAAAAAAACTGAAAAAAGAAACTTCGATATAAAGCTGTGGGAGATGAGATTAGAAAAAAATTATTTTGCTCTAAACACGGTGTTCAGTGTCCGAGACACGCGTATTCTCGTAAATTTTTTTTGCCTCGAACTTATGACACGTATGTACGAGAATGAAAATTGAATATATAGAAGGAATTGTAAAAATGTGTATTGAATATCTGACATTGATATGCCCTAAGCAAAATTAACAGAGAGAAAAAGCTTCCTTGTTTCATGGCTCTACAACCGAATGATTTACGTAATAGACTGAGGAAGACTTTTTGTCGAATTTCTTTAGGTAGTACGAAAGAATTACAGAGTTGATTCTGTACGTGGAATCGTTACAGGCATCGTTAAACTACCAAGGGAAGAGATCCAGAGAGAGAGAGAGAGAGAGAGAAAGGGAGAAAATTCACGTTCGGGTCTATAACATAGAGAGACGACCGCTTCGTCGTGAGTTTTACGATAAGTAGAGTGTGCTGGAGGTCCTTCTCTTTCGCTTGTATACTTGTACAAGCGTATGATGCGAAACGTTTAAACCACCCACACACAGGCGGTACATGGAATCGCTGCTACTTACTAGAGTTGGTACACAAGTAGAGATCGAAGGGTTATGGCGCAAGAAACTTCTTGGTATACGAGTCAGCTGATCAAAGACGCTGTAAAGTTACGGCTTACTTCATTTTACATTTGAAATTGTAGTCCATTGACTCAGCCTGACTCGTAGCACTTAAATTCCAATTATTTTTTTATGCATCTGTGCTGAACTTTGAAATTAACTCGATTTTAAAACGCACATTGTTGATTAATCGTTAATTTCGCCTTTGCAGAAAAAAGTACGGATTAATTAATTTGTGGTCGGCTTAGCGAAAGGTGGAATGAGGCAGAGATGATTATGAGAAGACAAAAAAAAACACCAGCGACCACATCAGCGAATGCGTAGAGCTATACGAGAAAAAAAAAGAAGAAAACTGCTGGAAAAACGTGGTGGATGCCACAACCATCCTCATTAGGCGCCACGTGGCGTGGAAATTATATCTACGTGGTGAAACGAGTGAAATAAGAGCGAGTGAGAGAGAGCGAGAGATTGGGCCGGCCGTTTCTCACCGGATGAGATAACGTTAGCTAATTAGGCGCGAGGCATCGAAATCTTGCGTCAAGCTGAGCGTTAATCACACTGCAATGGTCCACCGCTAAGAGCTATTCAATCTATAATACTCTTCATTTATCCCGTGAAATGTTGCCTGCATGAATTTGAGTACCAAGTTCACATATTTTCAAATTACATTAATGCATTGAAGAAAAAGATATCGGTCCTGTATACTGGAACCGGTAGATTTTATGAAAAAAAAAAAACGCATCGGAAACTGTGGTATATTCGAATAAAAGCTATTGGAGTGCCATAAATTATAATTGAGAAAACGCAATGGACACACTCCCTAAACGCCTTTGCACTGATGAAAACTGCAGGGCGTGGCAGTAGGTCGTCACGGGTGAAAAAAAGGAACAAAAATAAAAAGGACTCCTTGTTACAGCTTGCGAGTGGCAGTGAGCGCGTGTCTTCCGTCTCCGCTCGTAAGAAAATAAAAGGGCACCCTAGAATGGGTACGAAGGGTAGAATCAGAAGGGATGACGAGTGGGTGAGGGTGGGAGAGACACAATAAGTTGAGCTCGAGGGTTGGATAGACGTGTTGGAAGAAAGTTGCCACCGGCGAATGGAGCAAAAGAAAGAAGGGGAACGGTGGAAAAAAAAAGTTTTCCTTGGCCTTTTCTCATCCCGTCCAAAAACCCAAGGAATCCAGAAGAAATTGGTAGAACGAGGGTTGCGCGAAGATAAAGTGAGTAGAAGAGAGATAGAAAAAAAAGGGTGCGCAATGTGGGTCTTTCGGATAGATTAGAATCTCGAAAATCATTACTCCGCTCTCCATCCCAAAGAGAAACACATCAGGACCCACAGGCACTAATAAAACTTTAGTGATAAAGGACAGAGAGGGTTGATGGCTGGCTTCGGAGGGTGCAGAAGAGATGAACTTGCGATGTCAATGGCGACACGTAGAAATTGCAATGGTGCTTTCACTCCAATGTGCTGTGTCTAAGTGAACATAATATATACATACAATATATACTAAGAAAATTGACTTATTCTTGGTGGGATGAGTTTAAGAATATCGACTGGGTGGTAACCAGCCATTTGCTCTTTCCGTCCTCCATCACGTCACTAGATCTCGCTTTGTGAACGAGGTATAACGAAGGGTTGCAAAATGAAGTCTTTCGCAGCAGCCCTTTTGGCTCTTGCATACATAAGCCTCTACCATCGAGACGAAGTGATTGGCAGTCCAAATTAATAATGATAATGACGAGAGAGCGAAGAAGACCTTATAAGCGAAGCTTAGAAACTATGGAGGGTTGTTGAGAAACCGCGTGGCGGAAGAAGGGTTTCCTGATGCGAATATACCACCACAAAAAGGAATTCATGATTCGCGGTGATGGACTAAAAGATGGAGACGATAGAGTGTTCTGTTTTCCTCTCGTATAAAGCTTGAGAACATAATTCTGATATTCAAGAGGTCTTGACGGTTCATTTTGTTCTACATAACAAAAAACAAAAGTTAAGAAGTTTTCACTATATAGTTTCCACCATGCTTTACTCAGTATGCGAATTTTTCCACACGATGCTGCATGTTTTAAGTGAATCGATAAATGATCTAGAAATCGATCAATTCAAATTGTCTGTACACTTTTTAGTAAATCATCGCCAGAGTCTTATTTATCCGCGGATGTAATTATTTCATGTTTATACATAAACTTAGGTGCACCAGTAGTTTTTTACACGCTTAATAAGTTCTCCGATATAGAGGTAGAAGAAAATCGTTTCGACCGAGAAGCAGAACAGACGGTACAGATATATATGATTCATAGAGCACTAATTGATCGGTCTCGGTTAACCATACTAAACGGTGAGAGTATGGCTGATTGAAAATTATACTATATTCCACGCCCTGTATACCAAAGTCGCTATTATTCCGAAGAGCTATTGCAATTTCATCAATTTAATTGCAGTCTCCGATGTGTATAATAGGGAGTCATTGATCTGAGCGGGAGCGCGAGAGACTCAATATCCTCTTTGCGAGGCAGGTCGGTTATACTGGCGCGCAAGGCTCACAGTTGATGAAGTTGCTCGTCGCGTTTCTTGTCTCGATTCGCTTTCTCACGACGAGAAAGAACAACTTGTACATCGTAGATCGGAGGAACACGACAGAAAAAAACCAAAGTAAGAGAGAGAGATGAAGAAATAGAAAATAAGAAAGAAAAGAGCATAAGAAAAAGAAAGACGATCTACGGTGAACACGAGCCTGATTGCTGGAGCCGAATGGCCTTTTCCTTGTGCCGCGTGTGATCCTATACTCGGTTCCCGTTGTTGTCTCATGGGTCTCGTGTTAAAATAGACATATAGCCTAGTAACCACCAACGCCTCTGTACTCTATCCTCTTTTCTTCCAAGCTACCACACCAGAGCGCATTCCCTTAATAAGAATGGCAAAGAGCGCGGCCCACGAGTATCCGGAGACTCGTTTTGTGAAAATTGGACTGTCGCTTTAGGGTTCTTAAAGAGTTGCCGAAAGTTTAATTTTCTCCCAGTCTAGATCTGAGCTTTACAAATACATAAACATAACACGTTATATATATATATATATATGTGTGTTTATGTCCTTGTATTCTTCATTCTCTTTTTTTTTCAATTCGCCCTTTACGCCTGGTGTAGTCTTTCGAACCTATTTTTTCCGCAGCCACCTCCATGGTATTCGCCTTTACAGTGTTATGAGAATGAGGCAGCAAAAAGAACATACAACGAGAAACTTAAGCCTGATGCGGAGTCTTTGCCCTTTGGCGCTGATGAAAACTTTTAGTCATATATTTCTTGGTGGCATTCGTTCATTTTATTATGCACGTAAAGTGCAACGTAATATGGTTTAATCGATATGAATTGCGGTTTGTATAAGCTATACAACATTATTAAGAGCCACCGATTTTTTAAATATTTTTTTTATTTTATTGCTCGTGTAGCACATTTTTTATATTCTTTTAAGTGGTTGTACATCACGTTGCTTTTAGACACTTTGCCATTATTTCATAAATCTTGGATTAAAATATAGGATGAAAAAAAAAAAAAAAAAAAAAAAATGAAGCGAGTGTAGAATTTCTCAGATCTCAATCAGTCTATTCGTTCCCCGGGCCCGAGACAAGAGGGCGAAGAGACTAGGCGATCGTGCTAAGGAATCCTTTCGCTGACTTCTATCAATCACGCACCTCCACAAAAGCGGAAATTCAACATTAACTCATAAAATAATCGTTGATTCATTTTGCACTGAAATAAAATTTCATTGAACGGTTTAATGTTACTATGTTATACGAGAAAAAGAGAGAAAAGTTCGATGCTATTTTGATAAATTTCTATCTTGTGTAATACAGTATACGTCTGTGAAGTCTCGTCTCTCTTTACAGAACCGACGCCATAGTCAGCATAAAAGTTTACTTTTACACAATATCGTCTGCTTTTGTTTTCATCTTGGCTGAAACGAAATGTCTTTACGTTTCTGACAGTTTCATTGTCATTCCTGTATACATCATTCCCGTATCTCTCTCGGACAATCTCATCTGGCTCGTCCTATCTTGAGTAACGTTTTAACTGACGTAAGACAATGCGTCCTAGTCTGACACGTAATAAAACGTAGATGTCTTATTTTCTTCAATTTAATTAAATCGGAGAGCTGTTGAAGTTACATATATATATACTTCTTGAAGCTCGACCTGTTCAGAGAGATAAAGTTAATGAACGAAAGCGAAAGACTGAAGCAGAGAGAACGAGAGGGCAAGAGGAACGGATAAGAATCGTGTTTTCTATGGTTTTATACACATAAATATACATTCATGTACAATAAATAAAAATATCAAGTTACCGGACGTCATAGGATTGGAAATAAAGAGACTCAATAAAGTTTGATTGGCCGTGAGTGATAGACGAAATAGCTGGCATATTTTGTGCGCTCTACTGTGGCACAGAATATATATAAACTATATGGAGGATTGACAATTTCGTATATCACGCAAAGAGGTAATCGACAAACGATATCGTCCATAGTATAAAATGCATCAAACAGAGGAAGAGAAAAAATGAGAAAAAGAAGAGAAAGACATGGAGAGTTGGAGTGCAAGCAGAGCTCATCTTCTCTGGCATTCTCATATCCATGCCGGCAGAATTTATCGTGAAGGAAGTGTCGAGAATTTACGATCATCCAACGAGACTATCGAGAGGATGAGACGGTATCCATCGTGCGGGGTTTGAGATCATCTCTTGGACTCGTGCGTCCAAGCTTCGAATCACGGCAAAGTTGAGAGAGTCTGTGCGCGATCGTTGCTTCATACTCTTTCTCTCTCTCTCTCACTCTTCTCGACGAGAGCTCTAGAGAGCCGCAATAGATTGAATCGTTGGTGAATCGAGATCATAATATTTATGGAACGTTTTATGGGGACGGTCCGGATCGACGCTCGTCGTGATGTTTCGCGTTTTGCTCTCTCATCCGGTCCGCGAGTTCAAACAGTCCAGCATGTTCTCTTGCCGAGAGAATACTGATATTTATCGTGTCGTCGCTCTGGGCACTTTTATCAGAGGAAGAGATGACTGGCGGGGAAACCGAACCGAATGAGAGTGGATGAGAGAGAGACAGGGGTGGGAGAGAGCTGCGCATAGGCTTCGACAACTGAGAGGTTGATTCTCGCGATTCTAAACCCTCGCGCGGTCTAGTGATGTGCGCGCTCGGGATCGAGGTCGATCTCTATTCATTGAAAAAACACCCTGGCATGTTTATAAATATAATAACTATAGACAGATGCATGCGGATATGAATATTACGCCGTCACTTCATTCCGAGCGGACATATGAAAAAGTCCTTTCTCTCCGTTAGATTGATTCGAAAAACAAGGAAACGTGGGAACGGTTCAATTTGCGTCGTTCACGCACCAATATACAAAATCTATAGGGAACTTTTTTTCTACTGTACGGACGAATAAATAAAGTTGAAAAACATGGCAAATTAGTGATCCTTGAATTGACGCGTATGTATGGTCACGGTTGCGGTCTGATGAATAAAAAAAGGTTTTTCGTCGGGTGTTTATATACCGGCAAAGGAGGAGTCGGATGGGCGTTAAACGGCGATCAAATAACGGATCATTATCTCTGGTTAACCCAGATATCAGAGAGCGGCACGTACGTCCTCCGCTCGTGTGGATCTGTTCTCTGATTTTCTATCACGTTGGGTATAATCGTACACATATGAAATGTGCGTACTGCGTATATATATATGTAATATTTGTGCATGAGATGCAGGATCAGGGTGTGTACAAATCGGCAGGTACAGAGGAAAAGCTGAGGACTCAACTGGACTTTCATCCCGTGATATCTGCTGCACTCGCGCGAACAGGATTCCCAAAGCCGGTGTTTAGAGCTACACTTTATTCCCGCTGAGCGTAACTAATCCAGGTAGGCGGTTAAGTCTCGGTATTAACGACGTCTATCGTACGCGATGATCTCTCGTTCTCTCTTTCTCCGTGTCATATATATATGTGTGTATATATCTATGTGTACATATACACTAAAACGATTCCTCTGTTTCACTTAAACTCTAGCGAGCGGGTATAACGAATCGAATATCGTTTTTTCTGTTGTTGGGACAGCTAAGCACGCCGAGTAATCGATAATTGAACCGGGGAAACGTGATCGACGACGGTCTGGCAAGCAGTTCACAAGAAAGTATACAGACGAAATTCCCACGTAGTTATAAATCACTGATCTCAAGAACGGGGGGAAAAATTATTTAACGTTATACAATGTACCGCGTCTGCTAATAGACTCGATAAGAATCGATTAAACCATTTATCCGGGCTAGTTGATGAACGATTAAAGATTAGGAAAAAAATAATAATCCAATGAATTTAACGACCGATAGGTAAGACAAATGAAAGGGAAGAAATAAAAGCTTTATATATACAATTAGATGGATTTATGGGATGATGTTTAAGTATATCATTGGAAATTTGGACGTAAAATAAAGTTAAATGGTCGTTATATTAGCCTAGTGTTTTTCCGGCAAACGTGTTGTCTTCGAAAAGTAGTGGCGTAAACAAATTGAGAAAGGTGAACTATTGATGGAGAAAAGAGAAAATAGGCTGTATACGTAGGAGCGAAGGTGGAGAAATAATCCCGCGAGACAGTCGAGCGCGTCGTTCCGTGAAATAGGCGGCAAGATTGCCAGGTGTAAGCGCCACGAGAGAACGGTACAAGAGCGAGAAAAGAAAACATAGGAAAAAAACGAGAAGCGAAAGAAGAGGAACTCGATGGCGATCCAAGCTCGACTCTGTGTTAGCGATAAAGGATCCGATAGAGACACAAGAAGAAGGCAAAAGCTTTCGAGAAAAGAGGCAGAGACTTTGGGACGTTCTCAAGGGAAGCGCTTCTTCTCGTTTTTTTTCTCTACAGCTTCGTCTCATCTTTTTCTCACACTCTGAGTGCGGAAAAGTTGCCTCATTTATGCTAAACTATATCTTTCGTCTTTATTCCTTTGCTGTGTATGTGTATGTATTGTGAGGCAGGGATCTCTTCGCGCCGGATCAAGAAAGACGGGTCTTGGAGGCTCGTGAAGACATGAAAGGCACCGTTGAAGTCACGACGCGCCGCCAGTCTTCAGCCCGTAAGAGAAAGAACGGATGACAGAAAGAGACAGAATAGACAGTTTGCAAGGGCAAAGCTATCGCAAGGCGAAAGAACGATGAGTCCGCTTTCTTAATTGCGATAAGCTCGGATTCCCATCTTTATATAAAGTGGAAAAAGAATCAAAAATAAAAGTATTGTTTTACAAAGCAACAACAACAAGAACAACAACAACAAAAACAACAAAAACAACAATACAAGATTTGCTACTTCGTCATGTTTCTATAGACGTATATACGTCCACACGGCGTTTATACTTTATTCGAAGACCATTTTGTTTGTCATTCATTTTTCTTTCTTTCACTTTGCCTTGAATTTTTTTGAGCCTGTTTCTTGCTGTTTCTAGCTCCTGTATTATTTGAAAAGGCTGCTCTCTTCGCTTACATAAAAATTTTATTTGACGCACACCTATGTGTATATACATTTATATGAATGTATAAGCGTGCGGGGGAGATAGAACAAAGACAACGAGGGGATGGGAATCGTCGAAACGAAAAAAAAAAGCAAGAAAATTTAATCTCCACGTAGCAGGACGAGAAACAGTAAGAAAAAGAAAAAGCCAGAGAAAAAAGGACGTTGCCCTCGGTGGAAAAACGATTTGCTTCTACCCCACACGTAATACTGGAGGCCTGTTGTCTTATCGAAATAAACTTCGATACGAGAAATAGAGGCCCCACCGCCAGCAAAGCTTATATATAGGATTTATGATTAATCGTTTTACAAAACAGAATTTCGAAGGTAGTGGTCCTTTTCCCAAGCCCGGGTTGACTTTAATATACCTCATTCCACCGAGCGTCTCAAACATTTCTCTTTTTTTTTTTGCTCGAGCGTGTACGCGCGTATTTCGAGCAAATTAATTTTCTACCGTGTTGAATCAGCTTGAGGCTTCACTCCCCTACAGTAAATAATTCTCTTAACTTCTTATATCTTTGTACAATTTTCTTTATAAATATTCGAGAACATTCTCTTTAGTTTAAATGGGCTTTAATACCCTTGTAATTAGAAACTTGAAGAAATTTTGTATGAAGCTTAATTTTTTTTACACAAAAAATTATCTCATCTTTCGAATCTTCTTGTAGATTGCTCTAGAAAATCTCAAGAGAGCCCTCATTCCACCCTTGATAAAACTTAATGCCATTGTAATTAAAAAGAAGAAAAAAAAAACAATTGTAAACTCAATCTATTTCTTTTTTCAGTTGTTTACTTTCAACCAAACTCAAATTTTTTTGAGTTTTTTTTACCTTTTCTAGAACTTTATTATGTTCCTTCGATAATCAGGTCACTTCGTCTACATTTCCCGCGGTTTTCATCGTCATTATATTGTACGGTTGGGTATTACTTCATTCCACGTGATGGGCCCCTCCCAAAGAAAGAAAAACGGAGAGGATATATAACCGCAGCATAGCGTTCCCGGGTTCTTGCGTTTCAGGTCTGAAATTGATACCTTCGTCGACGAAGGGACTAAAGTCGAGGTTAGGGCAAATAAGGGCCAGAGAGAGTGAGAGAGAGAGAGAGATACGTGGCGAGGTTTCGTAAAAGGTAAAAGAACACCGACGTCGAGAAAGAGTGAGAAACAAAAAGAGAAAAAAGGGAAGAGAGAGACCGGACCAGGGAGAGTCCAAGAGAGGGGATACATACACTACAGTAAAGCCCCGGCAAGACACGAGAGGAGATCGTCGGTTGAGAGAAGTAGTAGAAGTTAAGACGTCAGACATCTTTTTCGAGAGCGTAAGCGATACTTGGCTAAGTGTCTTCTGCCGCCGACCAGGTTCACCACGATGCATGCCATATACATCCATGTTACATGATTCGTTGGTCCCCGCGACCCAACGACTATTAAACACCATACATCCTGCGATGTAGGTTATGTAATTTGTATTATACCATTATTGTAATTCTATTAGCAAAGGGTAAAAATAAAATTCAATAATTTTCCATTCAAGTATTGATTTTTAGGTTTGCCGCTTCCACTTTTGTCGTAAAATAACGTCCAGAAGGTATAGTCAAGTCAAATTTTTAGTGCTATTTTCAAAAATAATGACTAAGAATTTCGTGTTTGCTGCTATATTGAAAAAATTTCACCGATCGTTCCATAGTGTGACATAGATTAGATGTATAGTGAGGGTCATTGTGCCAGAGTTCCCGTCTAGTTACACTCGGTAATCAAGCGAAGTTACGCGAACACTCTCACCATGAGTTCTCCTGGGTTTGGTAGCGCAAGTCTATATAGACTCATACGTGCATAAATACACATACACAAAACGGTCAGTATGCGCCGCGATCAATGCAGACTGCGGCTCACCAATCAACTGTTACTTTGCGCCGATATACTACGATGCTAAATACACCAGTATACTGGGTAGCTGGTCGCCTCGCTGATTACCCAATAACCGTGTAATAGATCGCCCATTACCTGGCGAGTCCCGGATGTGATGCGCCAGAGAGAGAGAGAGCCTCTCACATCCCGCTAACGCACTGTTTTCCCTCTACATGGACAACACTTCCCTCTATCTAGCCCTCCGCCACAGTTTCCGTTTTATCATACATTGTCATTATCAGAAATGGTGTATATCTGTTATAAAGCTCGCCAAGCTGACTGCTGGTCATGATAAATTGAATATAGTTCGCATGGAAGCTCATCCTGCGCTTCGTATCTATGTGTAATGCGATTCAATCCTACATCGATTATAAAGTAATTTAAGTATCAATGTCTCAATTGATTTTCAATTTTTTAATTTAATTTTCAGACACATTAGTGAGCAAAGGGACGAGATATATAACTGTACTTTTCGAATACATAACATTCCAGTTGAAATATTTCCTGTTTTCGGAGAGTTCGAATTTTTTCGAATTATTATCGCAGATAGAACGTGTATAATTTGGGTAAACTGCGCATATAATATTGGAGTAAAATTTACATTCCTCCAAAGAGATTTGGATGAAAAAAAGAAAAAAAAAAACTACCGAATTTCGAATGAAAAATGTCCAGTATCGTTGTTAATCATGATTTTTATCTGACAAAAAAAAAGAGGAGAGAAGAAAACATAAAACGGTAGTCAACCCACTTTGCATAGGAAGCGGTAGGCACTCGTATATGTATATATTATTCGAGGGTCCTAGTGCACTCGACGAATCAAAAGAAATAGTGGGGACGGAGGGAGAAAACATTCAACGACAAATGTCTGGTAAACAGGGAAATACGAGAGGAGATTATTCGATCCGTAGACTCTCAATAGACGCCTACACTTGGGATACCTCGAATATAACCAAAAACTTTCTCACATTCGTACGGATGCAAACACGAAAATGCTAATTCGTAAGCAGCACGTTTTAAGGTATGCCTTTTTCTCGTATATATACGACCACTCGGAACCAAATTCTACCATGCATGCGTCATGAGACAAGGAAAGAGAAAATACATAATTTTCTATACAGCTCAGTGGTGTACTACTCTAAGAGAAGAGCATATAGAAGTCAAGCATCCAGAAGAGATTGAAGTGCTTATTCAACAGTGTGCGCGTACACTCGACTCTCGCTTTCTCACCCCGATCTCCTTCTCCTTGTCCTTCGTCTTCGTTTTCTTTACTCGCTACAATCTTTTTTTTACTTTTGACACTCTTTATATTATTCAATAACTTTTGCTTCGTCGCAAGGGACGATCGAAATTAACAAATATCTTCTTTCAGTCATCGCTTTCGATGCTTCTCTCTTAAAAATGTTTTCTTATCTCACAATTGTTGCTGCTTGAAGGGACGTATCAAGGGGATCTCTTCGAAAGACCATTTCGTTTACGAGTTAATAAAATGACTTACTCTGACGTGATTTTAATCCGCCACTCATTCGTGATTTAGTCAGTCAATTTCACAGATTCCTTTCAACTGAATACGATTTGAAGTTTACTTTTTTTTAAATCGAGTTTATTTATCATTCTATGGTATTGAGTTTTGCAATACTTGAAGTGATATTTGAAATAACGAGGATGATGACGAGATAAAGTTTTGCATCACACTCCTCATTCGGTCAAACATCTTTTGTAAGAGCTTGTTATTGGTTACTACAGAAAACTCGACCTCTAAGAGCTCTTGGCTTTTGAAACTCTCTTCTATTTTGCGTAGCATAAGATTATAATTATCTGTGCTCCTTGTATTAATATCCACCAATTATGACAATTTTTTGAACTAACAGTGCATACGTTGTGAGCGAAATATTGACTACAATTTCGCAGTTTGCAATTTTTTAATATATTGTTTATACTAGAATAAAAAAAGAGTCTAAGTATTTCGATAAATGTTATTACCGAATATCGAATCCGCTGAATCTTTAGAACCTGAAGCGTTGGATATTAGTAGCAGAATGCTTAAAAAGTGATAAATTTTTGGCATAAATTCGAGACTATATAATATAAATTGAAAACGATAAATTAAACATGGCCCCTTTATAACAGTAGTTATACACTTGAATAAAATAACATTTGTGGAATTTCGAAAGCTCTTTGAAGATGATTGCTCCCTCGTGTAGACTCTCCATGGATTGTCTTCCAGCTTTTTAGTACTATAAAACCGTTATTTGATTCGGCACTTTTGATACAATATCTTTTCTATATGAGACCTCGATCACAGCAGCAATAGCAGCAGCAGTAAAGGTTGATAAAATGACAAATTAAAAGGGTCGGACACGTGGCTCTTTTGCTCTGTGAGTCGTCCATCTAAATACGTCTAATACCACCAATTGTGCTTACAGCGATCCCTCCCTCATGAGAACGACGCGTGGCTCATGGCATACTTGGACATCAAAATGATCGAAACAATGCTGTGAGCGATATAGAAATGCGAGATTGATGCCGCGCTAGTCTTGTGATTGTCAGGGCGTTAAATTTCCTCTGGATATTGCTACGTTGTCAATGGGTCTCGTAGAACGAGAGAATAATCAATGATGGTGTAAAATCATGGAAAAATTTTTGCTTGCATTTCACGCTTCTACGAATTATTTTTAGTTGGAGTCTTCAGAACCGTAAGTTCTACCACATGCAGCATTTCATGGAAAATCCGAGGAAAATAAGGCTTTTTAATTTTTTTGGTTTTTGCATATTTTTATAACTACTAAACTGAAACAAATGAACGAAAGGGCAACAACGAAACCACCGCCGTCGTCGACGACGACGACGACGAGCCGATAACGGGCGAGACGTGTGCGTGGTTACGCGCCGTTCGCCACGCATAATCGATAATCCATGAGGGTGCGCTGAGCAACTCGCTAGTGCGTCCTTGAACTCGCGTGAACGCGTGCTGACGATAAAGAAACAAGAAAAAATATATACGAAATCAAACGAAGAAGAAAAAAAAGCGGCAATTCGATCACAATATTGCAGAAGCATTCACAATTTATTCACTTATTGATATTAGATTGTAGGCTTCTTGAATTCCGACTATTTCTCACTCGATCGTGTATTTCATCGAGCATGAAAAACTTGTACGTGGATTTTTTTTCTTCTATCTATGTATAGCATTGTACGACTCGAGTAAGTTCTGTCATCTTTCATACGATACACGTACACGAAATATTGCAATACGAGTGAATATACGCCCCAAGGGTGTGTGCATATATCTATACATAGCTATGTTTATGTGTTATACACATAAATGAGGAAGCCAATGCTGTGAATTCTGGTGGCACTGTTGGAATAAGCGTATGGGATCAGGATTTCTATCTAGATAACGCAACGTGGATATGCGCGTTGTAGGGGGTCTCTTCCTCCCTTTCCTCCGTCCCTCACACAGTTTTCTAAAACACTACGAGTTGCTCATGCGGATAGGGACACCCGGGAGTTTTACGAGGGTACCTTGCGCGAGTTGATCGTGTTCAAAGCCCTAGCACCACCCGGTATAATATGGAAGTAAAATAAGGGCCGGGTTAGCCTACTCTGCTGCCTTTCCAGTATATCCCAAACTCGGTTCTATAGCTCTATATAATGGTATAAAAGTATATATATATACAACTTTTCAAACAGATTGTTCGCTTAGAGACAAACGGGCGCGAACGGTACACGAGATATTGATGTTAAGGTTTGGGAGATGCGCCCTGGTGATTTTAAGGAATCAATAAATGTATTTATGCATTTACGAAAGGTTGTGAACACGAGAAGGGCGTACGGTTGCACTAGTTTAGTTTCTAAGGCCGTGAGAGATACGCTCTTTGCGTTAATATGGTTGAAAAACACGCGGGTTTGTCTGCGTTCATGTCGTGCGTGCGTCGTTAGAGGCACCGTCATATATTTTGCATTTTTATTGCCGCAACGCGACCCTCCACATAGGAGCGCGCGGATACTTTGCTCTTTCCCTTTCACAACGTCCTAGTGCGAGTGATCGTTTATATATATAATAAAGGTTTATACAGCATAAGACGCTACCACATTTCTTCGTGTACGTATACGTGTCACGCACTCTGTCGCATAAATACGTCTTGTACACACCAAGAGGAAGAGTGACTGAATGTCAAGAAAGCGAGGAAATAAGAGAATCATAGAGCATGCACGCACCGCGTGTACGGTCTTCAAAAAGTTTTATATATCTTGGACGCTTTTTTTAATCTTCGAGTTTCACCGCACAGTTTTAGAGACAGGGTCACTCCCCGTTGATATTATCGGTTTGAAAAATCTCATTTTCGTTCTTCTGCGATCGTGTTTTTGTTTGTAATACAGAGGTCCCTCAACTCTTTTATTTTGTAGTTTATTGATAGTCATTATTATATATTTCACTCTCACGTTCGAAGAAATTTATATACGTGTGAACGATTACAAATATACGTGAGAGCATTGAAAATTAGTTTCTTAAATGCGACACTTCAAGTTACTGAACTTGAACAAAAACCTTCAATTTATTTAGAAATTTTTACATTCGATTGAACTTTCGTTGCTAAAGTGTAATGAGAACATTTTTATTAGCATGAATTTTGATAATACTTATCGTTCATTGGCCGAGTTTAATTTATTCAGGCGTCTCGAGTATTCGTCCTAACAGAAAAATGAAGTGCTCGCGGTTGTTCCGATAAGAATTACACGGATAAGTGCCATACGAAAGGACAGAAAAAACGAAGGAGTTTGGCGAGAATGAAGCAAGTTGTGTGCATATAGCAATTGAAAATTGTAATCTATTCGTATGCAGGTATAGGAAACGTGGTTGAATAGCTCTTTGCCGCGCTTCCAGTATTACAGTGTCTCGTATAATCCTCGGGTAATTAACGAGCATGCGGCGTTCAACGACGGGCGGAGGCGTCGGAATGATGAATTACCAGTGTGCTCTGTACCAAAGAGGACAGAGAGAGAGAGAGAGAGAGAAAGGGAGAGAGAGACAGAGAGAGAGAGAGAGAGAGAGGGAAAGTGAGAGAGACAGGTTAAAGTGAAAAAAGTGGAAAATCATTGAAGCGCACGGAAAGAGATGCCCGCGCGCCGATTGCTCATCGTTCAAAGTGCTAACTATATATGCACGCGTATAGCCACCGTACATTGCAAAAACACGTATTCAAATAAATCATAATATCTATATCCATTCAAACAGACATATCGAATAAAAAAGCGTAAGCTACCATAAATTAGTGTGCTAAATCCTTCGGGCCAATGCCTTTCAATTTCTTCGTTCTAAAAAAAAAAAAAGCACGTGCATTATTTGTATAACTATATATTTTATCCGCACAAGGGAGAAGCTTCGTAAAACCGGATGACTCGACGATATCTCTTGGCTACGGATATCCATACTGTTTTCCTCTCTTTCTTCCTTATTATATATAAAATGCTCTTTTCGCTCTTCGAAAGTGATCGAAGCTCACACCTCTAGTCTTTTAAATATTTATTTCACTTCAATCCAATAACGTGGCATCGCTATCTGCGGATTTTTCGATCAACGAGTATAGAGATTAATCGTCGAGAAAATAAAAATAAAAAAGCTAGAATAGCATAAAGAGCAAATGAGAATCGATGTGGAAGCTTGTCTCATCCATACAGATGAGCGAATCTGATAATATATACACTATACTAACGTATACAGGTGATCTATCATATTATGAATCGCGTGGTATAATCGTATAATCGTAATATCATAGTATAATCGTCGTTTTGATCACATCACGAGCTCCTGTGGCGGTATAAGATTATATACATGTGTATGTGTGAGTACAATCAATGGAACAGGTAACAATAGATATCGGGAGAGGTAAAATTTGCCTATGAATTCAATTTCTATGCACCTCTGTACCTCGTTGTCGACATCGATTGTTCGTAATAAAATGTATGTAGGCCAGAACGTCCTTATATATACTAACGGAACGGATTGTAGTGTGGACAGTATACGCAACGACAGCAATTGAGAGATGCAATAGTGGTCTCTCGATATTATTCACCTCCGTACTGTCGTGCATATAGAAATCAATAAATTTACCTATATACATATATATATGCGTGTATTTTTTTGGATTTGACAGCTAGTACAATAATATACAACGTTTAATTACACACCAACTCGTTCTCTGCGTTCTTTCTTACGCCTATAATTTCCCTACAGCTTTCTCATCTTCTAATTATACTATTTCAAAAGCTATCAGCACTTACGTCGCTCCTGTTTCACAGGAGCGATACGGATAAGCCACCTTCTTACACATACCGACTGATCCTTCAAGATATCAAACACCTACGTGCGTACTCTGAAGAATGCGATTGCGCGCAAAGAAGAGAAAAAAAGAGGATGCTCGAAAGCCATTTCTGTCTCTCGTTGGTCGTGTGCCTGCCTGGATGAAAATAAAAAAAACTGGTCCTGACCGTATCACGATCCTTCTGAAACGGGATAGATAGCACAGGTACTATTTATTCCTAGGAATAATATCTGTTTGTGTGTGTCTCTAAACTTAATCGACGAATGAGAATGTTAATCCTCTCGGGAACGAAAAGAATTATCATTAGTAAATGGAATTCATGTGTATCTGGATTTGTGCTGCAAAGATATCGCAATGGAATGACCATAGAATTCAGTTGAAATATAAAACACACCGTAACGTAAGCTCAAGACGCAAAACTTTACAGTAGTCGTAGGTAAAGTTAATTGCTACGGTAATTTCTCGTCTTACTTCACGCGCATGCTCTCGTTGCTATATGTTCGTGTAACGACGACATAGAACGCACAACTTTCACACTACAGTCATGTATACCAACGACGTGCTCTCACAGTATCACTCGTATCTAGGATTCTACACCTATATAAAGCCGCGAAATTGCGGTCTACTATAAAACTTATATGTATGTAAATACATATATATGTCGACGACCAGTTTGTATAGATATATAGAATAATATGAACGAGACAACTATTTGCTCGCGGCGAAAAGAGTAACGATTATTCCCGTCTACGTGGCTAATTTGCCATCGCGTTTATATTGCACCCGTTTGCAATAGAGGCACCAAGTTACGACGACGCCGATCACGACGTGTCGCTTATCGAGTCGCGATTTCAAAGGCGTTTTCCCTAACGTAGCCTCACTTTGTGTTACTTCAAGAGTATTGATAGTATAACTGTACCTATATGTTTTTAAACTCGGCGATGTGTGATAAAAAGTGTTACCGGAAAGTAGAGGAATAAAAAACAAAAAGCTGTTAAGTTAGAGTTACGATTATTTGAAGTGATTTCGGAGCATTGTAAATCGCTTAAATTGAAGCTCGTTACTGCCTCAATGTTTTTCTCTTTGTGTCTTTTTTTTTTTTTTAATTGCTCGATCAACATTGCCCGGAAAATCACCATGAGACCGTTCGATAAAAAAAGAGATCGATCGCTCGATTCATTCAACAGCTGACAATTCTGTGTGCATATATTTATAGATTTATAAGGGTTCAAGCGAGGAGCAAAGAGAAATACAAAAGTTCTTGGGCGAACATGCAAACATATTTATGTATTTTTAGGTTCGTGAACGAGAGTCTTGAATTAACACCGTCGAATGTTCGATGGAGCACAAACAAATCGATTATATATAGTGTGTAAGGCTATCGAGACTGTTATACATGCTGAATAAAAAATAAAAAGATAGTGCAAGTACGAGTGAATGATTCTCTCGTTGAAAATGATGAATCACGAGAATTTTCGTTACAAGCGCTCGTTTGCTAAGATATTCTTAACGGTGTATTCATCGTTGAGAGCACAGTCCCAATATATGCGTACCTTTGATGTAGTACATCGATGAATACACCGTTGAATTCGTATCTGGAAGCATCGATTTTACGGGGGGTAATCGAAACGATACCAAAGTTTCGGTATTTCTTTTAACTTTCAGTGCTTCGAGCAGATTGGATGAGAAAAATAAGTTGGAAGTTGAATGGGAAAGATTAATATTAGCAAAAATGTGGGAACATTTGGTTGCAATGAAACTTAATTACTAAATCCTCAATGGTTGACATCACACGGATTGAGGCAAGAATTGCTAGCAAAAAATACTCGAGTATCTTAGATCATGAAATTATGTGAGAATCCACATGCGGAGTTTTTTGAGTCTCGCGCAACCGCACCGGGGATGAGAACAAAATGTAGTTGAGAAAACGAGTGATCCGAGCAAGCGGCAAGAGTGAATGCTATCTCATGTCTCTTGTTTGTCGGGGGATTGGGTCATCGTTGTCGTCGAGTAAACGAAACGTTAGCTGGACAAATAGCCTCGGGGGCCCACGAATATCCAGCGTACGCTGTATCCCGAACCATGTACCGAAGGCTTTCGTATATATCGACCGTATATATACATACATATATATTTATTTTTTTCATCGTTTGCAAACGCGCCGCTCCACTTTTTTACCCTCGTTTTAGTCGGCGGTTTTTTCTGATTGTACAGGACCAGCGTAATATGCATATACACGATCGAACCCACCCTCGTTCATTATTGATTTTCAATTTATACAAGATAAATGGGAATCCGTTTTATGATATTAAAAAAATGTCTAAAGATGACAAAGATAAGAAAACTGGTTATAGAAAAAATAAATGTTCCATCAACGTTTTATTTTTCGAGTTATAATTTTTAATGCAAGTATGTAACGTTTTATTTGTCATAGTGGATTCCCTTTTTTTCCATCTCGCGCTTTTCAGTCATCGTCATCGTTGTTTTTTTTATTTATTTTTTATTTTCTTTCGTTTTTAGTTAGACGAGACGTTCGTCTCGCGAGTGCATTTGTACGAAGAGAGTGTTTTATTCATCGGGTGTCTGGACGCGTCTTCCCTCACCATGCCTTAGAATACTGCTCGCAACCCTTTATATACTTTATACGGATCTTTACACATCCACACATACCTGTGATACAAATACACACAAAGTGCACATGTGTATAGTCGCACCTCGCGATAGCTTTCTCATAGTGAAGAATCCAAGCTCGTTGGGAGGTTGGAGAGGATTGCAAGGGAGAAAGAGGGTAAAAAAACTCGTTATATTAGGGAAGGCAGACGTGAATGGACGTCGGTAATTATGGCGTGCATTACTCATGACGGGGCGAAAGCTCGGCTCGCCTTCTGCTGTTAGTTCGTTCACCGGTGGTTTGCTTGGCCAGCTTCGTGGCTTCCTAGTGTTCGCGTGTGTGTATATATATATATTTATAAGGGCTTACGAACCTGACGAGATTCTCGGCCAGGGGTTAAAAGGCCTAGGCTACGTGCTAGCTCGCGGCAACCAACGCACAGCTGACGTTGGTCAAGTTTGCCAAGAGTAGAGGGTGGCTCATGTTGTTTTTCCTACCTACTTCTTTTTTAATCTTTCCTTGTTTGGGTTTATCTTCTTTTCTCGTGAAACGTTTAATGGAATACTCCACAGAGAACTGTTCTGCAACGGAACGTTGTCTGATATTATAGCAAATCCCTGAAGAGGAAACTCGTTAACCCAAAAAAAAAAAAAAAATGTTCTAGATGTTCAAAAGTGCATTATATACAGCGAAGTATTTGAAAGTGCAAAATTTCACGCTTTCCTTAATCAATAAGTATGCATATCCTAAAATATCTAATTCAGTAGATGGGCGCATGTGTGACAAAAAAAAATGGTTACTTTAAGCTACTCGATATTTTTTTGAAGTTTCATTAAGGTATTTTTTTCAGTCTGAGCCATTGTTCCGATTTGGACATAATTTAATTACTGTTTACAAATTTATGTCATTCTTGATATTATTCCCTTTTAAAAGCCGGTTTGCTGTTGATTCAATAATTATTAATGACATAATAGATCGCTAAGATACCATTAATGTTATAGAGAGTTTAAAGAAAAACAGTAGCTCGAGACAATAGTAGACCCGAGCAGAAACGTGTTGCTCGTGCGGCTACAATGCACAGAACCACAAAGCTGTTCTCTGGCAACGAATGGCTTTATTAGGGTACAATCGTGCGGTTCTGGCTCTTTGGTCCTTCGTGGTTTGTATTACTCGTGTACCAAGTAGCACCGGGCTCTCGTGTGTGTCCGAGAGACAGGCAAGCGTCCATCTTCGCACTCTTCTCATCCCCTTCCGTCCTCGCCGCCCTCTCCTTAAGGTCATACACAGAGGGTGTGTTGTCCGCGATGCGCGACAGGCTCAATGTACGCCGCGCTGAGTCCAAGACTCACATACGCGGAGAACAACATGGACCTTTGTTCCTCCAAATGTGTATGCTTGCTCACATGTTTGTGTGTGTTCTTACTCGTACTACGCTCATATACGTACACTTTATTGAAATATACTCAGCTGAACATTCGTTCTCTAGTTTCTCAAGGATTATACTTATAAATTTATATGCAAATATGGACCCCCAATTTAAGTTTAATCAGCAGCTGTATGCATTTTTTGAGATTCACGATTGGCACAAGTATGATTTGAATAATCGTTGACTTCATTGTTACACGAGTGACGTCCATATATATACATATGCTGTTCATTGCCTACAAGCACAACGAGCGCATTATCGCCATTGTCCTATAGTGCGTGAATTGTATACTAAATCGTCGATTATTATTCGTCGCGATTGATTTATGCTCGCCACTACTAATTTCTCTCGTTCAGAATAAGACGCTCAATTATTTCTCCATTGTGAAGCGAAATGAAGAAAAAGTAAAAGTTTGACACAGAGCACGATCTTTTTGACCCCGCGCGGTACTATATTATTAATTCCATTTCCAATATATCGGCTTTTCGTTATATATCTGAACACGAGCATTTACGGCAATCAGTTTTTCTTCTATTTTCATCGTGAATCAATTAAGGTTATGAATGAGCGACAAAAGAAAGAATGAGCGAGAGCGAGAGAGAGAGAGAGAGGGGGGGGGGCGAGAAAATACGGAGGTAAATAATGAAGCTTGGAGCAGGAGTTCTTCGACAGCAGGCTGAATTTTGTGCATTCATCTCGATTTTCACATAAGCTCGCCTATTTATTCGCTCCTTTTGTTTTATGAGTTTTGCCGGTTTGGTGATTATTTTTGTTTTTCAACCACAGTCTGTACGGTATTATTCGAGCATTAAAGAATCAAATGTCCAATTAGGTCGGTTGCAAATTCGTTATACTCGGAATAATGCATCTGTGCATTCGTTCTCATTGCTTCGTAAAGGGAAAATGCGGAGTGTTACGATACGGGGAGAGGAGGGAAGAGCGAGGGAGGGTTTTGACTCCCCAGCACCGCAAAACTCTCGTTCTGTCTCTCGCGTATTTACATACATTCATATTCATATCAGGCAGTTTTTTTTTTACGAGGCACAACGGAACGAAACGAAATAGAAGAGGCGGAATACATACACGTATACGGGCTTAAAAAACCTTTTTGCGATACTCACAACCGGCCCTAGCCTCACTCCTCTTCCCTAAACCTTTATTCTTCTGGCATGAGCGGAAATATTAATGTATTCAAGGCCGCGCCTCCTCTGTGACATGCGGGGGAGTAACCACCCGGTAAAACACTGTTTTGCGCGCGTGTCATGTGACTCGGGAAGCTCAAACATCACGATGACTCGCAATGTCAGGATGCAAGAGGCTGTAAGTCGGATTGCTGAAACGTCTTTGCGCAGGACACGATTAAATTTTCAATCAATTATTTCAGAATAATAATTTTTATTTGTGATACAGAAAAAAAGGCCTTTTCAATTATTTTTGTGACACTCAATAGAAGAATCGATTTTTTTCTTCTTAGTATTTCTATTATAGTTATAAACCGTTGGAACGAACCAACTTCGTTTTGAAAGTCACGCGGGATGCCAAAGATAATCGGGCGTAATATTAAAATCGACCCATCGAAACTATCAATTCTGGGCGTAATGAACGATTCAAGCCCTTTCTCGCATGCTATTACAGCCCAGTAACGAAGCGGCATTCTTCGTCACACAAACAGCAATGCTATGTATAGATACAATGTGAGGTGCGGCGACTGACCAAAGAAAGTGTATATAGAAGCAAAAAGGCTGCCACATAAACGGCTACCACATGCAATAATATGAATATCAAATGTATAAATATAAATATATTAATTCATATGCGTGTGGATCTCGGAAGAGCACAAATGATCTGGAAGAGAATGTTAGCCCGGAGCGAAGCAATCATCGTGCATTGATTTCGACCGCAGAGACTAATCGAGCGGCAATGCAAATGCGTGCCTTTTTAAGAGACCTCGTAAATATTACGAGGTAGAGATTCGCAATGTCTTTTCTTCGGGCTGCTGCTCTATGAGATCCACAAGTATACAGTTATCCATAAATGCATGTATTCAACGTTGCAGCAAGACAAAGAACGAACTGTTTTTCTCGATGCAAATATTAAAAGTTTTCACTGAAACATCACATGTGTACACGCCATAAAGAAAAAAAAAATGAAAACAGATATTACGTATTTGAGGAAGAAAAGAATTCAGCATCAAGCCACACGCGACAGACGAGTCACCACGATAAATATACTGCTTGTTTTGAACACATGAACGTTTGGGGTAGAAAAATAAACATTTCCTCATTTGTACTTGCCCAAAGAGTACATTTAAAAAAAAATTCGAAGCTGTATCAACAGAGGGTTGTTTATTTAAATTGGGACGCGTTCAATCCACATACATTTTTCAATAATAATTGACGTAAATTGGTAACATTTTTAGAATGTTCGAAAATGTAAATGTTGTCGTATATATTTGGTAAGCTTGGGCATTGTGACTCGTAAGGTTAATTGATTTATTCTCATACAAGAAATTAATGTACGAGATATTTTTGAACTGTTGTATGGTTTACATCGTTAAAATACGACGCAGATTATTTTTTCTAAATATGTACATGGACAACAGTTTTCTTTTTAAACACTGAAGGGTTCGTGATAAAGATTTAAAACAAAGGTTCGTCCGAATCGACTGACCGAATCGAAAGAAAAATGAAAATAATGATAGTAAGAAAAAAGAACTCCATTGAATTTCCAATTACAGTTCAACATAAATACTCTTTCGTTTTAGCCTAAAACGTACAGTGAAGAATAAAATAAAGAATCAAAGTAGTGGAAACAAAATAATTGTTCATAAAATGTCTCATATATACGAGATATTCAGGGAAAGAGAAAGAGAGAGAAGAAAGATTTCTCGTGTGTTCACGGCTGCGTACACAAGTTGTACAAACGCAGCAAAGATTTATGGTCTTGTGCCACACGCGAAGATGCGCGTAGAGTGTATGTACATTGAGAGCAGGGCGAGGTACATGTTTAGGAAGAAAGAGAGAGAGAGAGAGAGAAGAAAAGGGACGAGGAAGGAAAGAAGATGAGACACACATCGCGGTTTTATTCCGTAACCCACCGCTCTTCCGGATCTTTGAACCGTGACCGAGGCATACATCGTATAATCTTCTTTAGTTAGTGTACGCGCGAGTGTCCTGGATAAAGAACGTTTGTTGTTGCACCAAGAGTGCACTCAGAGATCGACGACAAGAATACACATTTGTGTGTTACTGTATGAATATATAGATATATATTCAGCCTACCTTGTACACGCTTGGTATTACACGTCAAAATTGTAAAAAAAAAGTGCATATAATAGGCATAGAAAACTAGAGTTTTCTTCGTAGGCAAATTTAACGGAGACAGTCGCAAAAGAGAAGCATGTATACTAACCAAATCTCGCAACAATTTGTGACGAGAACATTCTTGTCAAAGGAATAAACATATGCACCGTTCGCAAAGATGAGAAAACACAATTGATGGCTATAATATTTGTAAAATCCACAAAATACATGGAGAAACTCAATTATGGATTTCATCGGTCCATCACTTCCTTTGTACGATTTTGCTCTTCTCGGTAGAAATGCAACGAGGTTATTATTTGTCCGTCCGAAAAAAAAAAATCGGGATTACCCGTCAGACGTCCAAATCTCCGGAAAAATGTTGCGATTATTCAACGTCGCTCCATAAGCGTCAGGGCGTTAGACGTAAAACTTTCTTTATTTTTTTTTCTTTTGCTTCTGATTTAAAATTCCTGCCACGTGGTTTGAGTGCAAGAAGCGTTTGGCGAACCGGAAGGGTCCGTTTAAGATTCGGTCCCGTATGCGGTACGTAAAAATGTATGGGTTCAAAGTGGATGAAAAATCCGACCTTGGCCTTCACCAAAGGCCCAAAGTAAAGCCTTGTACTCTTTTTTTGACATTATACCGACTCAATAATGTTGTGTGTATGTGTAGCGGTGGGCTTACGAGGTGTCGAATGAATGGATTCCATTGATGATGTGCTACGAGAGAACAGAATGAAGGGAACCCCATAAAGTGTACCAGCTGCTTTGGGACTGAGCGTCGAAAAGTAGGCGCCTCAACGCTTGCTTTCTATACGAGGGCGGTACCTGAAAATGTGCGCAAGGTACGAGAGAGAGAGAGAGAGAGATATAATACATTTGCCGCAACTCTTATCCCGTCGTTTCATGCACAATTGTTACGCATCTGCGGGCGTCGTAAAGTTCGACAACATTTCGGGGGATACGAATCTCAGGTAGAAAGAGCACCTGCATTTCACTAACGAAAATAAACGACTGTAACTTGTTTATAGGGAAAAAAGAAAAAAATAATAATAATAATATCAATAGAATGAAACGAAAAACAATCTGTAATTAAAATGCTTTTTTCAATGCCTTGAAAAAGGTAAAAACTTGCGACTATACCTAGCAGATACTCTATAACAGTATTCCGATGTCCATTCCAACAGAAAAGAATAAATAAAATAGCAGAGTAAGAAACAACAAGATGTAAAAGTGTCGAATAAATCGTGAGGCCATTTTGCAAGGTGAGAGGTTTGAGGTTAAACGAAGCGATCTGTCGAGTTTATCGATCACAGCGCGGGCTGAGAGAAGCATGCATATGAGAGAGAAAGAAAGAGTACAAAACGAAGGCGCACCCCCATAGCGTAAAGTTATATCAAGTTGGAGCAAGAAAGTACGTTCGACAATTGCGACCGAGCATCAGCAACCCACAGTTAGAAGTTGCTTACATATATATACTCTATTTATATGTGTGATTATTTCTGTGATATATATGAACGGCATATATAAGTGAGCTTGTGAAGCGACCCCTGACATTGCGGAGCAGACCATATCTAGGCGAGCAAGCAAATACCCTACGTCAATTCCTTATACAAGTCTTAAGATTGCCTTCATCCTTGGTGGTTGCTTCAGCAAAGGGGCTGGCGCGTGAGCTTTCGCAATTGTGGGGGTGAGTCGTCGTCAATGTTGTCGTCGTTCTCATCGTCGTAGTATTTGGCGTTCATAATGGTAAAGTGCAGTAATACGATCGCTTCAGGGCTCTAGATTAATAGTTTCCTGGAAGCCACCGGGGGAGGCGTAGGGGGTTTGAGGAAGCAGAGAGAGAGAGAAAGAGAGATATGTGGAGGCACGGGTGAGCATGATTTCCTGGGGTTATCCATCCTCCTCGTAGGTTGAGAGGAATCGGGGCAAAGAAGCTGGTACTGTGGGGAGAGAAGGGAATAGCAAAAGGGCGAGAGAAAGAAGATCGAGTGCAGAAATAAAAGGAAGGAAGAAAGAAAGAGAGAACAGGGCTATACCGGGAGATCCGTGGGTTATGGAGGGTGAATTTCGTGTTAAGGGAAGGTGCGAATAATTTCTCTGTCCCCGCGCGTAACGGAATGGTTCTAATGCTAGGGCTCACAGGAGAGAAGACGATGGGGAAGAAGAAAGAATAAGGCAAAAAGGGAGACGAGCGAAGACGATAGAGGGTTTCGAAGCTTTCGGTCTTTATGTGTGCAAATGCGTGTGTGTGTGTTCTGTAAATGCGTGTGCGTGTGCGCATCGACCTAAGACAGGGCTCGTGGGTTGCCGAAAAATGCGAGGGTGAACACAGAGAACTCGCCATATCGAGCGGTCGTCAACGCGCTCTTACCACGAAGACGTTTGTTTTTATTCTTGGGTTATAGCACACAAGCTTTCGGACGATGATATTACAGTGGCGCTCATTTTGCCTATTACAGCTTTTTTTCACGACGCAGCTTCATTTTACATTAAAGAAAAATGACAGCCATTTATGAGAGAAAACAGAAACTTACCTAAGAATGCAATCCCGCAGCGTAATTAGTACAGATTCGCGTGTTGAACGAAATGAACAATAAAAAAAAAGAGTCTAACCGGATGAATTCCTCTCGTTTCTTTGGCACCAGAATTCCCTTTGCTTTTCCCGTACAAATTGCCATCTAGTGCAGTTTACCAGGAATACGAAGAGACCTTTGTGAGTCTCCCAACGGAAGAGCGGAGAATCGAGAACGAATCTATACCAAGGAAGAAAAGAAGCCGGGAGGATTCTGTGTTTCTCGGTGCACCTCTGGAGAACAGCGACGACATCCAAGTCGTCGAAGGAGTAAAAAGAGAGAGAAAAAGAGAGAAAGAGCAAGAAAGACAAGGACAAGAAAACTTGTGTAGACCATGTCTCGGTACGAGAAGAAGAGAGAAGAGGAGGAAAAGAGAAATGAGTCTCTATATTCGTCTTTTATCATGGATCTTTCATCTCGTTCCAGGTCAGAGGACATCCGCGGCAATGCTCTCACAGCCGGAGCAGAAGCAAGCAGCGGTATACGGTGTTTCAAGACACACAGGAGTGTGTACTCCTGTAGTGGAAGAAGAATCGAAGCCATAGAAGAGAGAACTCTGCCCGCGAGGAGGTCGGACGATTCCTAATGCGGAGCAAACACAACTGGAAATCGAATCGGATGAACCGATCTCCGGGTTTGTGGCCGTTGTATTCCCTTTCTCCGTCTTTCTTTCGATCCCTCCCGCGAGGTTAACTACGGTTCGTGGAGCACGGTAGGCTGGGATTTTGTATTGCGCAGAGCTTCTATTATACATATACAAACAATATATATTTGTGTGTTACTACCACGGGACAAATCAATCCGCTCCCGTGATCCGTCCAATCTGGAGAATGTCCCCGCGGGGTGGAAAAGTCTCAGCAATCTACGGATCCGATCTACTCGGGAAGAGACCGATTTCTTTACGTGCGAAAGAGTCGCTTCTCGTACTTCGTATATATATTTATTCACGTATTTTGTGATCGAGGAAGAAGGTCTGCAGGATCGCGATGTGTTTTCCTGCTGTGGACGGATGAAACGCGGGACAAGATGACACGAATTCTGCTCTTTCATTCCAAAAATCCCCGTCTAGCTACGTATACATTTATATGTAATATATACACACAACCGAAAATTTCTTGACTATATCCTAGAGATCAAAGTGCACCTTCCCTTTAGAATTTACACACGCACTCTCGTATCCGCTTCGATGGGCTTACTTGAAGAGATTCTCAGCAACAGGTATAACCTTAGTTCGTGTGTGTGTGTCTGTGTGTGTGTAGTATTCGGATCGTAGATCAAGAGACTGATTTTAATCCACTTATCCGATGTACAGGGTATTTTGATGATATTCACTCGAGTTTTTAGTAAATAAACCGTTCAATAAGTAACCATCCTATTTTGTGAATTTACAGATACGTTTTTACTGATATGTCTTAGTATGCTAATCAAAACGAAGAGACGGACAAAGAAATGTTGTTTTTTTTTTTTTTTTAAACGATGTTTTGCATTTCGTAAACGTTATTGCGGTTAATATTTTTGTAGAATTCACGAGCAAAAAAGAGAAGATCGAAAGAGCCGAGATATGAGAAACCCTGGATAGAGTCTCCCCGGAGAGTCGTATACGCAACGAAGCGCTTGCTCGTGCTTCTTGGGGGTAAGGGCAGGCGATGGTACAGAGCTGAAGACGCGTTTATACACACCAAGCTTCCTGCATTTCGTCGTATACCGAGTTCTCCTTGTGTGCTTTCTCAGAGAGAAAAAGTTTGGTGTCTTTTGTGCGTCAGCATTACTCTTATAGCAAAAAAAAAAAAGAGATGGTGGTCTTTAGGAGAAAAGATGTCGGAAAAAGTTATACAGACGATGTAGAAAAACGTGGGGAATACTATGCGAGAATCGATCACCAAGTGCGTCCACGTACGCACGAACATGCTGTGCCCTTTTACTCGAACCAACGTGTTGTACGGTAGATAGGAATATAGTATAGGGAGGAAATCGGCAGACGTTATCGAAGGGTGAATTCTCAAGAAACTTGTGTGTCTTACATTTGATATCCTATATTTTATATGGCGATATTGGACATATATCTGGAGATATAATATACGATCCAAGGGCCTAAACACTTAAACAAATGCTTCGTATAATATTGGTATATCCATTTCCTTACGAGAGGGCTCGAACTAATGCACAGATGGAAAAATGTCTCGCTGTACGGATACGTTAGAGGAAGGAAGAGGGAAAGATCTCGACGTGTATATGCGAATTTCGTGAAATATAAAAAGAAATTCGTCAAAGTATACAGTAGAGAGGGGAAAAAAGAAAGAAGCGTAGGGTTTGTAGCTTATATCGGCCGAATAAGACGTATGTATATATGATGTGTTAAAAACATATTTATACATATTAGGCACGAGGGTGAAGAAACATGAAGAATGAGGATGAGGGAAGAAGATGATGCTTTGCTTCTGGCGCTGCTATGTTTCCTACGATACCGCATTCTGTTAGGGAGCGTGGGTTCAGTCTGCCGGTGAATTGCGGGTGTGCAGTGACCCTCAAAACTAAACTGTTACCGCCCTCGGGGCTTTCCTGCCGCGGCAAAGAAAAAGAAGAAGAAGAAGAAGAAGAAGAAGTGGAAGAAGACCGGGTCGACAACGACGAAGGCGATGACGATGGGCCGATGAAGGCTGAGGAAGAAGGCGGGAAGGGTCTTGAAGCAAGATGAAGATGAGAAACGGAGTATAAGATAGGGAAGCAAAAGAAAGTCAAAGGCCCGAAGGTAAAACGCTCTCATAGGCATCGACCGCCCGAGGGAAAGCTCTGTGCTCTATAGCGTCACCACTATAACGTCACCACCGAGGAGGGATCCGCGACTTCATTCTATTTGATATTTGATTAAAGTTAACTTTGATTTACCCAGCCATAGGAACGGGAGAAGAGCGACAGTCAGCAGTGGTGAGGATCTGTTTGTGCGAAGAAGTGATATATTTCTGTCATATATATATATATATGTGTGTGCATGCTGTAGAATTATATATTTTACGTATACAGTGCTTTGCAGAAAAAGAGAGGGAAACTTTCAGCCGCTATACAGTAAACTTTTAGATTCATCCCCCTGTTTTCCCCCTCGGTATAAAAGCTGAGAGCCAGTGATTTTACGGAGCAAGCGTCCGGGCAAGAGTTCCTTCATTTGTCTTTTAATTATTTGCCTGGCGTTAGAAGAATTTACTACTGGCATTTTATTTTATTTTATTCTTTTTCACTTTTTTTTTCTTTACCTCGTCTGCTTGAAATACTATTGCCTTTCCCCCGTTACTTCATCGTTTTCGACGTACCCCGTGTGCCCAGACGCTCAGGTATTTCCTGTTAATATTTCATCTAGCTGGACGTAAAATATTAAATTCGAAATTTAATTAAATTTGTGTATGTGACGAATAAGCCAAGGTTTTGTACGACATAGATTACGAATTATACAGAAGAATTTACGATGAAAAAAAAAAAAAAAAAAAAAAAAATTGGAAAAGGTTCGAATGTGTAAAACTTTGAAAAATTCAAGAAGCAATGCGAGAAGGGGCGCATATGTAGATGAGATTCTGGAACAGGAGAACCTCTGTGTTTTTGCTCGTGTGAAAGCTTCGCTCTGTATGTGCTCGCTTTTGTCGGGGTCATCGCCTCGCTCGCTCGATCCCCCGGGAAAACAAAGAATAGCCTCCTGCGTTAATGCTCGCTCAGGAATATATGTATATACACAGAGAGAGGACAAGAGTTCTGTCGAGAAGCAATGGCCAGAACACACATGTATATATATGGCAACAAACCACACCACCATTACCGTGTATCGAGTCATTACTTACGTACGCCCACGTCTAGGCTCTCCAGTCTCTCTGTCTTTTTCTCGTTCGAGCGAATGTTCTTGATTTCTACCACTTTATAGAGCATCGAAAGAAAGAAAGATAGACACAAAGATACTAAGAGAAAGGGAGGGATAGAGAAAAACGAGATATAGAGGGTGTAAAGTTTCCTGATTACTAAACTTTTCCGATTCGACCAACGACCGGAGATTCGATCAGGCACTCCAACGCGAGACTCTCGTAGCGTGCACTCTTAAGCTCAATGCGCGTTCCATCTCACCGAGAAACCAAAAGATCCAAGAAACTTCACAAGATGTATATACACTCTCATTCTCAGTGCGAACATCGGGAACCGTGAGATGGTGTCATTGGAGTGAGAGTACGTACGTGTGTTCGAATACAGTTATATAAGGTACACCTAGACGCACTAGCACACGTACATTACTATTTCGAACTTCCGGCATTTTCGTTAGGAGTCCGAGAAGAGCACATTTTTCGTGGTTCAGCTCGAATTTTACTGAGATTGCGAAAGAGAGAGAGTCGAAAAGGACTTAGCGAAAGCAGAGAACATACCAAAAGTACGATCGAAAAGAAACGAGACAATTATTTTCCTCGTCATTTACTTCTGATGAGAAACGAGGGTGGAAAAGAATTTGATGCGCAATATGTCGGCGTATGTGTATATATATATTGCATGAAGTTTCAATCTTTCATGAATTTCCACGGTGGCCGAAGCTGTTCATGTTTTTCGGGAGTCGGAAACATCGGCGAAAAGCAGCTTCACCAAAAGGAGAAAATAGAGAAACGCGCGAGAGGGCAAGGTCGAAAAGTGCTCTCGTGAATTCCAGCGTCAGTTTTAAAGGATGTGCTCTCGTACTCCACGGTAAAAGGCAGACCACACCGCACGCGAGTGCAGCTAGATCCTGGGGCGAAAAGATTTACGCGGGTCCGAAGGCCAATTGCGCTAACCTCTCTTCGGATTCTCTCTTTCGCCCCTCATTTCTTTCTCTCTTACTCTCTTTTCAGCTTCTCTTTGGACCGTGCTCTCTTTACTGAGATCGAGGGAGCCAGTATTTACGAGACAAGTGCAAACGCGCTCGGCAGAGACGACGTTCAACTGTCCCGCCATTTGCGATCCAACCGCTACGAACTTTTGCTGGGAGCAATGAAAGAGTTAGAGCCAAGCCCGTGCAAGGAGAATATGAAAAAACGAGACCGTAAAAAAATATGAAACTGTATGTATATATAAAAGGGCAACGAAATGATGAATCATAAAACGAGCCGTAATTAATTAGGCAGGATTGCATTGGCAACGGTGGCACGCGAGACTCTACGGAGACTCGTTAAAACGTCGTGTATTTTCTCGCTAGTGAAATTCTCTCGTGTTTACGCATAAATGCATATATGTATACATAAACACATGGTCTACGTGTACATGCAAGATAAAATGTTTGCCACGCATTGTTGGCCGTTTACTCTTGAATATGATATCGGTAAAACGTACGATCCAACTATGAAGTATTTGAGCCCGTAAAACAAACCATTTCTTTACTCGACTTGGAAAAACTACAAGAATTTTGTTTACCAATCAATGCATCGACTGTCGATTAACAGAAAAAATATATATTGAGAAAGAACAGAATATTGATTTTGGGAGATAAATTGAAAGAAATAATTCGAATAGTTTAATCAGAAATCAATGTGTTAATAATCAATTCTGCATGATTGTAAATTCTCACGGAGGAAAATCATGCCCGTCAAATGCACACAAATAAATAATTGCACAGAGTGCATTTATTTACCTGTAGTAATAGACGTGGGCTAGTGTAAATTTGAGATTGGAAAAAAAAGTTGCACCGCATCGTACGAAAAGCGATATTCCGGCTGCTTGAATAAATAAAGTTTTCGAGCGTGTTCTCCCGTCTTTCTTTTCCACCTGCGGGTATATATCTTGAGTAGTGGTTTTCCAGTTAATGGTAGAGGAGCACGCGTCCCAGTTGTCGGAGATAGGGAGCCAAGTAAAGCGTAAAAGAGGTTAAACGAGAATCAACCGTATGCAAATCCTTTGTACAGGGTAGAATGGGTAAAAAGGAAAAGGATCGGGTGAATCGAGCAAACACACGGGGGGGGGGTGTAGGCAAAAATAAATTTTCTACGTTAATTCGTTTCTCGGTTGTGCTAAATTTTCTGGCTCCACACACACAAAACCAGTAGCTCGTTGTTGCGGCCATTAAAAGAAAAGCCCCACAAATGCGAGAAATCCTTTGGGGGAAGGAGTGGGCAAAAAAAAATTATTGGAGGGTCTTGGAAGAATTATGCACTTGCGAGGCTATATACCCTGATAAATTGATGGTCCTCCGCATTGTTTTTTATCGTGCAAGTATATTCTGAAGCTCGTAAAAAAAAAAAAAAAAATCTGAAAACTTTTTGTTCGCTTTGGGAAACACAAAACTTTATACGTTACCCCAGTAACCATGACTCCCAAAAATCGCGCCAGAGTTTCAGCCAACATTAAATTCGTTCTTGTGACTCTTACCTGAAACATACAAAAAAAATATTCTTATTATTATGATGGTTGTTACATTGGCGATAAGAAATAGCATTCAAAATTCTGCATTTATTCGCGAAGTGTAGGTAAAATTGTTTATTAACAGCAGTACATACAACTCGACGATTTATCAGCGGGGCCTTTATGAGCCCTGTAATATTTCAATCCACTCTTTTTACCGGCGTCTATTCATATTTTTCTATTCACTTTCCGCATACATACGCGTATATGAACATAATATATATATATGTATATATTTTTTGAAATGGTTTTCTGTATAGCTCAGTCGATGAGTATATACGTTATCGATACAGAATCGACGATGTTCGATACATAACGGGAAATACGAGGGAGAATGAAGCAGCTTCGCTCTTTTCGCACAAAAGGGATGCACCCGATGGAGTATCACGGGTCACGCGCCATTTTTGTCGATGTACATGGCAAAGTGTGGTAGTTGCAGTGCAGGAGTGTATCAATACTTTTTTCTGTTCCTATTGCCTTTGTCTCTTTTTCCCTGTCTTTCTCGCTCATTCTCTGTGCGTATCTCTATACTTCTCTTTTTCTTTTGGGAGGTGAATTTTTTTTTTTCGAGAGGAAAAAGTTCCGGTCGTCCATTTTCCAGGATGAGGCTTTGATGCAACAGAGAACGGAGGCGACGGATTCGACAACGTATAGACACGTGAATACGCGTTTTACATCGTCAATATTCTATATAGTCCGGAGATCGTATGCATGTGTGTATAGAAATATGTGTGCGTGTGTGTGCACGCGTGTGTATACATGGATTGAGAAGAGATGCTTTGATCTTTGACACGGTAAGCTCTATGCCGAAGAGAATGCAGCTCACCATAGGCTGTGCATCACCGCATGAGTTCTCTGTCCATCATCGTTACGCCCAACGAACCCAGTGTATGCATACAGATATACATAAACACACAATAATAAACGCAAGTTATTACTGACAAAGCGAATTTGCTGACCTAGCCTGCAGCGTTTTGCCAGCGGCAAATTACACCGGACCAGACAAATATATTTCTATAGTCTCAAACACTAATTTCAAGTTTATTTTGACGATGGACCGACAGATATTCATTGAAAAGAAGAGGCACATGGGCACGCGTACACGCATGTAAAAAGCGAATAAATTAAAATTCAATTTTCTTTCTACGTTCCACTCTTACATATTAAAATTTATCTTTTACGATGCATCGAGGCCGATCACATAAAGTGTAATTGAATTTGAAAGTCGTATAGCGATACTCGCGGATGATATATTCGCGTATGCCCTCGTCTCTCTTGTTCGCTGTCTCGCTCTTTCTCGTGAGGCAATTGCCGACGACATTTTGTCACTTGAGGCTCCGCGTATATAAACATATGCGGTATCGTCGTCGATATAAATTTTATTAAAGCGCCCTCTATCATTTATATGCTTGATGTATACGCCGTAAGGCATCAATTGACGAAGGAAACGATGAATTGATTGAATTGATTGAGAGTAGTTTACAGAGGCGCGCGGGTCTCGGTCACTTGTCATTTTCTTTCTTTTTCTCTCTCTCTCTCTCACCCGCTTTTGCTTTCGCTAATGAAACGAGGGAGAAAATAGATGAACGGAGATATATAATAGCGTCAAATAAGAAAGAGACAGTCGACAGCAGTGCCACATACATTGAAACATATATATCGGTGAGAGAGACAGGAGAGTGGAAACGGCAACTCGGTTGTTGTAGTCGCACGACCGAGAGAGGTATCGTTTCTTGGTATCGCGTACCGCCTCAATTAAAATAATCGAGACCCATTGCCTCATCAACATAAGAGAGAGGCAAAGAGGGGAAGAGAGTATAGCCTAGAAGTGGCGGAGGGAAAACGCCGATAGAGAATTGATGGAGGAGTGAAAGAGCGAGGGACGGAAAGAGAAAGGGAAGAGGATGAGGTGGTAGAAGTGCAATGGAAACCGAGCGAAGGGTCAGAGGGCACTCGTCGGGTTCTCAGTGCACTCTACACTGTACAAGTAAATAGAAACAGAAAGAGAGAGATAGAGATAAAGAAAGAAACCAGGAGACAGGGAGAGAGAGAGAGAAACACAGATTCTACTGTCTAGAAGCGTTAGATATTATTGTACACCATTGCATATCTCACCAAAAGAGGGAGATGAGAGTAGACCGATACACTCAACGCCCGGAAACTGCTATTACGCTGTTTTAATACACAAGACCTCGAGTATTTAAGTTCCAAGGGGCTCTATGAAGTGGGCGGCGTGTGTGGGTCTCCCCGTATAGAAAGGTTACTTTATTATAGTCTGGCTAAATTTCTCTGTCATACGCGTTTGTTACGATCCATAAGAGGAGAGTAGTCCCGATAAATCATATGACCGAGTTCTTGCATCGACTCAACGATCTAAGTACGTCTCCCCCACTGACAGATGGGTACGAAGAAGAGAATTGATCTAATTGCTAGCGTAGACATCGAGAGGTCTTGCACCAGGTCAAAACAGAAACAGCAAAAGATAGCACGCGATCTCATAGCTCGAACGATACGAAAAACATAATTGATTTATAAATTATTAACGGATCTGTGAATCGGCCCGGGGTTATATTTTGGGCGTTATATACCTATGTGAGGACGGGAAACATTGTAAGATAATTAAATATACCCCTGTCACCGAATTTCTTGCTCTTTCGTCGGAATAATGAAATGACGAGAAAATTTGAAGCCACCGAACCGAAATGATACGTTTAACCGTCCCATATATGTATTAATGATGGCAGCTGCGAGGATACTAGGGATATTCTACGAATCCGTATGAATCGAATGGGAGCACAAATGTACTTTATGTACATAAATTATTTCTATCTTTCGCGTATAAGAAATCATCTGTATACACACTTTAACGTATATATATATAAACTTAAACAGTATATGTGTGTATACTGGAGCGCAGTAGCTCAAGTATCCCAGTGTGACGGTATAGAGGAAACGGGCTACGAGATTGCGCCGTGATCAAACGGCGACAGCCGTGTCGTAAGCCTGTCTTGAGGAATCCAGATAGGATCTTGAAGTGGCGCCGTTTTAACACCGCGTCCAGAAAGAGAAAGAGAAAGAGAGATGGAGCGCCACTCGCGTTAACGGGTTGCAGAACTACAGTTTACGCTCGCCACCAGCACTTGCAGAACAGCTCTACCTATATCTTCTATGTGTCTAGTATACGAATATATACAGACAAACACCTAATGCATAAACAGCGATATAGACGATCGACTTTTGAAGATCGCGACGAAAGATCGTGCGCCTTGAAGTCCACCTATGAAACACTTCTGTCCAGGTGTTTGAGTGTGCGTGTGTGTATATGTATGTAAGCTGAAATGCATTTATGTCCAACGTTCGGACTTAATTGAAATATAACGCGAATGCAATTATATCAGGAGAGAATTAAAAGTCGATAAATTTCAACTATTCGAACATATATTTTTCCTCAGTTTCTTGTTCTCTCCATTCAATTCAGTATGTATCCCACCAATTTTGATTTTGACGTTTTTATTTTTATATAGATTCATAATGTACTGGAATAAAAGAAATTTAAAGAAAAATGAAAATAACGTTGTGCACGGAGCAGAGTAGAACTCGCGTAAGATGAATGAGTCTCCTGAGTGACGATAGAAACGAGAGTGAAGCTCCACGATTGTGTTGGCATATGGTATATTGATTCATATATGTATGTATATATATGTAGAGGGGCTGATCACAAGAGCAGAACCGAGCGCCAATTACCACTCTCTCGTTGCACTCAGGCGCGTCGACAGTCGGAAGTGCATTATCGCACTTTACGGCTCGGCCCCGTAAGTGCAGCCTCACGTATCGACCCATGTACATATATATAAATGCATAAATATATAAATATCCATATTCAAGATTCAAGTATCTATAAAGCTTTCTCTTTATCTCTCTCACTCTCTTGGCTTTCAATACTTATATTCATCAAAGACAACCGCCTCTTCCCTGTTTTGTCATCTTGCTCCTTTCGAGAAATAATGTTACAATGTGGTTTCTTCACCGATCGCAAAAAAAAAAAAATCATTCAATCACGAGCTTTTTTTGCATTTTTTTCGTTTCAATTCGCATAATCATTGAATTTTTTTTCACAAATTTTACATTATTAGTACAACGTATCGGTATCAGAATCTGAATGGTGTGAATATATATTTGAAAAATGTGTACACACGACAACGATTCGTTTCTTTCTTTCTTTTGCCACGGCCCACGGTTGTTTAACCATATCTTGGTCTACACAAACGTATCGCGTCAACTCGATCTTAATCCCCGTAACACATATATTGTATGTATGTTTATGGTATGGTAAAAGGTTTTAGAGATTTGATGGAACTGGCTCGCTCGCGCACGCGGCTTTTTTGCAAATGATAAATCACGCGACTCCCCGGTTGGAGCAACTCTCTCCGGCTATATATTTCGAGCAGTTTATCCCTCTAAGTAGTTTATATATACGAAAAGTTTCGTGAGAATCTCGATTCCTATTTGACACGGATATTAGTCTCGGAGAAATCCGGATCGGTCACCCACACACATACATTCACTTATATATAACATGTAAAATTAGGGGTTGTTTTTGCCCGAGTGAAAATTCTGAAGCGTCTCGTTCCCTGCCCTCCTCTCCCTATAATTCGGCTTATACAGGGTGATCCACAATAAGAGATGCACACCGTTGCAAGGTTATTCATTTCTTCATACTAAATATTTTATACTTAATTGCAACTAAGTTTTGAATAAGAAGTAATTTTTTTCACATTGTTATTAGAAATTCCTGTTATTAATATTTTTCTAATTAATCGACGAAACATTTGACAAAATAAACCACATAAAGAGATTTTCCAGACATTTTGAACTGAGATATAATCCGATCGCTCGTTCAAGGAAACGGAAGGGCTCTCACCGAAATAATTTCAAAAAACCCAACACAAAAGAAGTCAATGAAATTTTTAAAGTAACAAAATATTGAATGTTCAACGTATTCTGAATCTCTCAATATAAACGGAAGATCCGCACACGTGTATTCTCTACGAAAAAGCTTGTGCGCGTAGTACGGGATCAGCAAATTTTCCCATAGAACCGTGTCAGGTCGAAAATCGTTGGCTCGTGTACGTGGGGAATAAACGCACTGGTTCACACATGTACGTATATACAAACACACACGACCACGTGACGATGTGACAAATCCGAAAGACCAACGGGCCATGATGGTGTGGTGTGCTATTACCATTTCTATGAGCGGTAAGTCGTGGAGAGAGGTATGGTGAATGTGAACCATAACTGCCAATATATATGTCATTGGGGAAGTGCGAGAAAGACGAAGTGTTATCCCCCCCCCCTCGACTTTCCTCCTGTCCCCTATGCTGGATGTTCTGTACCCGAAGGCATTGCTGTGAGTTGCTTTAGAAGTAGAGGGTAGGGCACCGATGGTCCCCGAGGATTCGTTAGCGCCCATAGTGTAGTTTTTAGTTCGGTCCCACCGGGATGACTTTGTATTCGTCGGTATATATATTCAATAGACGTGTATATCGATGACTTACCACCGCTACTCTTATTCGATCTTTCCTTGCTGCAAAAGAGGGAATATCGCACCCCTGCTCTAAAAGCCTTTCGGCGTTGCGGTTTTTAGGAACGATGGAAAAGCCAACGTCACCAACTGGAAGTGGGGTAGAAATAAAAAAAAAAATAATAATAATAATAAGAATAAAAATAATTCAGAGAAAAATCGAGACACTAGACACACCGAGAAAAAATACAAGGGGGATAGAGAAAAGGTGTGGAAAAGAGCAGAGTTCTTTAGTCTGGTAAATACGAGAATTTCAACGTGTTGGCTTTTCGTTGTGTGCCGTTTTCTTCCGGTGAGTTCTATTTCGTCTTTCTATCGTGACTATATGAGAGAGTACTGTGTACATAGAGCAGAAGTGCTACACATTCGTTTCCGGTCTTCCAGAGCCGATTTTCTTCTCTAAAACCCTTTTCCCTTTGGCATTACGTGAGCCAAAAGAAAATGCTCATGATGGTCTGAAAAAAGTAACCAACTGCCGGGTCTATATGGTTTACTATGTTCGGAAGATACATCTAATGAAATTCAACTCAAAATTGTAATCATTGGATGATGGAATGCTCTCCATAAGTTATAAATAACAATTCGGTTTGGATTTGGATTATTCTTAGAATTGCGTGTACAAGTGGCAACTGTATAAATTGAATTGGTATTTAGAACACGTTGGCGAGAAAACGGTTGTTGCAAACAAATGTCAAAACTACTACTCCACGGATCCATTAGTTCACATACATGTGGTGTGTGCATATGAAAGTACCTGCTCGTCTATATGTGTAGGAAAGTCTGAGCGAGTATTTGCAGTGGCTTTGAATCAAACGGACGTTTTGGTTGGATCATTATTCCTGGTGAAGCGCGCGGGTACGGAAGCGAAAGATCGGCGGGAACTTCGCTCGATCTAACGAGAGAGTCAAAGAGAAAGAGAGAAAAGGAAGAGTGACGGGATCGGGAAATGAAAACTTGGTGGCATAGACGGAGAAAGAAAGAGAGAGGAAGAGAAAGCAAGGGAAAGATGGGGATGAAGAAAGAGAGGTTAAGATTGCTGGAACGAATCGAAGCGATACTAGGAGTTAACGATCCCGTCGGCCCGGAGCGAGCCGTTAATCACGCCAGGAGGCATACACGCGTTTCTCCGCTTCCAAGAGAAGAGATAGAATACCGAACGGTTTTCCGTATCGTTTCACCTTAGAAGCTGTTCACTTGATGTTTATAAATGTATATTTCTATACACGTATCGTCCAAACTGTACAGACACACAGACCTAAAGATATACACCGCAGAGGATCGAGTTTCAGGGGCTCTGTACTCGTCTCATATGTGGCAAAAACTCCTTGCCTATGTCAATAGATGTCTACACGCATAATAACGTATATATTCGTTAGCAGGTGTCGAAAGATGTGGGAAGACTTTCTTATCAGTGGTGTTTGCTGATCGCAATAAAAACAATACAGAAGTGCATGTTCATATCATGCAATTTCTTCACTCGATGAAAAAATACAGTATACGCAAATTTGGAATTCGGTAGATACTAAGTTTGCTGGATATTCGAAAAATATTGACTCTCAATTGAGATCACAACTGAGCATTAAATCCAGCTTTATTTTAATGCCAGCAAGGGAATAAAACCGCAAATTTTTACCAACAGACACGAGCATACAAAACAGACAAAAAATAGGCAACAACGCAACTCTCGATTTTTCATCGTCATTGAAATGAGCAACATATAGAATAGATGATTTTTTGCAAAAAAGAGAAAAAATCTACACCATGAGATTTCGTCACGTTGGATACAAAACGTCGAATGGGAGATTGAGAGCTGAAACTTATATTGCAGGATGGGAAAAGGAGGAGGGAGCGAAGAGGAAGGATTATAAATGTATAGGACGCACGTGTAGTGCAAGGCTGCCCGGGTGATAGGCACTTGACAAGTTCGGGGTTGTCGTCTCTAAGATGACGTCGACGTTGGCGACGAAGACACCCACACGGACTCAGCTGTTCGTACCTTGTTGCTTGAAAGTCTCTCGCATGGAAGTTCCGACACAGACAAGTTTCCTGTCTTGGGAAAAGCTCCTAAAGCTTTAGCTTCACCAACGGAAAGTGTTTCCTGTCTGCTGTTACATACCTATGTACTGTATATGGCATTCAACAGCATGGACCTCTTAAGCGTATCGAATTCCATATTCACGCGTATTTATGAACACAAATATATCGGTATGCTAGACAGTGTTTTCATAAATTTGAACGAATATTCACAATGCATCAAATTATGTAGGAAAGGGCGCATATCCTGAAAACCGAGGTTCGAATTTCATCAGGAGATGCAGTTTCTCTAAGACGAAGGAGTTAGTAGTATTTGTCATATGATTGGATAATTTTCTGCACCTATTTCAATCTTACGTGTGAGCACATTTTACCCATTTATTAAGTATAAATGTGTATAGCTAATGGTTCACAAAGAGAGAAGTTTTTGGCATTGAGGCGTATTTTCTCTAATGATAATGGGCGACGAATATGATTACTACAAAGCGAACAATACGCGCACATATGCATTGGTCATATATGGACATGTACGTGCATATGTACGTAAAGATTCGTACGATCACACATTCATGTGTACAGGAACTAAGGAAAGGCGGCTCTGGGCGGGTGGCGATGCATTATTTAGTGACGCCTCGGCACAATGCTGTAATCATTATAAATCACCTCCCTCCGAATTATATTCACTCTCTCCCTCTTTCTCTTTCTTCCTTTCCCGCCACATTGTGAGATGAATCTCATGTCCGGAAATCTCTGCTATGACTTCCTGTTGAATATCATCTCGCTCCAGATCCTATTGCAGCCCTCTGCTGCACCCCATACATTTTCGATTCTACGCATCCACCGCCTGACGTAAAACCCACACCCTAAACCTTCAACGTATATAACATACGCACATGAACGAGAAGAGTGATCAGAATCGTGGATTTCACTAACGAGCATCGTCAACCTCGGAAAGAACAAAAAGATACGAAGTAAAAGAGAAAAAAAAATTGTCCACACCGAAAAACTGCAGGCGTTTTGCACGTATTTAACAAAGAGATGTTGCAAGCGCGAGGAAACAAAGAATGAGAGTACGAGAAGCGAAAGAATTAAAAATCAATATGAGTTAAAACATTTATATACATGCACGATATCGTGATGACATTTTTGCGCATAAGGCATTTTGCTCGAAATCGACCTTGCAGTGATGGTGGTCAGCAGGCACAATGTCTTGCAAAATATGAAATAAATAGAGGACTATGAATTCAGCGACTCGGAAATATTTCTAAATATTGCAACGATACGTTTTTTTTTATACGCAAAGTAAAGAAAATATTACATTAAAATATTAAGAACGTTTTAAAATGTATCCCAGTCACTCATAATTGAGACAGCGCAACTACAAGTTAACAATAAACTCATATTGACAAAAACTTGCGTTTGTATTTCCCACTATGTGTATTTGCTATTGAAACGATAAACTATTAAACTGGGAAACTGTCGGCTATAGTAATATTTCGGGCGATGTTTGAAGTGCTCTCTACGAGAAACGCGGTTATCCAATATTGGTTTCCTGGTGGTAACTTCACGAGAAAACGTCAAATTTCAAGATAACAGTTGGCAACTTTCAATTATCCAATTTTGTGATTATCTTTTAGTTGTTGAAATGTGCAGAATTCATTCCGGCCCTGAACCATGTTGTGATACTAAAAATAAATAAAAAAAGAAAAGAAAATAACTCCGAAAAATGTGATAATCACAGTGAGTTTGGTTCGACGTGGAAAGCCTCGTATATAGATTTATCTGCATTCGGTAGGGAGATGGGAGGATCTGTCTCTTAGGGGGTCCCATTGTTTGTGCCCTGAGGCCCGTGCACGAAGCGCGCAAACTGCGTCGATGTACCATTGCGCCTTCGGGGCCCCAACATACCGGTGTGCCTGGTCTCGTAACAGAAAGAAATCGAGAAAGAGAGAGATAGAGAAAGAGTGAGAGAAAAGAGAAAAAAAGCACCCCGAGGTTTTTCAACCCCGTCGTCTATTCTATAGATGGCTCGGAGTGTGGCACTTCGTCCTGATGCACGCAGTATGCCTACGGAGTACGTAAGGGTGTGTTATAACTCACATTCATTTCATCCCCTATACACGCGCCCAACTGCACATTTATTGCGACAGAACCAGGAGTACCGCGCGTTGCGGAAGTACGAAATTATCAGCTAGTGATGTCAAACGCGCTTTTTAGAACTCATAGACGTGTATACGAGAAAAGAGATGAAGGGAAGGTGGCGAAGAAGGGAGAGAGGGGGTTCAAATCAGGGGTCGTTGAAAAAAGGGGCTTTTTGATTCCACCATAACTCGATGCTCGTAAACTCGTGTTAGATGGAGCACAAATGAAATATTGCCTTTAAGGTGAGAGAGCGAAAATATATTTTATACATGCAGAATGTATTTTTTTCCTAATGCAGAGTATTGAAGTGGGACGGAAAATTAATATGTTCGAAGCTTATACACGTGACTATTACGAAAGAAAAATCTTCTTTTCGTGACGTTCCGTCGACTTTTCAGTATATTCGAAGAAACATTAGAGGTCTTTTGATAATAATGTATGCCAAAAGTTTTTTACGTCATTAAAAAGTCTCGTCTATTTTAAAATAATAACATTCTTAGGTCGTTAATTTCACTTTCACTTTACTACGTCAACTCAATGATATAATTTTATAAACCCATATAATGTCAAGTTTTAATTATTCCGTATATTAAGGAAAAAAAAGAATCATGAAGAGAACTTTTTCGATATTTCCCGCACGAAATTTTCTTCGTCAGGAAGCAAAAATGAAAAAAGTTGCTCGATCACGAAGCGAGCTTAGCCGTCGTGATAAAATAATGAGGCGCGCAATGTTGCAAGTTTCGAATTTTTAAAATAGTTTTTTTATTCCCTGCTGCTGACTTGTATAAACCGTGACGAATTACCACATTTTAAGAAATGCTTTTTTTTTTTTTTTTTCAAATCCTATATACGTGCTCGGAGCACTAAAGAGCTCGCAAGCATGTAGGACCTTATTCTTTTTCATCCTGTGTTTTTATAGGATCCAAGAAAACTCGGAGTGTCGAATGACCCATCCTCGGAGTCGTTTAGTTTCGCCAGCGGCACGAGACTCAACCTCGTGCTCCAACGTTAGCCGCCAGTATTTTTCACGTAGATAAGCTTCGAGCTCCATTTCGGCCACGCTCTCATTTTCTCGTTTTTTTTTCTTGTTGCCTCTTTTCTTTCTCACATGCTTTATTTTATTTTCCTAGTCGTCGGATCAACCTACGTTGCTCGGGCACGGGTCGAGGGTGGGTTAACGACGACGTCAGTTCACAACGTCGTGTCGTTTTCCCTCTTATACCTATTACACACTCCACACACCCGGCGGCCGTTTCGAACGACATTTTGTTTCTTCTTTCTTCGCCTTCTTTTTGACTCCCCGCCCCAACATGAAAATAAGATACGAACGAGAAGACAAATTTTATGGTGAACCTCTTCACAGAAAAAATCCAAATGATTTAAAACAAAGAGAGTATTGTGAACCTCTACCCAAGAATTAGATAAAAATTTGAACAAAGTATCAATAGAATATTTATCAAAATGCAGAAACCGCAAAATAATTGCTCAACAAACTCTAGATCTCATTTTCGAAGTACATATTAAGAAATATTATCAACTAAATTTACAAACGTCGTGCCAGTGTCCGATTCTTTTTTACATCCATAAGTTCGTAATCAATTTTCTTACAGTGTGAGCCGTAAACTCAAAAAAAAAATGATTATCTCCGTCGCCAATGTAGAATTATTTTATTGTCAATACTAAAAAGTTTAAAGTGATGAAAAAAAAGGTATTCCAAGGACTGAAGAGAAACTGGTAAGAAGCGTGAAAAATTATTCCCTCTTCCGAAGATTTTTCAAGCGAATCTGGTGGTGAAAGGTTTTTAAGATTATGGTCGCGAGACGCGTCAGAATTGTGGTGTCGACGTACTGCATATGAATGGGGAGGAAAAGTTCGCTGACCAGGAAGGGAAAATACTAAAAGATCTACTAGAGCGACGTGTCCAACGAGTAGAACACCAAATCTACATATACATATCTATATCGTTTTCGTGAGGGAGCGAAAAAACCGGATGTACGTTCAGTAGACGCGTGTTCTCGTGCGTCTATAGAGCGAGCCGTGGTCGTTGTTGACGTCGAGGTTTCCGAGCCCTATTATACAACCAAAGTCACGCCATGTTACTTTTATCCAGGAGTGGGAGATATTACCCTATAACTGGGAGAGTTTGAGATAGAGAAACCACGAGTGCCCACGAGAACGTCCATTATATCTACTTCCGGTATTAGTGGTGGCGCCGGATCAAGTTGATAAAAGAAAAAAAAAATAGTCAGACAAAAAACTCCGCGACTTTGACTCAGCAATTGTGACACTAAAAATTGATACTAACAAATGTAAAAATGGACAATCTATGTCGTGTAAAACAAAACAAAAGATCACGAAAAAATGATATCTAAAAAACTGCTGTGAAAACTATAAGAATTTCGAATCGAACCAACATATTTTTTTTAGACTTTTAAACAAAATCGATTATTGAATAACACAATTCTAATATGAATTAATAAAAATCTTGTTTTCGTGAATGAACGTGAAAAAAAATATCTCGTTATCATGGAAATCAAAAACTTCGAGATAAAATTAATGGGTTTTTGGAAAAGATCGAAAACTGAATAAAATATTTTTGTATAGCCGTAAACTGAGAGACCACGACCGTATTGCGTATCAAAACAGTTTTTTTTCTAATCAAGAATACAGCCTAATCGTTATATTTATAAAGCCTTTAGTTGTAAGAGCTTCGAAAAGGATGTTGGCACAAAGAGTGAAATGAAAGAACACGACGCACACAAAGACGAGGGTCATTCCTGACCGTATATAACGTATAAACAAATAGTGAGGAACATGAAATGACGGGGGTAAAGTGAACATAAAGTGCAGTGAGAATTTATCTGCATGCGCATACGTATATGCTTTGCAAAGAAACTGGGCACGAGAGGAAAAGAGAGAAACCGGAAGTTGACTCGGACCCGTGCCAGAGAGCCACAAACGTATGAACGAGCATGGTGGTCTGAAGCAGCACCCTATACAACTCCAACAACGACGACGACGACGACTACGTCCGAATACCATAATCATGCCACGTTACTGTTGTCAAGAGCACAAGTTCGGAAAAAAGCGAGAAAGAGAGAGAGAGAGAGAGAGTAAGCAAGAGAGCAAAAAGAACGGAGAACAAAAGCGATTAAAGGTGCGAGAGTGAGAGTAGTCCACGAATTGCATGGGATCTTCGGATACGAGATGAGAGGGTATTGTATAAGTATTCTCCATACAGTTCATATGGATGTATATCTGTAGTTGGATATATATATATATATATATATATATATATATATTCAAGTGCACTTTTAACGCACACATAATGTGCATATATACTTGTACATACTGTGATCAAAGTGGGCGGGCTGCTCGAGGCTATACTGCAAAAGTACTACGGACTAATTAATCCGATCACAAATTTTGCACTCCGAATAACTCTCGACCAGAATATATAATTTATTTTCAACTGTAAATATTGTTATTAATTTGTATGTAAAAACACCCCAACGAAACAAATTTAAATCTCACAGAAATTAAATAGAACATATTGGAAATATTAAATTTAGTTCCGGGTATCAAAAATATCTGGAAATTCAGTTTGCAACATTTTGATTAGCGCGGACAGTATATATATATATATATATGTAACACGTATATGCGCTCGTTTGTAAACAGAATTGATGGACGATGGATCTTTCGCTCTATATCCATATAATCTCCGTCCACCATACATATATCTTCGTTTCTCCGTTACACTATACATCGAGAAAGAGCGAATACACATTGCAACAGAGAGTACATGAAGCGAAGAGCGGAGAACGCACCAACGTCGATCGAGAATCAAGTTTCTTTATTAGATTCTCCCTCGGATTCCACGCTGTACCCCGGAGGATGTTTCCATCGAAATCCGATATAACGTTGCCCTCCTCATACCTCAACCCTTGCCCGTGCCCAGTCTGTTCGTACATACGTGGCTGTTGCCTCGAATTTCAGTGATTACACGTGTAGTCAGAGGTACACGTACAAAATACATAAACCAATACATACACGCACTTACACCTTTTAATATATATATATATATATGTGAAAGACAGATATATGTGAATAAGGTGTACACCAAAGAGATGCCAAAACAACTTTATATTACTGTACATTACTCTGTACAAGTTATACACGAGGAAACTTTCAACAACTCTCTCGCGTGTCTACATTTGCACATACCCTCACGCTCTATTCTCTCTCTCTCTCTCTTTTTTCTCTCATCTCTTTTACACTCTCATCAAGGATAATGCTGTTTCGTTAACAGTATAAGCGAAGTATCGAATTTGGAGTTTGCCTCATGCCCGGTGTAGCTGGTACGTTGCATTTATCCTGTGCACGTGCGTTATTTCGTCGTAGTACATCAGCCTAGAATACACGTATAACATGATCGACGTACACTTTCAGTTACACGAGTTCAACTGCGCGTATAATTCAAATACGATGTGACAAAATCGAATTGACACAGTATCTGTATGCGAGTGTGTAAATTTAGTGAAACGAAGTTCCGCTTAAACTTCATAAAAAAAATTGAGAGTGGTATATTACATAAATGATTGTTTTTATCAATCAACTTTTTAACTCGTGCTTCACATGAATGATAAAAATAAAATTGAGTTGTACGTTCACTATGTTGCGTATGGTTGCACGACCGTAAGTCTTATGGCAAATATTAATAGTTTAAACGTTCAACCGATTCGATAAAAGAAAATGCATTTTCAAAGAAGTGCAGCATATAGGCGTAAATTGGTTTATAAATCACTCGTAGATAAAAAACGGACCGTGACAGAATTCTCGTAGCCTCATAAAATGATGTGTATATGTATAGGTTCACGTGTGTATTTTATTCCAAGAGCGTGAAGTACTTTTCCGTTAAAATTTCAAGAGCTATCCTCTGTCTCACGTGTTTCTCGTACGATGGAAGCTCGAGCAAGGAGGAAGATGGTGTTCATCAGAGGAAAATATGTCGAGGGGGTATATGTTGTAGGTTATCGCGTATATGGGGTCGAGAGGGCGTGCCCGATAGACGAATTCTTAGACACAGACACAAGCGCACTGATGAAAATAAACACGAACCTAGTTTGCTTTGTGTGAAGCTCACCCTTTCTAGAATCGCGCGAGACGACGTAAAATATGAAGGTTCGAGTAAATCCAGAAACTCTCGAAGTTGGTGATGCTGGTATATACTCCATATATCGTGCAACACACAGAGTCTTCCCTCCTTTACTTTCACTCTCCCTCGCTCTTCATCTTTCAAGTTCATGGGTTATGAGAACCCGTGAGTTTGGTCTCTCGGCAAGAGCTCGCGGGAATATGTAAAGGGTAGTAGACAAGAGCGCGAGAGAGAGAGAGAGAGAGAGGCGTGGTTAGAAAATTACGTTGATTAAATTCATGAGACTCTGGAGAGGGCTCTCGACGAGTTCTCACTCTCGTGGATAAGGAAAAGCAGCGGGGAACCTTGTGGAATTGTTCACGTGTGCGTACAACAAGACAATGCACGCACTATATGGCAGCAGACTTGCACGGGGGTGGCAGCGACGGTGAGCATATAGGTATGCGTACAAAATTATGTTCATACGTACTACCTAATATATAAATAAATATTAAGGTAGACGTGAACTTCAAGTATGTGTTTAAATGCCTGAATATGTACATATACATAAATATATAGTAGCATATATGAGTGTATTATATATAGACATGGATGTGATTCCCCGACAAAGGAGCTCACCCAATATTCCCCTGTAATTATAGTTGCTCTCCCTCGCTATCTCGTGCGTCTCGTCGTCGAGAGATATAAAGACGATCGGTCTCCGTCAGTGAGATTCGCAACCGTTCACTCACGAGCGGTCTTTACGTGCGTGAACCAACAGCGAGCCTGACGATTCGATCCCATAAACGCTAACGATAATCTAGCTAATCACGCAAGATTGAGATGGAGACAGGTAGAAAATCGAAATCACAAGATTTATCACTCGTGATATTGCGTACACAAAAACGATAATGATTATCATAATAATAATAAGAATAATAATAATAATATGCAATTACATGCTTGTATAAAGTGCTAATCGGTGTACCGACCTATAAAAATTGTTGCAGATTTAATCAGACTGTATCTTGTAGCAGAAATTAACTGCAGCAAGGGAGTATTTTAATTAAGATATTGCAGCAAGACACATTCGATTTAAATCTGTGTTGTAATATAAATCGTATTTATAAAACCTTGTGTACGGGGACTTGAGTATTTGAGAGAATTTTGGCATTGACCGTGAACGTATAACGTTCAAGGACCCGAGTCCATCAACAGTACGTGTGCTTAGTTAAACATTTAGAGCGACACAAAAAGCGAAATAGAGAAAGAGATGAAGATACGAGTTAGGAGGAGAGAGAATAAGGCAAAACAGGGAATAGTACGGTCTCGCGAGTACATGTACAAACGAGGCTCGTAATAGGGATAACGAAGACAGACGAGGAATTCACGAGCACTTGCAGTATGCTCAGTTTGGCTACAACCTACGTGGATACGTGGGTACCACATATTCGAGAATAACGTGGTCATGAATGTTCCTGAAACGCGTCTACCCGAAGGAAAAGCTCACCGCACGAGAAGCTGTATCTTTTTAAGCTATATACATACATTCATATACGTGTTGCTCTCATAGCCCATTTGTATCCGCGAGCTCAACGAGCCAGACACAACGAGACAGAAAAGCTAATTACATATACCTTCGTATTTTAATACCGTATCTAAATGAAGCTAATATTTTACGGATACATCATATATGTATACATAAATATACTATCACACAAGGTCATTATTGCTGGTGCCGTTTAGCTTAGGCATTGAAAATACAAAAGCTAGTATAGCCGAGTAGAATATTATTTACACAATGTCCTTAAGATTACATCTAAGGTAAAATTGTGAAAAGAATATTATTCACTCATTTCTGTCTCAGATACACCGTTAACGAGCTTTTGATTGATTAAGGATTGCCGATCCATCGTGCGGTGAGATGTGGGGTTGAAGAGCACGCCTTCTTTACCTCTGAATACACTCGATTGGCTGACACTAATTAATTGATGTTTCATCAGAGTGAAAAAATGAATAACGACTTTAGAATTATGCAATTTATCGAACTTCTGTGTAATTGATGGGGTGAATTCCGGAAGAACGTATGTATAGAGAAACGCATGAGAAAAAATATCGACAAAATATGACAAAGAGGGAGAAAGTTGACTAGCAAATCAAGCGTACTTGCGGGCGTTAGAAGAAGCGGGGGGAAGGCTTTTGTAGACTAATCTCTTCGCACTCATCGCTAACTGAGAATTTTCATATACTATAATGTACTCGAGCTCGCGCATTTTCGCATAAGCCCGAGGGTTAATGGAGTAATTTCAGCTTTATGAAATTGCGGACTTCTCTTGACTAGATATGATAATGCAAAGAGTAGACAGAGTTTAATACAACTGTGGAACGGCACACAGATTATACATTTAACACACATTCGCAATCCACATATGTACCAAAGTTGTATTAGAACTATACGGATAACTGGAATTCCGAATATGAGCTTGTTTAAGGTGTGTATTCTCCTCGTACTTGAGAGATTTCACTACCTCTTCTCATCTCTCTTGTACTCTATGCAAGAATTCCGTTGTGCTTTTCCAAGCTCATCGCTATATTAGTTTCTAGAAGGTGATATTCTGGTGATAATTATTCCGCAAATTCCCCGCGCATTAGTGACGACATAGCGGATTTATATACAAAGAGCGTGAGATGCTTCTCGCGAGTTTGTCACGCGTTCTCGTCGTTCAGCACAACCGTGAATTAAAGAGATAAAAAAAATTCTCGTTAAACGCCTCGTTATTATCGAGTAAGAACGGTCATTACTGTCCAATCTGGGCTCGCCCATCTTCTTCATCGGTTAAATTAACCGACCGCAAGAGCTGCTTCAATCTTACGAGGTACAACGTGAGGAGGCAAAACTTAAAGAGAAAGAGTAAGAGAGAGAGCGAGTTATAGGAATGAAGCGATGGTAGATTAATGAAAAAATAAGTGAAACAAAAATAATAAAAAAATGGCAAAGATGACCACGCACGACTTGTGCTGGATCTCTTTCGTTTTCCACACACGACGTCATGCCCACGATGAGGCTTTTTTCGCGGAGGACTACACCGGCGTCGTTCACGTAATACATACTATAATACGGTATAATATTATACCTTATTATATATATATAGTTTAGGTGTATGCATGCAGCGTGAGAGACCAGGATAGAAAACTCGATCAGAGGAAGCCGCCCGCGATATTATATATTTGCATACCAGAATCGCGAGCTTGATTTATCGGTAGCGATCGCTCGATCCGATAGCGAACGAGTGATCCCAGTCATTAATACGTCGAGGCTCATATACGTATATACCTCTCGCGTTATATACATATACATAGATGTATAAATTATAAACTATACACATCGTACATATGGAGCCATACAGTTTTGAGTCTGATATAAAAGCGGTAGCAGAAAGCGGCGTGGAGCTGGTGAAGAAGGTGGACGAGGAGGATGTCCCGCGTGCACAAGAAAACCACGATCTTCTCATATACAAAAGATAAGTATATAGTCTGATTGGCGACTCTTTGAGGGGACTACTCACGCGATTAAATCTCATGATTCCGAAGCTATTCTTCGATGAAGTAAAGAGAAAGAGGTTGCACCTCTCGTCATTTTTATCAGATTAAATAGGATAGCATAATTCTTGGTAAATCGCGAAGTTCCCGTGTGACACGGTAGACAAAAAATCTGAAGAACGTCTCTTTCGCTCCCTTTAGTTTTTATATAGTTAACGGTATAAGAAGGTTGGACTTGCGAAGATGAAAAAAAAGCGAGAAAAAGAGGCGGTTCGCAGAGAGATATACATAGGAGCGCGTGCGTGATCACGCGAACAGATTGGGATATGGGCGCGATGAGAAACAGCGAATAAGCAAAAGAAAAAAACTATCAAATTAAAAGGCGAAAGAATATTAAAAGTCGAAAAAACATCTGACGGTAGAGTTGATGAATGTATTTACTATGTTTATATACATTGAGGTTCTGAGATGCGTTGCATGCACCGCGTCCGCCTATACTTCGTGAGAGTTCGAGCAATTAATAATTATTGAAAGAAGGCGGTGACGCTGGACACGTACCAACATCCTTGGAAACGCGTGATATTAACCTCTTCCTCGTTCTTTCTCGCTGCTCTCGTATCTTATATATCCGCATGATGTTAAACCGTCTCGAACCCACTAGATTTTTTATTCATTCAAATTCTCTTTTCAGTAATCTTTCTTATCAGGGATATTTGCCTACACGCATTGACCTCGTAGGTCTCGTTTAGAATTCAATCGTACAAGAAAAAAATGGCATACGAGAAATTTAAGCCGATGTTTTGATGTTTTCTTCACCAAGAATATTTAAACATGAATATAAAATATCAACGTAATTATTCTCGCTTTATCTGAATTTTTTCATTGCCCAAATTTGCATAAACTAATTCACTATGAGGTAAGAAAGGATCTAAATCCTAAACAATATGGCTCTATAAATTTATGAAAGAAATATGATGTATACTTGGAAATAGCGAAGGGAGCACGTATAATTTCAAGCTTCTCGATCTTCGGACGGAGCGGAAATTTAATTATAGAATTCCTATCGGAAGAAGTTTATGCTCGTCGCGTTATGATAGATAGAGATATTTATTCGTTGTTTCCTCATTGGGTATTTCTCAATGTGTGTTTCAGAGGGAAAGGAGCAGAGACTCCCCATCGAGAATCTAAACTCACTTAAGAGAAATAGTAGGAGGAGAAGGAGGAGAAAAGTGTGCGTGAGTGGGTGTATGTGTGCGTGTATGAGTAAGAGAGAAAAAAAGAGGGAGAGAACGGTCGATTATAGATTTTATACGGTTGGTACGAGATGAGAATATAATTATGTCTCCTTGGAGCGTATATACACTCGGTCACGTGCGCAACTTTTCCGCGAGCGGAAGTGGCGCTGGTACGAATGGCAAACGTTCGAACGTCTCACGAAAAAATAAAATAAAAAACCATAATATTCAATACAAGCCAAAGAACATCCGCGTGAAAGTAAAAGTCTGTAAAGATTTTCTGAATGAAATCTTTTCGTCCTGCTCTCAAAAAATTTGCTATTTTTTCACGAGTCATGATAAATTGTCACGAAAATTAGCTTATAATTGACTGTTTATGTTAATTTACTTGACGCGACTCTGTTCTTTATGCTTGTGTTGTAGATTTTCAATGGAGAATTTCATCCGGTCATCGACTCGAAGTGTGATCGCGGGAGGTCGATAGTTCGACGAGAAGCTCACCGTGAACGCGGCGTTGAGGGTCCACCGAAAGGAGAGAAGCCCAGTGTGCCAATGTCGCGTATGTAAATTTAATTAATTGACCAGACGATCAATAGCATATGTATCGCCGGGGGTCGAGAACTTCCATGCACATACATAGCCGTGAGTATCATGTGTGTACATAGAAATCGAGCCCTTCAATTCCCATGCGCGAGTGTAAACGATCCAAGAGTGTTAAACTGCACATAAGCCTGTGTCTAAAAGAGCGAAGAGTGCACATCGCGGATCACGGCACTCTTGTATTCTTTTCTTGATCAATTAAAACTGTCAGAAGTGTCTGGACTTCTCGACGAGAGTAAAAAAAACCACGAACAAGCACCGTTGCATTTATATACTCGGAATATTAATTTCAAAGGTTCAATAGAAGAAGAAAAAAATTTTAAATCAAAGAATATTGAGCATAAAAAAATAATCTTGTGTACGAAACGATCAAAAAATAATGAGCTGTTATGCAAAAATTTATGCTCGTATATATTTTTGTATTTTTACTCCGATTTCATAAACATTCTAAAGAGGAAGATAAATACATATTCCATCCAATGATCAATATTCAAATCAACAGAAAAAACAACTACCAATGTCCAACAGTTCAGTTAAATACATACGATTATAATTTGAATATCAAATCATAGGAGGTTTATTCGGAAAACGTTCTAGTAGAATCTCCAATTGCGGTAGCTTAATTTATCCATAAAATGAATGAAATATGAAAACGTATATATCAAGGGTACATAAATTCGGATTGTATTTTCGTAGAGAGCGGATTAAATTGTTCGATATTGGATATATAGATAGATAAAAGGTGAAATCATAGATCCGTCCGTATTTGTAAATTCTCATAATCTCATAGGCCAGCATTCGTGGTGAATAGGTATATAGATAGGTGGGTCGTTGGGATGGAAGAGGGTGTACCTTAATAAATTCGTGTATAACCAATGTTGTACGAACAGATACACGGGTGTTTAGCTTTCCGCTGTTAGTCAGTGGTCAACGGAAGTGAAAATTTCAAGTGTGTGGAGGTTTGTACCTACTCCGTGACGATTATTGTTCGTAGAGCGTAAACGCTCGATTGCACCACAGTTCGAGAGAGTCAATTTATAGATCCCCGATATATCCGTTGAGCCTATTTAGTCAAGAGATAAGAGGATTAACGAACGAGAGAGAAAGATAGAAACCAATTGGTTGCATAGTATTTACGACTGTATATAAATATATACTAATGCAAGAGAAGGAAAGAGAAAGAAAAAGAGATAATAAGTTCAACAGCTCTTGAGACTGAATTTTTTTCTCACACACACATCAGAGTCAATATTTTTCCCTGTTGCCACAGAGACACAAGATCCTCTGCTGTAGAAAGTTCTTTTTGGACTTTCACGTCTGGGTGATAAAAAAAAAAAAAAAATAATAAAAAAAAATCCATAATCACAGAAGTATAGATAATCCCTTAACGAAATGATCGATTGAAATCGAGAAAGAACGGGGCCTGCGTTTCTATTTTAGAATCGGAAATGAGGCGAATGGAAGAAAAATAGATGGAGAAAAAAAACGATAAAAGAAGGAGAAAAACTTCAACAGCTTTCTCGTGATTGTGAGTAAAAAGTCATGTTTTCCGAGGGTTGGTCTCCTAAGAGCCAGGCACTCGTCGGTGCGTGGCAGTCAAACACGATGACAGCTGCACGAATAGGCAGAACGATGACGACGACGCCAACGTCGAGAATGATCAACGGGACGAGTCGTCGACGACGTCGACAACGTCGACAACGAATACGGGAAGAAGGCCAAAGTGCAAGGCATTAAAACACGTCGTGGATTTCCTCGAAGAGGATTAAAGAGTGAGAGAAAGACAGCGACGCCTATGCGGATATCTTTTATTTTTTAATATCATGGGACAAGGCACACGAGAAGCAAAACGCATATATATAGCAAAGGCGCGGCACGCGGGACCCGATTTAAAAATCTCTGTCTTACCAGCCTCGAGAGTTATATGTGCTCGATGTACATATTTTTATGTTTTTTTCTTCACTTTTTTCTCCCAAATATATGATTTTTTGCGTCCTATCGTTCGAGCGCAACCAAGAAAGGAAGAAAGGAAGGAACGTTCATAATGAAGTTGTCGCGAGCGCGTGTTGGCCATATTTCAAAGCCACAAAGTCACCCTCTGTTCTCCCAAACGAAGAAAAAACAGAAAGACAAACCCACGATAAATAAAAACTCGTGTGCGTTACTTCTCATCGTTCTCCTATATGATAGCCCTCGTACGTGTTATTTTTTATATCCCCTCGCGTTTACTACATTTTTTTCGACAAATTGCACCGAACACAAACACAGCGAATTCCTATGAACACAAACTTTTAATCAATTTATAAGAAAATGAAACATATTTGGAGAATAGCAGTAAATGCACCGATTTACGGTTGATCGACCACTTTTCATTATTAGGACCTTTGGTCCATTGTTTCAGAAAAAATCTACTTGCAATAGCCATGATAAAATTCTTCATATCATACACGCCAACACAGTCAGTCGACCGAAGCGTAAATTTACGTAAATACCTATCTCTATATACATTTACAAATGTGTATAATATAATGCTCGTGCGCCAGTTAATTAATTACAACGCGGCGGATATATCGCACGACAAGAGTCGGCTGCACCTATTAATAATCATGCAAACGATGAATATTAATACGTTTCTCTCTCTTTCTCTCTCTTTCTCTCCACTATTTTCTGTTCAATATATAAACATGTTCACAAACATATATGTTTGCATAAGTCTGAATGACGGAAAGTTGCATTATAATTTCTATCTGATTTATTTATCACAAACACTGAAAACAGTTAAATTTACTGAAACATAATATTGATGGTTAAAAATAAACATGGAAATATTTCAACATTCGAAAGACACAGAAATAAAAAATATGTAAAGTATCTCACGATGTTTTGTTCGTTTTATAAACGAACTGGCATATCGCAGATATAATGTTTTTTTTTTCACAGCATACAATCGTCGTGGATAAACAATAGTGGCATTAGAAATACGTCAGTTGGATCGCAGAAAAAGTTTGTTCGGTAAGCAACTCGATTCGTATTATTAAATATGTGACAGTGAAACTGGGATCATCGACCCACTCTTGTGCTCTCGAATTCCGCATATGTCGTTATGCGACATATGAAAGTCTGGCAAAACGTAGTACAGAACTATATGTATATATATGCACGAGTATTATTACTGGCAGTGGTGTCTCTTCGTGGATATAGTGTGCAATTCACTAGTCAACAAATACATACATATGAGTGTACGCTTGTTTATGATACAGAGATATTATTCGGGTCCCTTTACAGGCACGAGTGGCACACTGTGACATTGCCCGCGGCAAGTGGTGATACCAGCAAGCCAGGTTCCCTGACCCTTCTGATGATAACGAGAATTCATACCAATGTATGCATCCATACTGTTCATTACTTAAATATATGAAATCCAAAGAAAGATTTGACTTGAATTTCGAGAATTTAAAGAATGAAAAGAACAGTTTAATTATTTTAGAATCTTCTTTCTGTCGTTCATTATATAATTTATTCTTTTGTATACCTTTCTTTGTTTTTCTCTCAAGTGTTAAGAGAGAGATCGAAGAAACCTAACTAATTTATCGAGTCTTCCACGTTCGGGCGATTTGAGACTGAGCCCTATTATCCCTCACGGGGGAGAGAACACGCGCGTCTCGCAAACACGCCCACGAACGACGCCGTGACGGTATAAAATCCGTAATTACGCCGACGAGGATCCTCCAAATTGAGGCTCATCGCCACATCAGAAGAATACACTTTACATATATATATATATATATTTCGTGCGAACCTCATCCGCGTCCGCCCGCTCGCTCATTGTCTTCGCCTTTAACTTTAAAGACCGATAATTCGCGACCTACCGCACGCTCACTCCTTCGCGCTTTCTGATCCCGCGCGCCGTCACCGCTTGTTTGTTCAGATAAAAAAAAAAAAAAGCTAAAAGGAACAAGAAAACAGAACCTAGCTAAGCCGCTGATTGCGTCGACTCTCGTCGATGCTAAAACACACACACACGTTCACGGACTTATCGCAGATGACCTGGCAGATTAGGAAATAAAATTCAATGAAACAAAGTAATGATGAGGCAAGTCATGACGAGACAATGAAAAATTAAAACCTCAAGCCTACGTGAATAATATCGTAGAATCGTTGTAAATACTAACAAAAGAGATAAATATTTTTTTAAAACCGTTAGCTTTAGAAATCCGATAAAATTTTGTACTTTTTTTTTTCAGCCCAGCCCCGACCTCTTTTTTCAATAGCGCGAACTTGATGACGTGATTTATGTTTAACGCAATTAAAAAAGGCAACATCATTCATTTCAATGAACAAAAAGGTTGAATTATCGTCAAATAGCCCGAATGCAAAAAAATCACAATGATCGATACAGAAGTAAAAGAATGATATTTCATGAAAAATAAATTCACATAGAAATTAATTATACATAATAAACGTCGTTTCAAAGCAAATCACAAAATTAAGTTACTCCTTTGGGGTGTAAAGTAGTATATTCGAACGGCGAACAAGAGACATCAAAGCTCGGTCAATTGATTTAGTCGAGTTTTTCAAAACAATAGCGTTTCCCTTATCGGTTTTAACTGGTGAAAACATCGAGTCTCGATCCCGTACATATGATATAACTGTTATATACATATGTGTGTATATAAAACTTGGTTGACTACCATCATTCGTTCGCACTATGATTTATCGACAAAATGCAACGAACACGGCACACCCGCTTGGTCGTGCAATCTTTTTGTGCTCTCGGAACGCGCGTGTACCGCGATTAATCACACGTTGTCCTATAGTCTCTATATATAGCACGCACACATACACATACACATTTTAGTATAAATGTAGTACATATACAGTATCGAGTCAGGACGAAAATTTATATATTCGAGAGCCGTGAGATATAGGAAGAAACCCGCGGGTGCAGAGCAGATTCGAGTCTTGCAAAATTACGAGAATATGTACGTGATCATTTTAACGAAATACCTCACACGTAATGTCCTCGCGGATACACGTATATATATCTATATATATTTAATTTAATTTTTATTCTTATTTTGGAGGTTCTCGGCCTCTCCTATCTCCAGGGGCTATCGGTAAGTTGGTCGAATCGTGAAAGCTCGGCGAAAGCAGCAGATATGAGATCAAGGCAGCAACAGCTTATACGGTTGGCACTTGGCCGCTGGAGGCTTTGGTGAATTTGCAGAATAAAAAAAGTACAAAAAAGAATATGATCGATAAGACGACTGAGAAAGGGACCATCGATCCATCATTAAAAAAATATTTCACGCGAAATGCACTCGACTACATTCGTATACATCGATATATTTTATCGCTGAAAGATATTGCATGGAATTTTTTGATAATTGAGAAATTAAAAGAAGAAAACTAATGAAGAAGGGGAGTAATATATTTTATAGGTGATTCTCAACCATCTGCAAACTCGTTTGACCAAAGTTATGTACCAAAGTCCCTGAAGAGTAGATTAAGAAACAGAGATGCGAAGTGTGACGCAGAATGTGTGTTAAAAGAAGTCGCATTTTTGGGCGAGAGAAAAAAAATGGCTAATGCGTGAGCGCAAACGCAGCAGGCGCGGCTTCTCGTGGATTCTCGATTCCCGGAGAGTCGTGATACTCAACGCGTGGACATAAATACGCATACATATGCATTTATGTTTTTCTCCAACAGATCTTCCGCTTGTGTTACAACCGCGGACGCCGTCTCGGTTCGCATCGCGGAAAACATTAAGATGCTCATCCGAGATTAACATAAATAAATAACTGGCGGGTGGGGGCGCATCCCTGGACCAGGAATGTTATCTCAGGACTCGAGTAACATTGTAATTAATGCATTATTAAAGGCACGAGAGAATGTAATTATAATGCCCCGCGGAAACGACGCATAATCATAGCCTTCTGCGAGATGGGCGCGTGTTTATAACAGGGAAAAACATGTATAACGTGTAACGTCTACAAAAGATGTGGACAATAAGAAGAAAGAAAAAGTATAAATAAAAGTCGGAGTAAGATGCTTTTACGTTTGCAGCAAAAAGTGTTTTGAGTTGACGAATGCAACAAGAGTGCAACAAGAATGTGGCGCTCTGGTACTGTCAGTGTATCAACACAAACAACACGCTCAAAGCTTTACAATTGTTTTTTTTTCTCATTTGAATTCAATTGAAACAATAACATTAATCAATAATACGATTGATAATAATGATAGAATTGAAATTATTTGTTTTTCTGTTAAATTGAGAACGATGATACGTTTTATCGTCGAGTTTTTCAGTCACAGTCCCATATACGTATAAGCATTTACAAGAAGCTCGCGTATTGAATTTCCGGAGATATACAAATGAATAGATCGAAAATGAGAACGAAGGGAGAAACATGATTGACGTATGCAAGTATCAGCGGCAACAAAGGCCTTATTTAAATATTTGGTCTGATTAACACTCGTCAATTAATCATAACTTTCCGAGCTTATGTTTGATATAAAATTCTACATAGTGATAAGACATCACCGACTTTGCACTCGCATTGCTAATGACCGATGTTAACATTACACGATCGTTTTTCCTTTCTCTCTCTCTCTCTCTCTCTCTCTCTCCCTCTTTCTCCCTTTTGGCAGTAGACTGCATTGCCTTCCAAGAAAACGATTGCACGAAGTGTCCATGTATATAAGCCAATCTCTTTAAACGCCTGTACATTCAAATAAAACATGTTTGGATAAAATCATCTTCTTACTTCGACTCTCTCTTTTTTATTTTGCTTTCTCGATGGTTGATGGCCGAGACCACCGTCATTGAATGCTCCACTGACAGATACCAAGCTGGCAAACTCGAATACAAGTATCTTTGCTAGCCTTACGTAAACAAGGCTGAGAGAGAATGCATAAAAGTCTATATAGCAACAGTTAGTGGCCAAATAGATATAACGACATTTCGACTTCTCGCATAACCGTCTACTCGGGTTAATTTTCACACCTTTTGCCTCATTCAACGTGAATAGATTCTTGTTTTGTTAATTTCAATGGGATCTTTATTCGGAATGAAATCAACAAATTGACAGTGTGAGATTGTACACTTTATCCAATTATGATTTATAGTCTATTACACGTTCTTCAAGAATAAAATCATTAACGAAGTTCGCACCGAGATCATTTACGAAGAAATTCAGGCGACGAATAAGAAAAGGAAAGAGAATTAGTCATACATCAGTTACATGGGGAAGGAAAGGAGTGAGTCTCCCCGGATGTTCGTGGAGCACTAGTAAAACGAACAAATATTTACGAGAGACCAACGTCGGTTGATGTTGTACGAACGAGACAACTCTTCTCTTTCTCTCTTCTGGAATTTACATCTGCATTTCCCCATAACCTTTATACTACCATTTTCGCATGTTGAGAGAATACCGAGTCGAGTTGCTCGGTATTTACTCCCATAATATCGGAGTCTTCCTCCCACTTTGCAGACGAGAGTTTCAAATGTTGGATGGCTACCGAATTATTAATGCTTGCTCAACGAAGAATGACATGAAGGAACGCAGGAAGCAAAATTAGAGATAGAAGCACGAACACAAGGAAGCAAGAGAAATAAGAGAGTTCACTCACTCTCGTCACCTGTCCATTATGGTTAACCATTTCTAAGCTCAAATATACCTGGAGTGTATGTTGAACGGTCTACCGTTAATCGAAATCAGATAAAATGAAAATAAAATGATTTTCCTCTGAAATCTATCTATTTCTGAAATACGGTGGCATGTGCATACATTTTCATTATTATCCAATAATTGGCCATTTAAAGAGAATTATTGGCGAGATAATTTTCAGTGGATTATATATGATTAATTTGACGTTGAATGAGATGGATGAATATCTGAAGTAAGATGCAGACGTTCAAAAAATTTGGTACGACACATAGTAGCTAAAGCGAATAAGCTGAAATAAGTTATAAAAAATTACGTCAGTCGTTTTTGTAAAATAGCTCACATACATCGATAGTCGTAAAATAAAGTTGACGAAGTATATAGTCCCGAGGGTTTTGTTCGTTTGTCATAAGCTTTAAAATACGCAATAAAGGTGGAAGCATCGTGAGAGGCAAAATCGTTGAAGGAACGATATTTTGGAGCAACCAACACCTCCGTTATTCATGTATTTTACGAGGATGATGAAGAAGATGTTTTCGAAGCAAACAGGTGAGTTCAATGAAGGGATAATATAGTTTAAGGTATTTTCTCACTTTTGCGTCTCAGCGTCTCGTTCGTCAACTTGAGACAGAGCAGCAGAGCTGTGGAAAGGAAGTGAAATTAAACGAGAAGAGAAGAGGAAAAATACTGAAAATAAAAGAGCGAGAGAATGAGAATATCTTTGGCAAGTAGGGCTTGATGGCATCTGGGCTTAAGCGTGAAGTGGCTGATGTGTGTGGGCTTGGCACAGTTCTCTTGGCTTTTGGACGATGGGAAGATAGAACAGCGACAAAGGGAGAGAGAGAGAGAGAGAGTGTGAAGGGAAGGGGATGAAAGAGATAGTAAAGAAAGTATATACTTCACTATATGAGACATATGAAACACTCTCGACTCTTGAGAAGCGAACAAGAGTGTCCCGAGAAGCGGAAGATACGAGGAAAAGAGAGATAGTGTGATAGAGGATAAAACATCCAAAGGAGAGGCAACGGAACGTTTAAACCTTACGTAGAATGAAGCAGAAAAGGAGGCAGAAGAAGACGCTCAAACTCACACATCCGAGAACAGTCTACGCTAGCTTAATGATGTTTGTTCAATGAACGCGTCGACCAAGCTCAAAAATGGTTCTCACATATATACATACAGTGAGTGTAGTACCACGTCTTTCGTGTACGTGTTCAAGCGTACGTGCACGGATAGAACGAGAGAGAACAGAGAAAGCTGGAGTCTCACACGAGCCATTAATAATTGGGAATTGCGCGTGTGAGTTCTTTTTGAGTGAGCGTGTGTTGTTTGTGGAATCGGCCCAATCCTGACGCTCAGTGAAAGCAAAAAAAAGATACTCGCGCACCACTGGACCAAAAGAAACTTTACGAACAGCTTTATTTCAGAATTGTACCGGCCATTAGCGCGAGTGTATTCTTTTGTAAAACGATATTCTTATCGCAAGCTATTTAAAAAGTTGAAAAACAATCCAGTTACGCTTTTATCCTATTCAAAAACAAACGATTGAATTATTTTAATGGTTCCTACTTTTTACAATCAACGTAGAAACAATGTTCTAATAATTAATTATCATGTAATATCAGCTGAAATTTAAAAGTTTTAAATATTCTTGCACTATTCCTTTCCAACCATCAGAAATTATCTAATTGACTGTTGTAATTTGAAGATGTGAACTTTAACATTAACGTTTTTTACGACTGTGGAGGGTCGTCGAAGAGATCTCTTTTTTCGCGAGTTCTGTCGATCGCACCCTGGGTAAGAGAGTGTCTTCCTGTAATCTTCGTGTCTGTCGAGACGAAGTCTGATGGCAATTCTTTAGAGTTCGGGACGCGAGCGGACCACTCGAGTCTCGCGTCACGTCCGGCATTCGTGAGAGTACCGGACACTCACTTATTTTACGTACGTAGGACGTTCGTTGCTACAACCGTCGAGTTGTATTGTACACTACGACAAATCGTGTTGCTTACACACATGAGGAACTGTAAGCTCTCAAGAATATATACTGTATAAACACATGAGACATTATATACATATATATTAACGTGTGTATGTATACAGTCTCACGGTTTATATATTCGTAGTAATATATAGTACAGAGCTTGGAAGGAATGGATAAGCAGCTCGAGAAACTCTCCGCACGCACACAATATTTCGAAGCCAGCAAAATACGAAAGATTGATCGATCGCCAGGATTCCAAAGATCTTTCTTTCAATCTTCCTTTTTCGCTGCTTTGTCCATCGTCTGCTCGCTCTTGGACAGATGACTCGTGACTTTTGCTAACTTCCTCTTCTCTTTCGCTTGCAAATTCTTACTCTCCATGTCTTTCGCATTTTCGGTCACACGGCGAGACTGATTATAAAACGAGGGTATGCGTACATCGATAGGCAATAACGATCAATAAAAAGTGATGTAACCCAAGTTGTCAAACCGAGTGTTAAACTGGTATACGATTGATTCTATATCTGGTGTTTATGGCTCGAATATGAGCCTTTTTCGCACCGACAAAGGTTCTACTTTTTCAAGACTTAGACCCACAACACACATACACACACGCACGTATATATATATAGGCATTCATATGAAACTTGGGATTCTGTTGAACATACAACTGGAGTACAAGCAACCGGTGGCCGCTGATCCAAGGAATCAACAGATGTACATAGTAAATCTACTCTTGTATATGCGTATATATCTATATATGATTATAAAACTTGGTGAAGTTAGAGCGAGGATATGAAACTATGGGTACATCGATAAATCCGAAAAACCTCGATTATCAAAACGCTTTTTATATATTTTCATTCCACATCTTTCCAATATTTTATTCAAGAAAGATGGGTAAAAACAGAACAAAGAAAAAACTCTTCGACGAATAGTGAAAAGTGGTTCGTCTGGCAACAGAGAATAAATGAACACTTCCTAACGTTTCCACATTTATAAATCGATATATAACTCTGGTCGTCGTGTGTCTGAGTCGCGGGCGGGGTTTTATAGTGCAGTAAATATAAATCGGTGTATGGTTAAAGAGAGAGAGAGAGAGAAAGAGAGATAGAGTGAGAGGAGAACAAGTTAAAGAAGGGAAGAAAGAGTACAACGACGATCGTCGAACGACGTCGAGCGCGGAATAACGCGGAGAGGCTGTTGTCGTTTGTGGGAATATTGAAGCTTCGCTTCTGCTGGATGTTGGTGTGGCTGAGAGCTGTCTCTGAGAGCAGTGGAAAGATCTCTCTCTTTCTCTCTCTCTCTCTCTCTTTCTCTCTCTCTCTCTCTTTCTCTCTGTATCTCGCTCGCTTCGTTCTTCACATTCATGTAGCATCGAAGGGAGAATGAGTGAAAGAGAGAGAGAGAGAGGGAGAAAAGGATAGAAAATACGAGAGAGAACACTACGTACAAAATGCAGCGCGACGAGACTTGAGAGAAGATCCTCATGGGAGTATATAGGAGTGAGAAAGAGAAATAGAAAAAGACAAACATAAAAGCAGACCGTAAGCCCCGTCTATATCAATTACGCGTGTTTTCTTTGCCCGACGACGAGAAAGACGAGTGAACAGCAACGCAAAAGGTTCTCTCACTCTCTTCGTGTCTTTCTGACGGAGTGAAAATGTGTGCGTAAATATATACGCGAATGAATTTGGTGCGAATTTGGACCACCATATAAAAAATACGTTTATACACCCCATTGATTTTTTTAATCTTCTACTTTGCTTTTATGATAAATTCGATTTTATCACCAAGAGAAACAAATAATGACACAAAATCTGCAACAAGCCAGAGCTGATATAGGAATAATATTTCTAAAATATATCATTTGATATTTTTTATTTAACAGTGTTTCAATAATAAAAAAAAAAACGCTCAACACGTGCACAATATATTTCAATTGTTTTTATTAATAATGGTGAGAAAACAATAGAAAAAAATATTTATTTTGATGGTGTAAAAGTGTTTGATCGATCCAAGTTGATGGGGTGGTTCAAATTCGCACCAACTGGTGTTTATATAGTGAGACGGCGGAGGTTCAGCGATACACACCGACATAATCGGGAACAGAAAACAGCGAGAGAAGAGCTCTCGTCGTCGGGGATAGATAGCATTCACGGAATCTCGTAACGAGAGGCTGACAAACTCTGTACACGGACTGGCAATGACGGCTTTCCTTCTCTCCTACTTTTGCCACTACCCTCTTGCCGGATGCACGGAATCTTGGAATTAATGTTACATTATATAAATATTCTATGTACTGTATATACACACATATAACTACGTATAGAAGGTGTCCAAGCTTTGATATTCAATAAAATGTAAACTCAAGTTCTGGATGAAATTTCAAGCTAAGAGAGTAAATACGCACTTTTTAAATCCTTCGTCCTTTTCGGATGAAACATAAAATATTTAAAGTAGCTGACACCTGCTTTATTCATTACGTATACTGATAAATTGGTTTGAAAAAGTGAGGAAAGAAATGTCACTTTCTTTTTTTTTTTTTATTTGATCCTGAGGACAGTTCAAAAAATAACCTGAAGCAAATGTTTTGAGAATCTTTTTTATTTCATTCCATGTAATGAATAATTTATATGATGAATGATTTATTTTCAATGAATTTATTCGTCCTTTGTACGACTGGACGTCCTAAAAATTTATGAAACTTATGAACATCGGCCATTGAACTTGTAACTGCCTGTATATATATAGAAAATATTGTATAGATATGTTTGGAATACTTGTTTACAAAAAATGATGTAAAAACTGTTAAAAAACGAAAAGGCGTAGTCGATACAACTTGATACGCAAGTACTTGGATTCGACGCCGTTTTTTCGAGTCGGCAATCATGACGCGTATGTATATTTATTTGCTCCAAGACATTGGTTTTTTTTTTCTCAATAAAAGTAGATATAGTTAAAATACGAGCTCTCGTCACTGCGGATTTCTCTGTTTCTCTGTATCTCATTTCTGTCATCGCCTCAAGGGGGGAAATATAAAATAAAAATAAAAACGTAGAAAAAAAAACAGAAGAACGAGGGAAAAACTGAGATGCTGCGTGCGTGCCGTCACGGGAGAGAATCTCGTCCATAACTCGGAGACAGTAAATATCTTGGTCTTATCAGCATGTATTACCGACGTATATAAACGTTTTATCCGCGGCCTTTTTGCTTTACAATTTTTTTTTTTCATTCTCGTTTATTGTAATGACGTTTGAATGTAGAACCACGAGAAAATGAGGTCAACACACAGGGAGACCGATAAGATTAAATATTCAAGATTTTTCTCAGTTTGATCAAATGGGAGTGAAGGAACGAATGAGCTCATTAACGATTTTGTGTGGAATAAGGTCAAATCGTGATTGGAATAAAAATGACTGTAATAATAAAAGAGGAAGACTAGGAAACGGCAAGAGAGGGAGAGAGAGAGAGAGAGAGAGAAAGCAAGAAGGAAAATGTAAAGACGGAAGAAAATGGGATGAGGAGAGTGCGGATGGAAAAATAGACGAGAGCTTCCTATCTGGAGGCGCTTTTCGCAAGAAAGGTCGATCGAGCGTTCGACAGCTGAACACACACACTGACACACGTGTGCAAATATATAGATACAAATATTCGCGTAATAAATCTATATAGTATGCTAGCGCCAAACGAATAAGAAGTTAAATTGGTAGAGAACGCGGGACGGGAGGAGGCAGAAGAAGCAAAGACGCGGCGTTGGTGGCGCGCGGTTGAAGCAAATAAAGAGGGCGAGAAGAAGACGAAGAAGAAGAAGAAGAAAAGAAGTAGAGGTGGCGGAGTCTCGATATATAGGCAAGTTGCGAGTTACGGGTGTATTTTACATATTTAAATTGGAAGTGTCGATTCCCTCGTTCCTTGGATTGACAGTCGGGGCAGCAGCAGCGATTTTAGATCGGGCTCTCTCTCTCTCTCTCTCTTTTTATAGTAAAGTCTCGTTTTGTACGATATCGGTTGCACGTGTGTGTATTAAGCCCTTGGAATCGTAAGCACTGCTAGAAAATGCGAATGCAAGATCTCGAAGGTTTGGGCAAAAACTTATACACGAAAATATATGTGTATGTAATCCCTGTATGTCGTCGTGAAGTCGTTTCCGATCTTTGCCGGAAAAATCGACTGAGTACTCGATCTATCTCGCGACCTATCCTGTCCTTTGCCTCTCGCGTCTTATTTCTTCTACATGTAAACGTTTATTTTTATTTCATTTTTCCTCTTTCATCAGTTTTTCTATGCCTACGTGAACTCGTGGTTTCTGGTACACGATAAGTGCGGGTGGATAATTTTTTCTCTGAATTACGAAGCCTTCGATATACGAACAGAATGAAATTTAAAGTAAGGTGGAAGTGATATTTCCAAAGTTGACGAAAAATGCAAAAAAATATCAATATTTACAGATAGAACAGAAACTTGGAATTAAAAAAAGTGCCAAACTAGCAATACTTCAGAGCATGACACGGAAAATCCTTCCACAATTGATAACTCTCAACAGTTATTATGTAAATAAATGAAAAAAAAAAAAAAAAAACTTGACACGAAGAAACTATGAAAGTGAAATCACGAACAGCAAAAGCACTAATAAATAAAGTAACTCGATAGATTCTCCAATCGAATTGATTCTCGTCTTTCAACTACTTGTTGTAATGTTTCAGGAATAATATTAAACAAATCGAGACAAAGTTTTAATATCCAAAACAAAATATCGACTTTCTAGAGGGAGTGAGGCAAAAAAAAACAATACAAGTGGATTCGTCATCTGGGAGAGTTACATTACACTCTCAACTGAGTTTTCAATTCGATCGCATGACGTTTTTTTTTCTTCTACGGCTGTTTAGCGATCGCTGCATGCATCATCCATACATGGAGACCAAAGCTATATGTATATATATATATATATCGTATTTATGAATATACACTCGCACTTAGATATAAATTTATCATGCTTAGTCAGTTTCATGTTCCCATAACACTGACGTTTTCCGACATCACTCCACTACACTTCAAATTATAGGTATATACCGTGTACTTAGCCTATGTCCTTCTTTATACGTTCATACAGTCTATATATACATACAACATATATAATAATATAACATGAAGCTATGAGACTGCGGGTGGAAGAAAAATAAGAAAGAAAAAAAAAAAAAATACGTGATACACCTTGCGGGAGGCGTTCGAACGGAGTTCCGAGCCACTGAACATCGATATTAATTATTCAGCATAAAATTGGTCCTCGTATATGTATGCTTATATATACACCACACGTGTATATTTATATACATGTATATAAAAATGGAAAAACATACGCTAACACGTGGTAAAAGTGTACTTTTATGCTAGAACCATTGGGTTTTTCGCACCAAGAAAAACTGTACACGTCAGCTGTGTATTTTGCGATCTTTATCATCGATAAAAAAAAGTTCACCCTGTATATGAGGGGGTGGAATATGATGTGGCTATTTTTGGCTCATGCTGGTATAGATTTCAATTAATTATTCGAGGCTGACCGTTGCTTGAGCTCTGTATAAGACAAAAGCTACGAGACGAAAGTGTATCGAACAAATGCACTTGTGTGAATACAACGGGCATAGATAAAAAAAGAACTCTGGGCCATATACGTGGTAGAAAACACGAGTAAGACTAGGCTCGTGAATTATTTTCATTTGTGCCATTTTCACATTTTAGTTTCATCTATACACAAAGTTTTATAAGTACGATAACAACAACAACAATCGGAGATTGTGAGAATGATCGCTATTATTCAACGATGTCATGCGATTGGGCCAAAAAAGTTTACCGATATTTAGCTGTACGTACATTCGCTCAAAGTGTATCTATTTTTTTTTTTTTATAAGATGAGTCATTATCCTGACGATAGACGTGAATGTCACAATTGCATTATCGAGAAGAAGTATAACAAGAAGTCTACAAAAATGAAGAACTATTTTAAGCGTTATGCTTAAGGGCTTACTTACATACATGTAGAGGCGTCGAAAAATTCGATTTTTCAAAAATATTTGTATTCGATAATGTATGTTATTTTAAGAAAATGTTCAGGAAACGATAACATGTTGCAGTTGCGGGAACAGAAAAATACATCTCCATTCAATAAATATTTAAACGTCAAAATCCATTTTATCTTTGGTCTTAAGCGTAATAGTCAAACGAGTGTATAAAATGGCATTTAGCAAAAAAAAAAAAAAAAACGGTTCTGTTCCACGTTCATTCAACTGTTTCACATCCATTCACACAACAACGTGTCTAATAAATAATCTATTTGTAAAACGGATGTATTTTTCAGTAAAAAAAGAACTATTAAAATTGACCCTACTTTTGGTGACTTAAAGTGTATGTGAAAACTTTTTTATGGTAGAAAAGGATTCACCATACCGTAGATATTGGCAATCGAAGATTGCACTTCAGTTGCAAATGCAATATTAAACTAAACTTCGTATTAGACAACTTTTCCCACAAAATAATCAATTTTGACATTCCTATGAAACATAACAACTGAAATTATCAGATTACTCCGGAACTCGTGTCAAAATTTAGGATAATTAAGCAGACTGCATTCGCATGGAACTTTAGCGAGACTACTACCTTAATGTCTTCAGTACCTTTAATGCGAAAAATGAATTTCCTATTTCACTTCTTATTACAAATTTAAAAAGCCCGATATGGAAGAGTGACGGGTGACTCAACTCGTAATTGAAGTTGAACAAGTTGTAATTAGATTTCAAACTGCAATATTAAATAGTGTGTCTCTATTTTATTGAATTAATCACTTATGCCATTAATTAATGAATGTTTTGATAGATTAAATGTATTTTGATCAAATGGTGTGTATGCACTGAGTGTATCGTAATAGATGCAGGATAGTTTGAGAGACAAGGTGTATATTCGTCATACTTAACTCCAGCAGTGAACCACCTGCCAAAGTTAAGTCTTTTACGTAAAGCCTCTAGGACTCGGAACAACGAGGAGGTAAAGAGCGTCGAAAGATAGACGATGAAGAAGGGTTGTAAAGCTCCGTTCAAAGACACGTTGACAAAGTTTTGTCTTCGCTCATAGAACGGTGGATAATCGAGTGACGCAGAGCAGGAACAAAGTGCTAAATTAACATCTCGTCGATGCTGTTAAAATAATCGACAGAAAAGTCTTTCGATAGATATACAACGACAGACTTTACAGATATAAATGCCTCCGAAGTGGAAAGCATTGGAAAATCGAAGCACGCTTCATCAACTTCCGTCAATCTTCTCGAGGGGATTTAATTTTCAGGAAACTTAAGGTGTTTTGCCACGGTCGCTAAATGTTCGTGACAACTACAAGGCCATCAGCAAATTTTCATTCCATTGTAATCGTGCATAGAATTCGATCTATTGCGCATATAAACTAACAATTCCTTAATATTTTTCATTAATGCTGCAAATTGCGTCGTTTAAATGCAGTGAAAAATAATGCTTTATATTTTTATGGCGAATCACTTTTTTTTTAATTTCAATAACTTTTAGCAGGGACAATTGATTCAACTGTTTTCTAGTTTATGCTACAAAATCATTTCCGATTTAGATGTTTAAAAAAGTGATGATATCAGTTGTTAAGAGATTTTTAAATACAATTGAAAATTTTGAATGGATTACCACTATGCTGCCTTTGAATATTCCATCAATGTTTCAAACTTAGGTGTAATAAATTTTTCAATGATTATATCCGAGTCCTAATAATTTTTAATAAAAATAGTGTCCGAATTGGAAGTACTGCATTATTTTAAAGTATCCAATTTATGGTTTGAACCAAGTTAAATCAATATCCAAAACCATTATGAAGCTATTAATTTTCAAAAGATCTGTTATTTTACGAAAAAGTTATAAATTTTAGAGAAACTCAATATTCGTACTCTTTTACGTTAAAGGACGATATTTTTACTTTAAATTTTTAATCATACTTCAGTAATTAGTGATCAAGTTTCATCAAATTTTTTTGAAACACCAAACACTGACCTGCCATCTTGAAATTTGCGAAAATAGAATGAAAACAAAATTTCACCGACGATCTATTCGGCTCCGAATTTTCCGATATGGAAAACCCGGGAGAATTCTCAGAAACAATAAAGTAAATGATGTGAGAAGAAGCCAAATAAAACAGTTGTTCAATTTTGAAAATAAAAAAAAAAATGATCGTTTCGTTAATATCATGTGGTCAGAAAGAACGGAGCAGAAAAAGTTTGTTCCAACGAATTTCAACAGTTTAGAAAAGAAAATTCGTGGTATCAAAAAATGTGAATTCCGAGAAAAAATCCGACTGACCTTGAACGACGGTTGCAAGCGCCGCTACGACGAAAAGAATCTCGATCCTGTAGAACTGCATTTTGGGTAATATCCAGAGAGACAGATAAGAGGTCACACTGCGTAAAAACTGTACGTTTTACGAAAAAAAAAACTGGTTTATCACCAACACTTTTTCATCGTAGAAATAACACGAGCCCTCACTTGTTTTCTTCTTATGTTCCCTTACCGGGTTATTGAAATGAGCAAAAATAATAATAACAAAGAAAAACACGTGAATGAAGGGTGAAACGAAAACACTGAGCGATTGAAATATTCGGTAATCACTGGCTCGACGCACTAGGAATATCGAAGAAAAACGTAAACAAATGAAACTTTTATTCGAGAAAACGATAGTGTGTAAGAATAGAAACGATTGTAGTAGCAATTGTTTACGTTCGCTTCCAAGAATAATTGTTGACTCCAGCGATCGTGAATACGATGAAAACAAACGCGCTAGTAGAGTTAAACACGCATGACCGGCGTTGTAGAACCGATCAACTCGCAGCACGATTGGGAAGCAATATTTTCACATTTCACTCGGCTTTAATGAGTAACGAAAATATCACGTTTTTTTTCTATTCCACGAAAATTCTCTCCTTGATCTTTAATCCCTATCGAAGGACATGCGAAACATTTCGTGTATTCGTTCAATAATCCACATCACAAGCCACACTCGACGATAACTGTCGTGAAGAATTCACACGAAAATACTCTGTGGTTGTTTTTTTTTTCTTTTTTTATTTCTCCAAACTATCGATCAAACGATCGATTTTTTTCAGCAAAAAATTTCATTGTTGCTCAACACTCGCCAATTTAGTCACAGTTTTCACGATAAATTGACGGATCTAAAATGCCTAAAATCACGAAATCAATGTACGATCGTTGGTTTCCATTATGGAAACACGTCGAAATTATGTATGAAAACAAAAACAAAATAAAACAATAATTATTATTCAGATAAAAACACGTGAATAATTCGTCGGAAAGTTTCGTTCAATGAACCTGTGGTTTATTCATCGAAGTATAGAAACTGAAAAAACTTTTAATGTATCGCGAATTGACAAAATTGCGAAGGGCGATCGCGCGCGGCAAAAGGGGGGGAAGTAAACGCAACGATATCTATCCGTGACAACGCGACGACGGTCGTCTCGCGACTGCCGTAGCAGAGATTCGGCCACGGCGCCACGCGCCCCAACGCTCCCTCTCGTGTCTATTCGGCGATCCTCGGCTTTCTGGCGGCTAGCTCGAGCCGCGCATGCGCATAACTACCCGCGACACACGCGCCTTCTCCGATGTTTCGAGCTCATATTGAGGGGGTTGAGTGGCAGGATTACATCGTCGAACGGAGGCCGAGGGATGAGTTTTTTATAGGTTCCCTTCATATAATACACACATATATATTTATATAAATATAAATATATATATATATATATATGGCTAACGGACAATACCGAGGCCTGAAAGGTCTCGGTAATCATCGACAACAGGATGGTTTCATATTCCATTCGTGTCGTTTTCAGTCTTTCGAACGTTCATTGTTTTCTACTGATTCTTCGCCTCTCTATTTTACTTCTTGTAGAAAAAATATGAATAAAAATTCAGAAAAAATGCCTGCCTATCGATCTGAAAATTCTTCTTCTGACGTTTTTCCCAAAATTAAGATTGGTATTTACAAATAATTCGTTGACAAACCAGGCCATTTTGACCTTCATCAATTCTTTAGCGCGGTATAGAAATATTTCCGAGAACCGCTAACGCTTTCTCGGAAGAATAAACGATTTTTTCAATCCCAAGAATTCACCCGTTCAAATAAATAACGTTTTTGAAAATCACGTCATCGCATTATTTTCTTTTCACGAATATATCTCTCGTTACTTATGATAAATAAGTAAAATATAAAAATATAAAAAATTCAATAATTTGTGTTTTTTTTCAAGTACAGTGTTCACTTTTCCGAAAATTAATATGTCAATGATGTTTACAAACAATGGAATTTTATGTTTTCCAAATTTGTATGATACACACAAATTGAAGAACGTTTAAAAAGTTCTCCTGAAATTTTTCAATAACCGTCCATGACCTGTTGACAATAAGCGGATGAGGTACGCTCTGGGTCAAATTGACCCAGTGTGCCAATTTAGAGGCCAAATTTGAGTTTTTAGGGTATAAAATACAGTGATGAATTTATTCTTTCTGAACGACATAATGCAAAACTATGCGAGAATTTATCAAATAAAAATAAAAATAAAATATGTTGAAAAATCTTGATAGCTCTGGTTTTCGTACGCGCACAAGGATGAGACGTTTAAGAGTCTTCCTGAGTTGAATACCGTGTTTATTTTCGCAATAAAATATCTCGTGTTGGCACGAGACTTAACTCGTGAGATCAGCTGTTTATGTATTTAGTATGATATTAGTACATGATATTGTATTATACGATATCATATGTTTTCACATATTTATATACATCTATTTAAGTGTGAGTAAGTATCGTTCGGGGGAATGATCTTCTTTACCGCGTAAAATCAAGCACGAATACTTCTCGTGACTTCGAGCTATTATTGCCTCTATTCCAAGTGTAAGGTGAGAGAGGAAGAGAAAAGCTCAGCAGGGTTTAAGGTGAAAAAGGTAAGGGAGAAGGACGGCTTTGTGAACCGCGTTGTGTGTTCCGCGTGCCACGAAATTGTGCCGTATTAATCTCACCGCGAGAGGAACGAGTTATAATAACAAACCCTGTGAGTTGTACCTTCGCGAACGGATATGGGCCAACAAGAATTACAAACGATAAATCAATGCGGGGGCATTGCCTACGATTTATCGCCATAAGTCCGGCATATTTATATATATATATATACATGGATCCCGATATAAACGCTAGTGTTTGTTGCCCCGCGATGTAAAATCAGCTTAAATCGAGAGATCTGTATTTATATATGAATTAATACATAGAAAGCAATAAGACTCGATCAGTATACCATACCACATTGAATAAAAAGATACTTCAATAGTGATGATCCATTGGAAAACAGGTTTAACCTGAATTTCCGTCAACATCTATGGATTTTGTCGAATCAATATAATTTTATATAAATTATCGTTACCGGAGCACCGTAATTATTCGACATCATGGGAATCAATTATCGAGGATTCGCTCCCATAAGCATATATACCCACAAACTTCTCTAATTTAACTAACGATCGAAGCGTCTATTTGCCTAATGATGAGAAACCGTTCGATCCTACACCATTATTCATATATTACAATTAGTCCCTCGGTAGCATCTCTAGACGCATATTGATTTAACTGAAAAAAAAAAAAAAAAATCTATAGAAAAACGGGAATATCGTATTAGGCGAAGAAAATTATTCAGGTTTTTCTTACATCCTGGTCAGAAAAATTGAGAGCTTTTTGTCGCGACGAGCTCATAAAATATTTCGTTAAATAACTCATTTGCGAATAATGGCCAATGCTTAGCTAATTGTACATTTTTCCATGGGAAACCAATCGAAATTCATAACAATTTTTAACCTTATTTATGTTCAAATATAGTATTGCGTTCTCGAAAATCTGGTACAGTGAGTTTTTCACCAAAAATCGCTCACGAAGATATCACGGTAAGATAAAAGTGTTTGAATTTCGAAATTTAAAGCACGCGACACACATACTAAGTATAGCTTTTTTGTATTTTTATTTATATTCAAGAACATGTACCACGCATATTTGCATACAAATTTCGTCGCACTTATTCCGGTAAAACCAACCCCTGAAAAGTATATAAGAATAGAAAGAGAAATTTTTAGTCCCGAAGTTATCGGTGCGGGGTGATCTCGGAATACGGTTAACCATTAGTCTCGGGTCGTGGCTCTTTCAAGCTGGAGTGTCTCGTAGTTGTCGCAAGCAATAAGGGTAGCCCGTATTAAACTCAAAATACAACGCTTTTTTCGTTTGGTCCATTCTCTTCCTCTACTATATCTATCCTTCAACCAAGTTTTTTTTATTTATTTTTTATATACTATGCGTCTTTTCTCTCGTAATCTCTTTCTCTCTCACATGGCCGGAGTTTTCCATTAGTAAACTGTATAGTCCGGGGCTTTAAGCAGCGTTCCTCTGGACCACCTAGCCACGTTTATATTCAACAGAGTCAAGGATCCATGACGAAATCACGATAGAAACGCTCGTGTATAACGATACAAAGGCAAACGTCGCAAAGAAGTATATATATACGTATATATATTCTCCCATACACATATGTATATAGAATGAGCTACAAAGAAACGACTCGAAGAGGAAAATACGTATACGAGAGTGAAGCGAAGGAAAACACAATAAATAAAGAGTAGTGAAAAATATGGTGGTTTTTTGGGGAAAAGAGGAGTAAGGAAAAAAGGAGGGGAGTAAGAGAAAGCCTATATACGACGTAACATCGCACCCTTAAGTGCCATGGCGCCCCTCGGTCCTTGTACTCGCGACTCTGCGACTCGGTCCCATACATCAGAAGTGACGCTCGTCGAGTATACACGTAAACTATGTTTCTCTCTTGTATACTTGACTATCTGAGTAAAACTATGCCACAGTGCGTTTTGGTTGACGAATAGAAAGGGAAAAACTGTAGGAAACCCAGTCCTGGAGTTCTCCACGAAAACGAGAAACACGGTGTGGAGAGGCGAAGGAAACGTCGGTTATTCGTTTAGTTTATCGTGGAAAAAGAAAAGAAATATTCTCACGAGTTTTTTTTTTTTTTTTTTTGGCTCAAAGAGCTTCGCGGCATGGCCCTCGGGGCGAAACGTTTCTCGCAAGATTTGATCCAGATAAAGAAGTTTTACATTCGACTTTTCCTTCTTCCTAGGCATGGCTATCGGCAGTTAAGAAAGAAGACCCAAGCAAGAGTATTTCCTTGAGTTGAGGCAGAAAAGCTGTAGGGGAAAAAAACAGCTCACCTTAAGTTCAAGGACAGAAAAAAATAACGTGTTCTCTCAACGAGCACGAAAGATAAAAAGAGCTATAAGTTTTCTTCCTGGACTAATTTATCAGTAAGCGAAGAAATGCGAGGTGAGAAAAAAAAATTAATCCGACAGGCTTCTGTTCGAAAGATATAACAATTTATCGGTTACCGATGCTCGGATGAATTTCTTTCCTTCTTTTTACTATTATTTTGCAAGGGTCAGAGACAAAATTGTCGTTTGTCCTGGTGATCTTTTGCGACCTCGTGCGGTTTAGTGTTACGATTATTCTGAAAATGACCCTTGAGAGTCTTGAGACCAAGAGCCATAACCAATCCCTTTTCTCCCACTCTTTCACGTACACATACGTGGGGAACCAACCGAAGCAAAGGGGTATACCCAGAGGCAAGCAGGAATAGAAAACACATACGAAAGGGTCAAGCGTTCAAATCTTTTGGCTCTCCTCCAGAGCTGTACTTCGCTTGCCTGTATATCAAGCACTCACACATCGAAGCGCAATTTCCTCTCTCATCTTCGTCATCTTGGCTAAGCTCGTTCGAACCCATCTGCCTTTTTTCTCCTTCCAGTCTTCGCTCCCTTAACTTTTCCCCATCTTTTTTTTTTCTACCCAATTTTTCACCTGCAACAAGCTGCTCAACGAATCTCGTTCGTTTCTGAAATTGCCAAGTTTTTTGCCAAACTTGTCACACTTGTAGCATGAAAAAACCACAAGCCTACAACTTTAGCCATTTATTTTTGACGATGCTGAAAATTGTGAAATATGACTCACGTTTCAAATTAATTATGCAAGATTTAATGGTTCAAGACAATACGAATTGAATCTAAATTAACATTTTTATGAATCAAACAAATTGATTGCTTGGTGTTTGCATTTTAATTCACTTCCTAGTGAATTTGATCTCTAGAGAAACATTCCTAGTATAAATTTAAACGACTATTATTTCTTATTCATGTTTGAAAGGATATCGACAAAAAATGATGTTGTTTTTATAAAAATCTCGATATAGTTTTTAAAAATGTTATGAAGCAGCCTTATTAACAATCAACGTGTCCTGTCTCCACTTCAGTGATTTGTGATATTGAACAATGTGCTTGAAGAAAATTAATCATCACGGAAACAGTGCAATATAACAAGATAACCGACTGACATTCGAAGTAACATTCGATACAAAGTTCAATAAGATTTGATCAAGTTTACGATGGAAGAGGACGAGTACATTTTGGTAGTTGCAAACATACAGGGGAGATTCGATATTGGCAATCTAGAGTTTCGGTATTGCTGGAGGCCTCAACCACGTAGCTTATAACCACCACGAGGAAGGAAATCAAGCGAACTGGCTGTGTGCCGGGTTTATTAGTTATTACGGATAATTTGAAAGCTGGGACTGAGAATACACGGGATACTCTCTCAAGAGAGATCGATAATACAGAGTATTTGGATGTATGCAACCATCACGAATTTCTGATGGTCGATCCATCTTGGACGATATACCACGTGTACATTATATTCGTATAAATAATACAGTGTGTGGATACTCCGTTGTACTTCTCGTATATAGAGAGACTCGGTTGTTCTATCCGCTGATCGAAAAGAGGGTGGAGTTTGTAGATTATACAGTTCGCTTGTTCGCTACAAATATATGAACGATAATCCTTCTCGAACTTGTTTAAATAATACACATAACTTTCGGAAAATTGTGAGAAAAGACCGTAAGGGCGACCACGAACCTTATAAATACACACTTATATGGAAAATAAGGGGAGACAAGAAAAAAAAAAAGAAAAAAAGCGCACGTACATCGAGGATCGATATGAAATTATGCGGTGGAGCATTATGCATGATAGAGCTGATATTATAGTCACGGAAGACATTCAGGATGTGGGCATCGTACAAGTTTCGTAAGGCTTCTTATATATCCTTCATCTCCGGATTTTCGCGTATTTTCCGCGAGCGCTCGATTCACCACATCGATTCGAAACACGTGGAAAAGAAGACGAAGAAGAAGTAGAAAATAAAAATAAAATAGAATAAAAATAAGAGGACTGTGCGATGCACTTTCGTGCACGATCCGTACAATTCTTTCATGGCCAGGTGCACGCGACACGGGCTTTTGTACCAACGCGCTACATTATGTATGGGACACTGGTGTATTTCCAGCTATACTTGTATTGTACGAATATAACAGTGTATAATGCAATACCGTAGAATATTGAGACTGTTTTCTTCTCCTTTGCTCCAAGCAGCTCCAAGCTCCCAACAGTATCTCGTTTCTACACGAGCTTTTGCAACACTCTCGGGATGGGACTTGGACCCTCTCCACAGGGAATCCACATACCGTGTGTGCATAGAAAAAAAAGGACAGAAGAAAAAACTCTATAGGTACAATCGTCGTCGTTCAGTCTACCCATGAATATGAGCGCTACTCCGCCCTCTCGTACCCGAACAGTCTGTGAATGCAAAAGAAAAAGAAATGGAAGAAAAAAAAAACGTTCAGCCTGACCTGAACGAGTTTTTCGTTTTTGTCACTCTGAACTTATGGAGAAGATCTTCACGGCCGAAAGTGGTTTCTTCCGGTCACTTTTTTGCCGTTCCGTTGATCGTAAGGCTTCCTCTTTCCTCATCTCTGCCTCTCTTTTTCCTATGCAGATGTATATACATACATATTTGTATGCATATATATATATATAAATATATATGTGGAAGTCCCAGCTTCCCCTGGCACATCGACGGCTTATCGGAAAGATTTCCTACTCGTCTCGTCGTCTCGGCAAGTCATACGAACCATCTCGAGCGAGAAATTGGAGATTTTGCAGCTTTACTTTCGTCGCAATCTACGAGATAAAAATCTTGATATCCGCCGTAGACTGGCCCATTTTTTGCCTCTTTTTCTACCGATAATTAGCCGATAACGTGAAGTCGGTAAATCTTTTCTTCCTTTGACGTTACGTTCCATCTTCTTGTATACAATGTTTAACGACCCGTAAAAGAAAAAAAAACGTACTTCCTCGTAACTCGATTGTCCGGTTTTCGACGTCTCGAAGGTACCATTGAGGCATTGTTATAATAATTTTATGAAACAGAATGATACAATAGTGTATCCTATAATAATAAAGCTTTTTTTAAGTTCCTATATTGTATAGAAAACATAATGTTGGATCTCATTCATCGGTGAATGTAATGGTAGAATTGTACATCCAGAATTGTGAAAAAAATAAATTGAGAACTAATCAATTAACGAAGAATTATTCATCAAGGAATCAACGTCAAATAATGCATCTGTCAGTTAAAAACTTAGACGTAGAGCTTAGTTGGCGGCGAGTTGAATCGCGATTAACAATTCATTATCAATACGTTTAATGATGGCAGGTTGAATTATTCGAACACTTGAGGTTTAACAACGACAATCGACAGGAGGCACACCTACAATATAATAGTAACAGGTATATACGAAAAGCATGAGGACAGTGTAGCGACGGCATGCAGTGTTGTATAATGTTCGCCAAGGATATTTGTATACTTGTTCGTGACTTCAAAGTCTCTCCTTCCATGTATATATACAAAAACAAATATACACATAAATGTATACAGAGACATTTGTTGCTTGGTGCAAGAAGTGACTGAGTCATACGATTTAACGCACGACTTATTGACTTTTTGTTTCAAGCCAAAGATATTTAGTACATGAATATTCCTTTCTCGCTCTATCCCTTTCTTTCTGATTGTCCGCTTCTCAAGCCCTTCGCGTATTTAGTTCCCATCAACGTTCATATTACTATGTGTACGGACATTTACACATACGAGCACGAGCCTTATTGTCGTTCACAGTTTGAGGCAGTGGATCACGTTGTTGCCGACGCAGCCGATACACGTTGCATATTTTCCCCTTGCATCACCGCGGTTCCTCCCCTCTCTGTACCCCTGGTGCATTAGCATTGGCATTCACTTATTGTTTTCATTCGGTCTAGCGCAAGCGTATGGTGGACGGACCAGCAACATCAGCAACATCGCAGGGTCCAGCTCATGTGGCCGAGAGTTACTCTATCGTTAATGCTAGAGACAGAGAGAGACGGAGTGAGGAAGAGAGGGAGAGAAAGAAAGAGGTAGTTCGCGTGTGTGCCCGACTACCGTATTTGCAATGCTGATATCCGATGATAACGCATTCCTATCGTTCTGTGGCAGTAACATACCTCGTGGTATGGTCCACCATAGTTCGGCTCCATACTAGAATCGACTCGACCTGTGTGTACGCTCTTGCTTCTCATATCTATATACGTTCAATGTCTGCCCACGGTAACAGGCGATGGTTGATGGAAGCATAGCAGAGTCTCTCGCCATTATCCTCCCTAGTTATTGTTTTGATTGTTCGTAGTTGCTCAACCGCGAACAAATATTAATTGAAAGTTCCAAGTTTCACGGGAGTTATATATAGAACGCCAGCAGGGCGATATGCCAGACCGATATATAACTCTTTTTCTTTTTTTATTATTGTTTCCTCATTTTTGGCTGCTTGTTTTTTCGTCGATTTTACTTTTTGGCCGCAACATATCGTTTGGCCGAAACCAGACTGCAGCAACTCGCGGTTTCGTCGTTCAGGGAATTCGCGAATGGGCTATCGATAAAGTTTTCTCTATATTCATATAGTTTTGCACTATGTCTCTCGGTCCCCAAGTTTTATAAGCCATTGCACTGCTGGCACACTTTTTCTCTATTTTTTGTCTCGTCCCTTTCTTTCTCTCTCTCTCTTTCTCTTCTGTTCTATGATCGTTTCTATTCTTCGTTTTATACACTCTTTTCATTGCCGTCGTTTTTGTTCCTCGTCGATTCCAGATCGTTTTGGGACATGCTATCGACAAAACGAGAAGAATAAGAAAAATATGCAGAAAGGTAAAATGAGCTCTATTGACTCGTTCGCTCACTTATAATAATTGATCTCGTACAAAATGGAGATTAATCCATTACTATTAAAGCCGCATAAAAATCATAGTTCGATCCGTGAGATCAGTTAATTAATCAATTTACACGGTCTTTATCTGAGAGGTTTTAGTGATATATAACGTATGTATGTATGTATACGGGTAATATATTTAATGTTCTCTGAAAGAGAACCTTCGACACGCCATTCGAAGACCGCATGGAGACCAGAGCGAATGGATTCATTAACGTCCGATAATCTCTCGTGATTGCTCGCGCGTTTGTATGTATTTTCGTATACTATGTGTTTGTGGCAATGAAACGTTAGATAAAACTCACGGATCAACGTGAAAAATGAACAGGCTAAAGGCGTCCCGTATCTCTTCCAAACGTCCCTCCAACTGTGTTGTTTGTCTCTCACGATCCTTGTAACCAAAGAGTGTGTATCGAGTTCATAGAAACACACAGTTGTATACAAACAATATGTATAATAACGCCTTGCATTCGACTTTGTTGGAGTCTTTTGCCTTGTACCGAATTACCTGGCTCGACACTCGGGTAATTAGCACGATTATTAATGATTACCGGTCACTTCGTACTGCAAGATGGCGCGTTATAAATCAATTAATAACGCAACTCATTTGTTTTGCGCTTCCAACGGTCACGCCAACATCATCCCTCTACCTCCACCCTCTCTTTTCTCTCAACCTTGCTCGATACACTCTTTGCACTTTGCTTTTTGCCAGCTCGTTTATCCTATATACTTATATACACACATTCATAAATATATCCAAACACTAAGGGAACGAATATTAATCAAGTGGTAAACTGAGACGCGTCTGTGCGACTATCTAACTTTCTTTTTTTTTTATTGCTCTCTACTCGTCCACCCTTTACTCAACCCCTTTTAACTCGTGCTGAGCTAAATGTATAGATATAGATTTTTGATATTTCTGTATACACACATATGTATATATCTGTGCTCGCTTCATCCTGTCTTGTTTCGTGTGTACCCGGTCGCCTTGGCTCCTCGCGGGGGTTCCCTTTTATGCATCATCGCCCAGGCCCATAACCTGGGCCACCGCCGACGGTTTCGAGATGAGAAAATGGGATGCGGACACAAGTGAAAACCAACCGAGAGATATAGGTGGCAACAGCTGTATGAGAAGAACGTCCATGTTTTACGATGGGAGTGCGGGAGGGACCAACTTTGCCACAAGAAAGAGATATAATAGTATCCACTCGTAATACCTGTGTATTGTACACGTATATATAAATATAGTGCGAACACGGTAACCCTTACGCTCGAGTATCTGACGTATAACAATACTAAACGCGACTCGAACCAAGATCATAGCATAAAGAGTTACCGGTCAGTGCGATCTTCGAATCAACCACTCGTTGTACCAGATATACACCCATAGGCAATTCCGTCTATCTTCACAACTTTATAATCGTCATCTGATGTGATCAGAGTCATGCTGCGATTAATGGTTTTTTATAAGCCTCTTTTGACTGACTGCTGACGAACTTTTCATTACTTGATTTTAATTACCTATAAATTCTCACTCTTAAAATACTTCGATAAGTTTGATTCCTGAAAGAAAACAAAAACATTACAAAATGCCTCGAGCAGTCGATGCAATAGCTTTAAATTAATCATCTATTGTATCATTTTAAATGAATTGTCGATTCAATCATTAGATCCAACTTTGAAATCAAGTTTTCTAGCCTTCAAACTAGCTTATTGAAAGTTTTCATTGTTCATACTTGAATAATTCAATTATTGATTGCTCCAACATGGAATTCCCCATACTTATATGTATAAGTATAAACCTCACGATTCGATTATTGCCCGAGGCTGTTTCGTGTGCTCCGGCTCTCGATTCTCATCCCGTGTGCTAACCGCGCGATTCTTCCGTGTCTCCTGGCGTATAGGGTCAAATTGTGCACGGTCAAAGGTCCGGCGGTACGGCAGTTGCACGCTACGGCCCCACGTTCTGTTATCCCCACCTCCCGCCCCTGTTGCCCACCCCTCACAACCAATTCTCTACTGTGCATATACACACACTTTACCTACATGCATACCTACGTAAATACAGCATTGTTCTTACAAGCTGATGGTATGATTCAAGACAAATTTACCTATCCTTTTCTTGCCCAGCACGTATTACAGCACAAAAAAAAACCTTTACTTGTCCATTATTGACAATCTCGTTTTCTCTTGTTCGCTTACTCGAGACTGTACAGTGTTGGTTTTTGCAATATTTTCGACCGTACAATCGATCTTCGAATTATACGTTGCTAGTTTTTTTTTTTCTTAATTCGACATGAAGCAACAAATTCGCATTAATTTTCACAGATTCCTGATCTTCTGTAATAAAGTTTATTCAAAATTGTAGAAAGTATAATGTTTCATTGATACATATAAAATGCACCAGTCTGTTTAAAGATTTTGGCTTTTGTCATTCAAAATATGACAGTGAAGTACAGCTGTATATTTGCATATTTCGAAAAATAAAAGCAATTGTATCGAATTTTTGTTTATCCTGCAAAATAGAAGCTTTTATTGATTGGGTAATTATTTTGCATTCGTGATGACAGTAGGCTGGATATGTCGTGTGCAATAAATAACACTCTAAACTAAAGTCACATTCCTAGAGCAGTGAAAGGATAAGAGACCTGAAAACCGTCCATAGGTCATTTATTATTCCCTTTTGTCTGTTGAGCGGACGACTACAGTATCGGCCCCTTCTAAACTGTTCTTCATTATGCATCGTTAGCTCTCATTGCTAATCGTTAATCGGCTGCCGAGCAGTTTGTGGGTGGAGAATGTCACATTAAAGGAAAGAGAAAGGTGTAGCAAAAGGTTCGCTTTCGGTAATACGTGTCTATAATTTAAATGGATCCAATCCATGTACGAAGGGGTCCATGAACATATCAGTATATGCACTTTAATAGTAGGTCAACTTCCTGAATGAAGAGTCGATTCATTACGAAGATTTTTAAAAACTATTTTCCAATCAAAGCTTGAACTTCTTCGTACTAGAATTCTTTCATACGAGTATTTTCTGGAGTGGAAAGATGAAAAAGAATTTCAGCTGATCCATTGGATTAATAATGAAAACAAATCTCAACTATTTTCAAAGTAATGCGAGAAATTAGAACCCGAAAATTTTCCACTGGTCAGCGAAGGGACAAAGCATAAGGAAAATCGGTTGTTCTCGTGGATGTTTTCTTGGTCCTGCTCGTAGGACCAAAAAACTGGGCCACGTCGCTCGTAAATCATTGCCAGTATTCTGGTTAGTCTCTTTTGAGCGCGGTCACCCGTGTCGTCTTGCTCTTTACGAGCCTTCAAAGTCTAACCTGTGACCGAACAGACCCTTGCGTCGACGGGAGTACGAGACGGATGGCCATTGTCAAGAGTGGCAAAAGTGGCCTGCTGACGCGCATCTGATATTCGATCCATCGTCCTCTTCTCATATCCTCGACAATTTTTTGTTCCTCCATGTTACACAGCTTTCACTGCCCATTCTGTTTTATTTTCCCTCTCCAAACAGTCATGGTTCTGTGACAATGTTAGTATTTGTCTCGCATTACGAAAACCACTTGGAAAATCGTCCGGTAGACTAGACACTAGATTAATGCAAGTGTAGTAAACACAGTAAAGTGTTAATTTTTCATATTCATGTCATACCCGCGATGATGAGTGAAACAAACTCATTTTCTCTTCATCTGTTTCACTCTTTTCCTCTCTTTCCCTCACTTTCTCTCTCAACTCATGTTCGTTACTCTGTGTTGTCTGTAACAGCTTTGTTTTGCGATCTCATTATAATGTGGCGCTTCACGGGTTGTTGCACTTATGACGGACTCACCGCTGCTGGCATCTGGTCATTTATCTAATCCATGTGGCGCGACGTGTATACAAATATGCATATAGTATTTATACAAACACACATGCATCCACATATGTGTCAGACTTGGACGTACACTGTTAGTACGTAAATAATTATGCTAGTCGCGGGTCCAACAGTTTTACACGAGCACGTTGTCGAGCGGGTGGCGCTCGACCGTGCTTTTCTAAATATATAGTGCATATGTTTATCTATACACACAAATAATATTCGCTGACAAACGAACGTAACTGACACAGATTTCCACGTCACTTCAAGTGAGTTATGCCCCTTCAATTCTCAACTATTTATAAATATGCTTTTCCTCACGATCCTTATTCATTTTAATGTTTTATAGTGCAGCAAGCATGTCAACGACGTCTTTTTATTTTTCGATGTCACTCCATAATATAATTAAAAAAGATAAAATGTCATCTCCCTTGATGCATCAATTAATTACGGTTCTTCATCATTATAATCGCTTTGTTACATCTCAAGCCTGCTGAATTACGAAATATACCGTAAATTAATCGCTATTAGTTTATCGGAGAAATTCTCGGTATCCTAAATATTTTTAGTTTCAATCCACGACCAATAGAAGTTATATGAATATCCAGCGAATGATTTTCCTAAATTTCTATTGTAAAACTCTATGTAAAATTTAGAAAAAAGCGGTTTAAATGTTCCAAGTGTGTTTGCTGATCTTCGTAATAAAAATTTTAAGCAAGTACTTTTTGTACGTGATTTCAATAGTACTCAAGTGTGGAAATATCGATCCAACAAACTCGTCGGTACTCGTTGAAAAAAAAAAGAAAATGTTTAATCGAGTTGTTTACTTCATTATTTCGGGGCGTGTGGAGAAATGTGTTAGTAGATATAAGTCATATAAAGAACTCTAGTTTATAAAAATTGTACGGGCATCGTGTTGACAGATAGACGAGAAAAAAGTACAGACAACGAAAAATAAATTTTCATGGAAATAAGAAAGTTCAGTGGCATTTTGGTTTCCTCACAAAATCACGTTATTTAATTCGTGACGAGATTGTTTGTAGCATCATTTTTATATTTTTTACGTTTCTAAGTAGTTGGAAAAAAAAAATGAAAAAGCTCCGCAATACAGATCTCACACAAGTTGGTTTATGCTCTTTTACCTTTTCAGTGGTCGGTGTAACAAATATAGAAATATATTTGTTAAAACATTTAGCCTATGTATAAGCGTGAGATCGCGTAGGTATATTAGCTCGCAGCTCTTCGACCTACGAACGCCAGTGGCGTGCGTGCATCGGTGGGCGAGAGAACGAGCGACCGAGAATCAACCTTTTTCTCCGTTCATCTTTCTCTCTCTCTCTCCCTTTTTCTCTCGAATAAGGAGTGCACACCTCGAAGTCATCGCGATGCCTTCATGCACTTGCATACATACATGTACACTTTATGCATATGTACGTGTATTTCTCCACGGGCATCCAGACTCGGCCCCTTACCGCTCGCTCCACTCGTAGACTATAATTACGTGGCTTATTTAGTATTATTTCAATTATCGCGTGCCACACGTACGGCCGATAACGCGTTGATATAACGCTGTACTCCGCGCTCAACCCTGTTAAGTTTCTATTTATCTATCTCTCTTTTACTCACGCTTTACTTCGTTCTCTCTCTGTCTCTCTTTCGCTCTTATTCTCACTCTTTTTTCTCTTATTCTCTCATTTTCTTTACCACGCAGTACGAGTAAGTAGCGATAGGGTTAAATGTGTTGAGTCAAAAGTCAGCCAACGAGGTTTACATCCGTTCGTGGATTTTCTCGCCCACTTCCGTCCACGTTAACAAAAGGATTCGCTACCCTGTTCGTGTACACAACGGACGAGTCTAAACTTGGCTCTTTAATTGTTAGATTCATATCAGAAAGATTGCTTCGTTGCATACGTGGCTTGTTACTGCGAGAATTTTTCATTATTTCGATATGAGAGGTAAGTCGATTGTGCATCCTTTACGGGGGCACAGAAAAAAGTTCACGGAGTCTATTTTAAACAATGAAGTCAATTGATTTTTTTAAACTGGTGATAAATCTATTCATAGCAATGCCACGTAAAGTTTTTACGTGTGTAACAAATCTACGTACGGAGATCGTTAATTGCATCTAGGTAGATTGAACTTTTTTTCACTAGAATTTTACTCTCGTGTACTGACGTAAAAAAGTTCTCCAAGTTCTAGAAAAAACCTTTGGTATTTCGATCGAAATGTAAACGTGACACTTTTCTTACGTAGCTCGCAGCATTTGCAAATATTGATTTTTCAAACTGTGCTTCCATTATTCGCGTGAGCTTTATAATTAGAAAACCCCGATTCTCATCACGGACTCACTGACGTCAGAGTTTCGGAGCCCTGCAAATTATTTAACTTACCACGTTCGTAGATTCTAGATGAATTAATTAATTTATTTCTTTTCCAGGTTTATTTCCCTCGCGTTTCATTACACGGCGTATATTATTCTGTTATCTCGAATTTCCAACGTGTTTTTTTGTTTTGCAACGACGAACCGTAATATCACAATTAGATGTATCACATAAAAAAGTACAGAACAAGATTAGCAACAGTTGCGGAAAGCAATATAGAGCAATTTGTGGACTATTCATTAGTGACATTTCATTTCTCGTATAACGATAATAAATCTTTCCGTGTTATTTAGCAATTTAACCAGCAGTTCACCTTCCATTTATTCTCCTGTCTCGTCCTCTAAATAAAATTCACAAATTAGATATTTCCGCTTTGGTTACTTGCATTTCTTCGCTTCTACCACAATATCTTTCAGGGAAATAGACCATGCAATGCATTTTTATATTTTTTATGTTTTACTTCGAATTAAGCCTTAGATTGTCGAAAAACATTACCAAATACTTATTTTTTATAAATATTCAAAGTAATGTCTCGACTGTCTTAGTTAGGCCTCCGAACACACGTGATTTGACTTCAACGAAAGTATATAGCTTGGTGTTGGGATGTCGGAAGTGTTAATGCTCGGACGAAATCCGCGCTATAATGAGGAGGACTACGCGCGTTCGAACGATGCGGGGTGTCTCATCAGTTACCATGAGATCTCAAATGCGAACGTTCGCTGAATGATCAAAAATGAATCTTAGAACGTAACATTGTACGAAAGCGAGTGTTACATTTCGGAGGGAATTAGTAATTCAACAATTCTTTTTCTACTTCAATCAGTACGTTCTTTGACAGTAATGATTGAAGAATGACCTATTGACGGCTCGTTCAGTCTTTCAAACCCAATGACAAGAGGAAAAAATCAATTCAAACTGGACAACGGAAAATATTTTTGGAATGTTTCAACCAATAGCTTAGTCACTCGTAGTTCTGAATATCATAGTGGTGACCAACTGGAGTGATTTTTCTATCAGCGGGAACGATTCCTGAGGTAATCGACGTTTGATTTGAAAAAAAAAAAAAAAAAATACTTGAACAGAAGTTTTGATAAGGATAATCAGGAGCCCAAAGATGTTTAAAAAAGCAGAGATGCAGGGGAAACAGCGGAATATTGGTGCGAGATTCACCTGACTTGAACATTGGTGGAACCCGTTCTTCTTGTCAAACTCCCAGATAAATGAGCATGAACGCCCCTTTCTGTGAGATTTCACTATATGTTTATCCTAGAAGTCTGAATTCGAGGGAACACTCGTATATATTGTCACACGTACGGGATTCACTCATAGACTCAATACATCTTGACTGAAAGTCACATATCAAACACACATAAGAATAGGTGAATATTCGTAAGGCGTATTCCTAACGGTTTAACATTTCAAACGTCTTTGTATCCGCCATTTTGATTGTTAGTGATTCTTGGATCTATCGTGGCAGCAGGATGTGTAGATATACATGAATACGAGTTTGGGTTAGTCGCGATGCGCTTTGGGACAATGCCTATGGCGTGCTGGGCAGAAACCAGCACTGTCACGGCTCAGTGAATTATTGCGCGTATTATTAAACGCTCTCTCACTAGTGAGCTAACCTCGGGACTATCTAACCACGTTTCAACGTCCTGGCTGTTTCGTCGGTTCTCTACATCCTTCTCTTACCCTCTGACTTTATCTTTCACTAGGGTTTCGTCTATGTACACCTATGGATAATGTGCACGTATGTATATATTATACGTAATATATAATTATATACATGAAGTAAGGGTAGAATCGTAAACGTATTAGTGCGGTATGTATACATGAGAATTTTGTCCCTAGACATTGAATACCAGGTTTTGAGATTCCATAGAGTGCAGTGGTGACCATCCCTGTCTGTCTGGTCGACAGAAACGCCTTCAGCTTCCAACTTTGCATCCCAATAATATCTGAGCTATTTCGGTGTCCGGTAACTCACTCTGTTCGTGATATCACACAAAGTCTGTACGAAATACGTCATCCATTAAACCGCAAAAGGGCGTAATCCAGGAAGCTCGACATTCAATGTAGTACGAGAATCATGGTGTTTTGCTTCTAAGCAATCGATACTACTCTATATGGGTTTATTATTGAGTTTGAGCGTGGGTTGACAGGTTCAACAGATCAGGGAGAGCTGCCAGTCACGCTCGTGTGACTTCAAATCACGTAGATGTCTGTTCACGTTATATTCAGAGAGCTTAATCAATTTATTATGACGTTTTTTTTCCTCCATTCGGTTCTTTTGCAATTTAGCATGTGAGTAAGACGTTTTTATTTTATATACGATACGCCGCTTTTATTTTTCATTCGTGCTTGTTGTTGCGTGAGATTCAATATTTTTTTTTTTTCTAATATTATTTTCTTATCTCTTTGAGACCGGTAAAAAATCAACGAACAGTACGTAATACAAGAGAAAATGGAACGAAAGAGAGATGATGAGAGGGAGAGAGCGAGATAAATGATAAAAGGAATAAAAATATGCCTAACCGCGAGAGGCGGTCGTTGACGTCGGTGGGTAATATTGTGGAAAATATTCGAAATACTCCGGTTCGCGGGGGAGGCTAAAAAAGAAGGGGAGCTCAATAAAACCACAGGAGAGAAGGAAAAGAGACCCGCAAACTTCTTATCTCACCCTTTACAGGCCCCTTCATGTGCCTCGTCTTTTCCTCTCGCCACTCCTTTCTTATCTCTCCCTCTCTCTCTCTCTCTCTCTCTCTCTCCTTCCTTCTCGATATTCTATGCATCTCGAAAATACTCCTTCGACGTCACACAGGATTTTACTTGCTATATATGTACTCAGTGAGGAGTTTTTAATAAAAACTCCCGTCTTCCTCTCCGTCCCTGTCATGTATGTTAGTGTCTGGCGGCGGCGGACCGTTTGATCGCGAAAGAAGAACATCTCTCGTCGAGGTTGAACTATATATACGAAAGAGACTTTGCCGGTTTCTGTTTAACCCAAATGCTAGGCATTGCGGACTTTGGGCCTGCTGGCTCTATTCCAAAACACCGTTCAACGTATATTCCTGTCCTTCTTGAGAAAACCCGCAACCGAATAGCAAGCAATAGCAAATTCGTATTCGCGTATGTAAGAAATTGTTTCTTATATGTATATATACGTGTCTGTGGTGGCTCTCTCTCTCTCCCTCTCTCTCTCTCTCTCTCTCTATCTTTGCGCTACATGCATGTGTACTTTTGTGTTATTCCATACTGTTTGGCCCAGTTCTCGATCTTCATCCTTTGTCGAAGATTTTTTGATTCTTATTTTTGTTCTCCTCGGATAAACCATGCGATTAAGTTTGAACATGTGATGAAGCAGAACATTGGAGAATAGCGATCTGTCTAGACATATTTAGAAAGAAATTCAACTGATTCTGGTTCTACAGGAACAACTTTTGTCAAAAGAAGTTTCTTCCTACCCGTTGTATAATTTTTTCAATAAACTCCATAAAACTCTACTCAAACAAAGAAATCATAACCAACCTGGTTATGGCATCGGCAGCTATTGTTATTTCGACATAATTCAACTACTTTTTTTGCTATGCTATTTTACGAATGTTATCAAAATCTAGCTAGTCGCAGCCAATGGAATCACGCCTGGTTCTGGCCCTTGTGAACAGTTGGAAATTAAAAACAAAATTAACGTTTCGTTATCAAATCATAAAAATCGAAACAAATACAATTAATTATGGAATCTACCAACTTTGCAATTTTATGGTTAATATTTATTTTGCCGAACGGTGTGTTTTCAGAGACGAAATGAAAAAAATGTTGAAATACAAATTTATACAAATGCGAATTCATTAACGTAAATTAATTTGACATATATTTCTTATTAATAATGCAGGCACTGTGTAAACATACCAAACTGTATATCTGTATACGTCTTATACGGTTATGCTCGTGTGCCTCTATGGGATCTAAATATTATGACTGTGGTCTGAGTTCAGGCATCAGGAGCAGCACATGTCGCGCCCAACGAGCGCGTAGAATCGAACGCCTGCGTGTTTCTCCTACGGTTATGTGCATATGATATTATATTATACACGTCTATACTGTGCAATGGAGAATATGCCTTCTAAGTGCGCGGTTTCTATATCCATACAACTAGGTATGTAGGAAACTAAACCTACATATTGCTGAGATGTAAGAATTTAGGTCACGTGCTCTATCGTTCCTTGAAACTGGAATCTTAGTGAGACACACTCCCTTCCATATGAACATCCGAATTTCATTTCTATAGTTTTATCGACATCAGTCATTCTGCGTCAAATCAGAGTAACGTAAGATTCTGGACATTTTTTATTCGACTATAAAGCGATTTTTCCAAATTCGGATACCATTGAGTGATTTTATTATTGGAATAATTGGAATGGAAAATAGTTGAATAAGTTATTAGAAACGTCATAATGTATTACGTTATAAAAATTATAATAATAACTAATAAAAACTTTTGAATAATTATGTTAACACGAATTATTTTTTCAGCTGTGAACGTCCACCTCGTTGCTAAAAGTTTTCTTGATATCAGTAAGTGTCCAGATCTCGTTGCAGAAGAAAAAATAAATCATTTCTCTCTTCAAAAAAATAAATAAGAGCACAATGTAAATCATTTGCCGTGATATCGAAGAACATTCGAAACTACAGTATATTTGATCGGTTTTTTTAAACGAGAGAAATAGTTGTGGATGAAATCGAAACTGATGAGAATGACTGATCTTTCGATTTTTATTAAATAAGCCCATATATGGTTCGACTTTTCACTGCATGACCAGATTGCTGTACATACTTAGCTTGTACAATTTCTCGTCGTACACAAGGACTAACGCACACACACACACAGACACACGTTTGCATTCATGTGCCACATTAATTCTCATGCCGCTTCTATGCAGCTAGTACATTATTATTTGTCTGTGAGTGTTGTAGCTGTATTATGGGCGCATATATACATATGGTATGTATGAGAGAAATGTCGTTTGCAATAATGTACAGTGTGCACATATAGAGGAAATGCCTGTTCGTGCCTTCGTGAGCACGAAAACTGACTTTGGAGTCAACGAAACACAAACACTGAAGTATATTGATGTGCACGTACATGCATACATTCGTATGAATACAAACATGTACAAAATATCTTCTCGCTCTTTCTGGTATTGGATAATTTTCTGTCTCTCTTCAGCTTCTTTCGTTCTTATGCTTATATATTACATGTATTCTATGTAAAGGCAATTGACTCGTGGAAGGTAAACTAGTTGAAGTGAGGAACCGCAGCATTCACCTATTTCTACTTCCACTCTCTCTCTCTCTCTCTCTCTTTCGTCTTTGCTCTCTTTCGGCTTCTTATTCGAGGCTGGCGTATTATTCGAGGAAGTCACCTCGTTGTACAGAGCCACTTCTGCAGCATATTTTGCCCTTAGGACTGCAAAGAAGGAAAATAGAGGGAAGAACTCGAAGGACCGTACCGATGCTCATCCTTGCTTCGTTCCGCAGCTGTGACTCTCAACGTTCGAACGTGTGCTTTTTGGCCTTTCTAGCTTCTTCCAGTTTCACTATAGAATTCATTCAATATACGCGAAAGTGTGTCGCTGGGTCAGTGCTCCCTGGCTCAAGACTTTTGGCATTCGTCTAAATCGATTCGTCGATAAAAAACAAAGACAACAATAATGATAAAAATCGTTTTTTTTTTTTACGTTCTTCTTTGTTCTTTACTTTCGCATACATCTGAAACATTTCGTTTGTTGCCAGACATCTTTCGATTGACAAACTATACTCAATGCAAAGCAAGGTTTTTATCCATTTCGGGCCTATGTTCGTATACTTTATTTCGTGGTCGCTCATATTGGCTTTTTTCCTTCTTTCATTTGATCAAAGAACAAATAACGACTCAGGCCAAACGATGTTACATGAAAGAAAAGTAAAACGGACGGCAAAGTTACTTCACCAGGATGATGAGATATCGTTTCAACGAGTTAGACCGTGTATAGGGAAAAGAAAATTGGACTTGCACTAAAGCCAGATTAGAGGCAAATTGGTGTTTTCGTATTATTTATATATATAAATATATACATATATGTTACATACATGTATATGTGTGACACTCACACATACACACACACACACTGCAGTCTATGTCGCCATTCTTTCTCTTTTTTCATTTCTCTGCGTCTCAATCTTCCGTCTTCATGGTTGTACGCAATTGAGAGAATAAGGCTATCGCAATCGAGGAATCAAGACATCGGTTGTGGAAGCTAACACAGCTCCACAGTTCCATTTGTACACCAAGAACATAGGTATAAAAATACACAGGCCATTGTACAGCCTTTACTCTCGAAGAAACTAATTCCAAAGATTTCTTCATCTCCAGATGTATCTTGAGATCATTCTCAAGCTTCTTTCGATATGTGGATCGTGGAAGAAGCGAGGGATACAATTCGAGAGGGAGAAAAAGAGGACATAAAGAAAGGGCCTATAAAGGACAACCATCCGAATGACAGGTAAATTAACAAAGTCTTCTTGATAAATTTGACCTCTTTTTTGTTTCTTTTCCAGAGCTATTTATTGGCAACCCATGGTAGATAGTAACTACTTTAGTAATACGTTCTCATGGGTTATTCGGTAATTTCGTGTATCATTTATTTTTCGGCTCCCTACTTCCATTAAGTGGCTTGATCGATGGGGATAGTTTCGGAATGGTAGTGTTGGTCCTATTGATTGTTTTTAGAAAGGTTATTCCATGGAAGATACGAAAACTCATGCTGTTTATGCGAAGCGCCTTTGTAATACTTCGTACCCGAAAAACGTGCTTTCTCTCTCACTGGACAATAAAACGGTGAGGACTGGGGGCGAGAATGAAAGTGTACTTCAATATGTCGGCAATCGCACCGTCGGGTCACGACGGGTCGCCACATGTTGAGACTAATAACGTCATAGATCAGCGACCTGGTCGAACTTTGACTTTCCTTTCGCACGTCGTAAGTTGCTTCCGTCGTCGTTACTGGCTTCGACGTCTTCGAGAAAGCAGAAAAGGGAGAAGGTTATCGGCGACTTTAACAGAGTTTAGGTTCGGGACGTCGAGACTTAGGGAAAAGTCAAGGGGGACCCATAGCTACGTGTCAGCTGGACCAATTCTTGTTACTTCAATATCGAGTTATCGAAAATATGTCGATGGAAAAAAAATGAGTACGTTGAATTTCAATGAATTATTTAAACAAAAAACAAAGAAACGCTAAAAGCAGTTATTAATTTATTTTATTTCAATTACCGTAAATGCATTTCAATGAAAATGCTAATGGTTTTTGTACTTTTATTCCCATATGCTTTACCACTCTTTTTACCACGTTTTCATTGCATAAATGTACTAGTAAACGAGTTTCAATGTTTGTCATCTCTGTCGCAAGAAAACTGTAGCGAGAATGAAACACCAACATAAAGAATTAAACGAGAGAGGGAAACGATTGTCGAGCTGTTAAATCCGTTCGAATTTCAACGTCGTGCCCGTCGCCTCTGGCATCAGTTGGTGGGTTTCCTATCTCTGTGGCTCACGGAACGGACGCCGTTCATGAATAAAACAAGCTGATGGTGGCGTACGTCAAACTGTTGAACGCACGCGAGAATTGCATAGAATTTAACGTTTGTTCAGCACCGGACCTTGTTACCCATATGTATCCTCCTGGTACTAACGTTTGTCAAGCTTTGTTGGATTTACGCCCTTTTATTCTATCAATCTCTGTTGTCAGTACTGTTACGTCCTGTAAATTATTTTATCTCTCTGCTCTGTAAAAAATACAAACGTTATCTAACCAAATCAGTTATTCTTGATTCCCTCGCGAACACATATGTTTCTAAATCGAAAAAATAAGTTCTAAAGTCAAATTTGCACAACTATAAATGTAGCAAAATGTATATTTGAAGAATATTCGAGGGGTACAGCCTCTACGAACATAAGTTTAATATCAACGGACCTTCCCTATTTCCATTTGAAATAAAAAGATAGTGCAATTGGCGAAAAAATATATGGTAACGAGAGAACGAGACAAAGAAATAAAAAAAATGGCTGTTTTTTTGGAGGGGCTTAGAAGAGTCCGTATAGACAGTAAGATTCGAGAGAAGATCACAGTTTGATAGACGATAAAGAGAAAGTGAGAGCTCGGAGGAAAAAATAGAGGGAAGAAAAGAAGGCGAAAAACTGTTCTGCTCTTGGTCATAAGACAAAACGGATTTTCTCTTATTTCTTTTCTTATATTCAAGCTGTTACCTCCATGGCACCTCAAATTACCCGAAATTTATGTGGATCTATAAAGGAAGCCTAAATCGTTGCGTTCTCTCTTGCAAATGGATCTGTTCAGGGATTTTATGAATCTCATTGAAGAAACATGCAAATGGGTAACTTTTCTGAGGCTTGTGAATTATTTGTCAATTTGAGTCAATTGAGCATTCGTTGAAACGTTCCGAAAAAGCTCTCCTAATATTTTCTCCATCCCTTCGACATCAATCATACATTTTTTACTATATTCCCGCGCGAAAATGTTGGAAGAAATGTCTGAAAACTCTCGAAATGAGGAATCATCGTTTTTCTTTGCTTGCCCCGAGTTACAAAGCACATTCCGAATTTAGCATGAGAGAAAGCGGCGAGATAATAAAGGAAACTTAAAAAAAGCGACTAGTACTCGTTCCTCGAGATGCTCGTGATCTCCCTCAAGAGTCAAACATCGCGTAACACTCTTTTCTGTGCACTTATATTCCCCATTTCAGCGTTTCAGGAAGAGCTACATAGCGGATGAATTTACTCGAAATACCTTTTAGAGAGGGGGACGATTGAAAACGTTAGTGGGTAAAAGAGAGAAGGAGAAACGGCGGCATGATTTTATTTAAAACGCCGCGAGAACGGCAAGCGCTGCGCTTTAAATAAGGCAAATAAGGAGGAGCGCGTTCCATTGAGTTCGTGAACGTGGAATCCTTGCTTCTCGTGTATAAGACGTATATGTACGGACGTCTAAGTATATATATCCGTATGTTTAATATGTAAGTGTAATGCGAAGAGAAAAGTGTGCGGCTTGCGGAAATAAGGAGGAATATAAGGAGCGATGCGCGAAGGAGGTTACACAGAATGGGCGTGCGAAAGAGGAATATATGTGATAAAAGAGATAGAGAGAAAAACGAAGAATGGTTTGAACGAAAAAAATAAAAGAAAAAGATCTAAAGTAAAGGTGGAGGTGGCGAGCGGACACGCGAAAGCCAAAGTGCTTTACCTTATACCTGCCGCGTCGGCATAATACTACACGATGGGGGCGCGAGAAACGGGCCTATAAATGGATCCGTGGAATTTAAGGCATCGCCACTGTGAATAAGAGCCCAGTGACACCTACACAAACATGCGCTCGCGCGCGAACGTTACTTATAATGCGAGAATTCTTCCGTTTGCTTCGTATTCTCTATACCGATTTCAAACCGACACTAAGAGAGAGAAAGAGAGTTTCATGAATAAGTAAATGTTTGAACGTACTAAAAGAGAGTGAGAGAATGAAAAAAAAAAAAAAAATGCTATCGGGCTACAACGGGAGACGACAAATGAAATCGATAAACTCGAGGGTCGATGGGTCAGACTCAAAAGGTTATCAGCGAATTAGCCAGTTGGTGAGAATTCAGAATCACCCATTATCACCCATCTTTTCACCTGGTTATTTATATTTTATTTATATTTCATAACACACACCGAGGATGTATCAACACGAGTTTCCAATAAACGCTCGAATATTGAATAAACTTTCTGCAACTGAAAACTACTCAATGCTTTATCGTTGTAATAAGTTAATGATTTAGAATCATTATATCCAATGCTATAATCTGTCATTCACAGATTTACTGGCTGCTGTAATTCATCCCTCTCTGCTGTATAAAACAGCAAAGCTTTGAGTAGCTATAGGCCCGCTCTATGTACGGGTTAAGATTTTTGTTCTCTCAATCTATCTTCTGTCAAATTTTTGAGCTGTTTATACTCAGAATTTTCGAATTTGGACTCTATTCATAAATTCCTCTCAATAGTATGAAACTACCGAACGTATTCTCGTTAAATAAACATCCAATTTTTTAAATGACAAATCGTGAATATAATCATAATTTGCGGGCTATGTGCTAATCAAAGATGAATAGAGTTGCTTGAATTGATAGTCGAGAGGTCACGTTGTTTTTTTCTTCTTTTTTACTGTTCCGCTGCATCGCTTTCAAGCTCGCTTTCGAGCCTCCGCGGGAATGCGACCAGTACGAGAGAGTTTCCTCGAAGTCTGGTTTTGGGATAGGTCCAGCCACAAGCAGTTTTGCTTCTTGCAGAGTATTCCAGTCTAGAGAAATGTATGAATGCACGAATGGGCATGTTCGTCGGTATAACCATAAGATAAATGCAAGAGTTAAGTATAGATGTACTTTCATATTGGGTAAAATTTCAAGTTGACTGAACCACAGAGGCGTGCACCCCGGTCATAGATTGGAGAGAGCAAGAGACGGAAGAGAGAGAGAGAGAGAGAGAGAGAGAGACAACGAGGGGGCTGGGAAGGGGAAAAAAATCTCGTTCGATGGTCTTTTCGAGTCGTTCATATTTGGCAAACGTTTGCAAGCTTGATGCCCAGTACACCGTGTGTGAACCTTTCCTTCCTTTTTCCGTTGCTCGTTTTTTCTTCGTTTTTTTTTTTCACTTTTCCGGCCTCTCTCCTTCATTCTCATCCTATTTCTTCTATCTCGACTATATGCAACGTACCGAAGCTTGGCGCTAGGTGAATCCAATCTGCTTATTGCCCATTTGTAACGTTTGCACGCGTACTACCAGCTGTATACGAAATTATATTTATATATATGGCAGTGAATCCTGCATCCTTTTTATCTTTTGCTTTTCTGTTTTTGTATCTATTTTTTTTTTCTTTCTTTTTTTACAATTCAACCGCGAACTTTTCCATAGCGAGATTGTACGATCTCTCTGCGGCTGTCGTGGAGAAAGCCAAGCTTTTAGATATAGGTGTACATATATATATATATGTATATATAAATATATAATATACCAACATCAGATACGTAGGGCAGAGGATGGTACGGATAACGTAGAGTATTATTATACATCTATGTAGTCTAGGCGTGTACCGCGCAGTCATTCTTTCTGGCCGGGAGCATTCTTTGCTCAAATAGCGCCCATTTGTCTTTTCGCCCATGCCTGGGCACACTCGAACCATGTACACAGCGTGTATTCTCAACGACGGGAGTATGAAAAGCTAGACAACACAATTTGCAAAAAAATGAGAGAAAAATTTCAAAGTAATAATGAAAAAATATATAACTCTCGTAGATTCGTAGCACATGTAGATCGAAAATGTTGCGATAATATCTATGAGCTCGAGCTCAGGCATTCACATACATATGAACGCGTTCACTTATGAAGTGAATTCGTCGACTTGATATGTAAAAATCTTGAATTACATAGTATATCTACAGTCTCGATTCTTCGTGTCGGAAAAAAAATAAAATAAAAATAAAAACTGACTGTCCGTGTTAACGCCATGTAGAGTTTTCGCGTGCCAAGAAATCGCTGGCGTAAAACCGATGCATATTAAAATGATGAGTGCTGTGCCGAGAGCACAGTGGTGTAACCCAACGAGAGAGAACTTTCGCCCCGCGGCGACATGTTTCGTGCTCCAAACGTACTTTTACACATTACACGTATGTACATGGTATACATATACATGTGTATTTAAATCACTGTATGAACTTTTTGCCCACGGCTGCTGCAACGTACGCCAGACACTTTGCTTATCAAATATGGAGAAAAATGTTAAATAACATTCACGAACAGACGCAGACTCGAAGCGTCGGTAAAAATCGTGAAACTGGAAAACCAGACGTTGGCTAATAGCCTCGAAGTACAAAGAAATAAGAATAGGTAAAAGCGAAAACGGATGTAAAGACGCCCCCCCTATTTATTACTTTGAAAGTCGATAATTTAACTAAACAAAATAATTTGCCGATAAATTGCAATTTTTTACTTTCAAACAGCATTGAAAATGTAGAACTCTCATTTCTCTGAGTTTTTGCTTTTTTGACAAAGAAAATAATCGCAAGGATTGCCATCTCCGTGAGCTGTACTCATTCAATGTAACAGTTTCAATTTGAGTTCTTCAATATTAGTGTCTCCAGAATATTTTTTTCATTGATTATACCACGCTTGATCTGAAGAAAAAGACCCAATTTTAGAATTGTTAAGAGATCAACGATAGCGAATCTGTTGTGAGGATCTTTCTCATTACAGAGAGAGAGAAAATACGGAGGCTTCGAAAGGTAACGTTCTGAGAGTAAAATTGATAGTGAACTGAAATTGAATTAAATTCATATTTTATATAATAATATAAAATAAACGAAATTCATGTTCATTTCGCCTATAAAATCAGTCGAAAACATACCACAGACGATAAAAGCATCTCTTATTCTGGTGAATTGTTTATGCAACTTGGAATATTTGATACGGTCATGACATCGAGACTATCAGATTTTTCGTTTGTTCCATCTTGATGAGTTGGAAAACATAGTTAGAAAATGAGAAAAAAGAAGACGTTGCTGTATAATTGTATGTTTATGGTGAGCAGCTTAATGGACTATCGACAGTGCATGATGAAAGGCTGGTAACTGTAGAGCGTTGAAATTGATGCTCTTTTCTCTGACAGTCCGCTATTGCTACACAACTTTCATATACATGTATTTAAATCTACGTTTTATGTGTATCTGTGCGTATAAGGATATAAGAAAAGAGAAGGAAAAGCAGACGTCGAAGAAATCCGAGAGAGATTGTCTAAGCATCGATCCACTGCAGATGACAGAAGAACGTCCTGAGACTTAGAATCAATAATTACATAAGGTCTGGGGATCGATCCTAAGCGCCAAGAGAGAAAGAGAAAGAGAAAGAGAGAGAGTTCGTACACGCAAAGCCGACCAATCAATCACGAACATTACTTAACGACCGTACGCGCCGACCATTTCACGTGTACGCGATGTTTCGCTTCTCTCTCATTCCCTCTGTCTTTCTCTATCAATTCATCTTGCTCCCGTGATTGATTGACTGGCTCAAGTCTCATGCTCACGGCTTCGCGTAATTGATTCTGCGCATTGCCCCAAGATCCAGCATCAACGACAACCAATCCCAAGACAGGAGTAAAACGTGAACACTGCAATGTGGACAACCACAGAATTTTCCCTTTCAGTATTGAGTGTACATATCCTCGCAGGCGATATTGAGTTTCCGGTTATTTGATATATATTCTTTGACATATTTTCCGTCCATCAATTTCATCCGATGATTTCTGTGCAGATTTTCACATGTCGCAGAAAGCATCCTTACTATCTTCGTCGACAGAGTTTTTAACTTGATTTTTTGTGCTCGTCGCGGACTGATTGATGGATTATGACTTTAGCCACACGACTGACCTTTACGTTTTTCGGAATTATTTATTGAGTAAAACTCGTCAGGTTTTACACTGTAAAAAATAATATTATAGCAGGGCGAGATATTAGTTTCGATACCAACGGAAATGATTTTGTTGGAAATTTTTCGTATTTATTGTCACCGCATTCTTCGTTCAGAATAAGAGATCGAAATACATTGATCAATATTGAAATCAACAATTAATTTAATGAAAAAATGTTTTCAGAAATATGGAAATATTGGTGCAACTCTATAAATTACAGCAAAGTAAAAGCTATTGACTGAATTTTTATAACCAGGAAATACAGAGAGATGGAGAGAGAGAGAAAGAGAGAGAGAGAGCGAGAGAAGTATATTAAGGAAGTTAGGATGTTGAATATATATATTTTGAAATTAGACCACCGTGGGTCCCGACGAAGAAGGTTATGAACCCCTCTTAGACACTGTGTGGGTGGTCACAAATTTTTTTCGTGCTCTACTCTTGTTTTTCCTGGATTTTTTTCCATATTCTTTCTGACGGGTTGTTGACTTAGGCCACTGATTGTTCAATGATCCCAGCTATTCGTTGTTTTTTTTTTTTTTTTTTAAGTGAGTTTAAGGATGTGGTATGTAACGTATACTCTCTATTTATCGATCGTTTGTTCCTCATCAATTTTTCTTACACGCCATTTTCTTATTGATTCTGTGGGCTCAGAGTTTTGTCGGTAAATAAATGTAAAACGACAAAGTTGAAATAGACCTTTACTCTAAAAGAGACCTGCAGCAGGTTTAAACTTTTTTACTGTGTGTTAATGCAAATAAAATCGTATCTACCCTCGTCACTGAAAGAATTTAGGATTGTATGTTGACTTCTGCGTCATTTTTATCGTTACTCGAGGTTGTCGTTTACAACGTAAATGAACTTTTGTTAGATTAAATAATCTTCGTTCACTACTTGGTCGTTTTTAATAACCAGTGAATTTTTTCTGCACGCAAAAATGTATCTTTTGGGTTGAAAAATATTTCCTTTTGCATTGATCGCAATAGATCGTGATATCGAAAGTAAAAAATCAAAATTCAAACCCTCGTTAGTTCAACATTTGATTGTTGCTTAGATGGTAAATGAAAAAAAATTCTTGTGTATCACTTTTCGAAAAATAATGAATTTCCAGTGTATATGGGAAAGTAAACAAGTCCCAAGACTTCTTTAAAGCTCTACTAATGGTACAAAGTAACAAGACGAACTTTTTTATCGGGGTTTTTTTTTTTTTTTTTCATACGTATATAGCAATGACAACGTCGTGGTTGACGAGAAAAGCATGAACGTTGCTGGGCTGCTAAGCTTACGAGGGAATGTTTCAACGACTGATTCGCTGGGAAGATCTCAGCCAGCATGAGGCACGACATCATCATCAGGGATAAGAAAGAGAGAGAGAGAGAGAAAGTGAGAAGGAAGGCGAGCGAACGATCTCACTAATGCGTCGAGCAGCCTCTCAGCATGCTTGACGCATATATAATCATCAGTATAATTAACTTCCTCCTGATATCCCATCCGTAGAATTAGTAGGGTCTTTCAACTTGATTCGTACATCATAGAGCTTCATGAAATTATTCTACTGGCTTCGTAAAATATAATATATCCAGCAACCGTTGATTAAAATTCAATATTGTCTTCAATTAATTATTATTCCCTTTAAATTCGTTACTTGAAGGAATATTTTTCGTATTCGAGTAACTTTTGATATTCAATTAAATGGATCGCATTTTTCTAATGATTCAAGAGTAATCAAGAAAGACTCGATTTTTCACGATTTAGCGAATTTTATTTGATTATAGAACGTGCCTGAGTCATGATTAATTTCACGCACCTCTTATTTTTATTTCTTTTTTTTTTTATACGACCATCCAGAGCTTTTCCTGTTGCGAGAAGAGAAAAAAGAGGAAAGTGTGGGTGTCGACGTCCGGCACAGGTGGCAACCAGAAAGGGGAAGCACGGAAGATGGATAAGCACGTCATGTCGAGTGCTCGATATGAAAATTCTATTAACGGCATCAAAAGAAATTCCACACCTCGAGCTTGATTCCCCTAGTTAGTAGAGTTCACTTTTTCTCTCTCTCTCTCTTTTTTCTTTCCTGGATATCTCTATTTTGTTGATCTAAGGGTTCCCGCGGCTGGAATAATAATAAAACGTATTCGAGACAGACTGTTCATCACGAGATTTTAAACGGCGAAGCCCAGAGACTGGTCTTTCCCTCTCTCCCTCTTATTTCGTTTTCCTTCATCCCTCTTCTTTTTAGTTTTCACGTTTCATACTAGATTCCTGCGGTCATACATGGGGTAAACATATTACGGATGCTGCGCAATGACACGCATCGTCGTGTACTTCCACATCATATAAAAGCAAGCTCGATTTTTATATTTTTAACCACATATGTACTTATCTGTATCTATGCGTATTTATGAACTTAGTATTGTTACCTATCAAAAAGCTTAAATTTAGATTGCACACGGAGAGAATTATTTCTGCAACCCCCCGAGTAATAACTCTCACTCTGTTTTCCGAATTCTGTCATGCATTCGTCTTCGATTTTACACATTATTGGATGCGCTTGTCACTACATCGTTTTCTTATTTTATGAGCCTCTTTCATTTGTGTCTGGCTCGTGTTCTGCGTTGTAAAGACATATATATGTGCTGCTTTAGGTAAACTTTCGTATATGCATAGATGTAAAACAGAGAAAGAGAGAACAAGAAAGAGGCAAAGGAAGATCTGGAGTGCGTAGTATGAGAACACCGACACGATATTTTTCAAAGGGTTTCTCCGCTCATGTTTGGAGACTTCCTTCACCAAGAGAGCTGTGCGTGATGCTCTTGGTATGTGTCCCCGCATTAGCCACATGGAGTCTATCTTACTCGTCGCATTCCCTCGATATAAAGCTCGTATCTTCTTCTCACTTGCATCATCCTCGTTGACGGCTATATTATAACGATAAACTCGGCTATGTTTATATTTATATGACGGTACAATAATAATACACACGTCCAGATTCCAGTCTACCGATATATTTATCTACGTATCTGCGTATCTATATCTTTGGTTATAAGTAAATATAAACGTTTATCATTCAATTGATCGAGTCAATGATTGACGGTAATGTGAATATACAGAGTTATGAATAATTGAATATATGCTTATCACCGAGTGCACTTATTCATGTTTACTCTATTTTTATCTCCTCACTGTCTCTTTACAATCTCCCTCATCGGAATAAACTCATATTGGACCAAGCGAGAGATGAAAAGAGAGAGAGAGAGAGAGAGAGAGAGAGAGAGAGAGAGAGAGGGAGAGAACAGAAAAGCGTCAAAACGAATGAAGCGTTCATTGCAGTGGCGAAGGGGGAATGTGCGCGATAGCAGGTAATGAATTCAAGCCAAGGGGCACAAATTATCGAAGTACTTCACAAGAGAATCCTCTTTTCCTCTCTCCTAGCCTGGTCGAGCAATATGGAAGAGCGAGAGAACGAACGGGAGGACAACTACGATATACGATACATTTTGCCGCGGTTGCAATGTTCTTGAATTGATGCCCTGGCTTGCAATTTCATCCGACCGCCAACGCCATTCCAACACATCTTTCTCGCCTCGTATCACGCGACTCGCGAATATATTCTCGCGAGCTAGAAACACGCTCTAGGTGAATACTGCATTTCTATTTATTCCGGATGTATTTATATATATACACATAGGATATTTTTACAGGTTGAAGATTCACTTTGTAAGTAATTCTGTTAATTCGTATAAAGTATACCTTTTCATAGTACACTGCTGACGAACCACGAACATTCGCTCGAAATCCTTTTTCAACTAATCCCGTATAATTTGGCATCATTATTCTGTTAACCTTTGCTCTATACGACGCGAAAAATATGGCAAAAACCTCGAAGCTTCTAGTTTGCAATACTCACGTGCATTGATACCCAAGTACTGCCAGAAATTCGTAATATTATTTCTATCGATAATATATTTTTACTCAATTCTGTGAAAAAAAAAAATTAAAATTCCCCCCAATGTCAAGTTCCTGGGTTTCGATAAAAGAATTGGAAAAAATGAGGAAGCTTGCCGAGTCTCTTCGAAAGCAATTCGAAATGAATTAGATTACTCCTGAATATGATCAATGATTGCGTGAACAAATCATTTCAAAACAGAATACTATAATTTTAGTGTGCCGCACCCAAAGATAAGTTGCGTTAGCAGAAAGAAAATGTTTTCCTAAATGCCTAAATTATGAGATTTTTTTACTTTTTAGTTGACAAAAACAGTTATTGGAAGGGTTGAAGGGAATGAACAATCTCTTTGGATCTTTTTACGGCATTGGGCAGTCTGTGTATGCACCCATTGGAGATGCGCTCAGGTTGCAATGTTTTTCATTGCAGGTAACACGTTTTAGTATCTTGAAGTTTGAGGCGCCACAAAATATACAATTGCGTGGATAAGTATGCTTCGACTTCAATACATTATGTACATCAAATCCATATACATATGTATGCATATTATTGCGTTGGAGAATTTATGACTACTGACCTCGTATATAAATTGTGATGACAGCACTCGTCCGTCGTCGTCATGTTTGTTCTGTTCGCAATATTTTTGATCCCCATCGTATTGCATCTCATAGTGTAAATCATCGTCGTTATTTGGTTGTTTGCTCGGCAGTCCTGAGCTCCTCCTTCAAAAAACCTTCTTCGGCGATGACAGATGAAAATTAACAACGAAGATATTTCTCCGTCAAGATCACAAGGACCTCTGGCCGCAGGAACGGCACCTGCAATATATTGAGAAAAAATGAAGAACGGAACACGACCAAGGACCTCTCCAAAGACCAATCACAGTTGAAAGAACAATAAAGTCATAATCATTCCTAGTCCCCACAAATATTCTGCTTTTCTTTTCCTTGGAAGCAAACAATTTTCCCACAACGATTAACTTAAAAACAACAACAATTAACTAAAAAACAAATAATTTTCCTGCAGCAACTCTTTATCTTTCCCTCAACAATTAACTTAAAAACAAACAATTTTCTTGCAGCAACTCATTATCTTTCCTTCAACAATTTTTCGTACTGTCTTTATTCTCAAGTTCACTGGTCGAAACATCAAGGAATAATAAAGGAGAACTGCAACAATTCACTCTTGAAGTGAGGGAAGTGGGGGAAGTGAGGGGTGAGGGAAGATCTTTCGTTACCAAAGAAGAACGCTACGAAGTCCAAGGACAAGAGTCCGAGGGCTCTTGTCCAGGGTACATAACCTTTATAAACATCGCGGATTTGGGACGAGAATAACATTTTCATTGTGCCGAGAAAAAATTCACTGTTACTCGGCGTCGAGACACATCGGCAGCACTTTACATTGTCCTCCGAAGAGTTTCAAGGACGAACCCCACCACGACTTCACATCGACAATAATTACCGGCACAACAACACTTCGACAACCACACCCGAAAGAGCTTCGGAAACTTTTAAAAAGTTGCGCGCCATCTCCGTAGACTATCGCGACGCGAGCTCCTGGTGCGAGCTCTTGGCAACCAGCGCCCCCTCCGTTCACGGACCATCCGAGATAAAGCTCAACTCACTAACCGCCTTTTCGTTTCCACCCCCCTCATCAAGTAACGGACTCCGTTTGAAAATCCAACGACTCTGATTGGTCGGTGAATTCACGCGGGTGAACAGCGTCCCCCCCCCCCGTTAGCGGATACAGCGAGAAGCTCGCGAGTCGCGAGAGAGCTTCTCCTCTTCACTTACGTTCTCATTGCGACTTTGCGACTCGGCATACGTGTGGTGAGACAGCAATGAGACCTTTTCTCCTTGTGTAACAATTATTTCGACCAGGCTTTATTACGACCAACTACAATTCTGCTGTTGGACGTTGCCGATCGAACGAGCCAAGTGACGAGTTTCAAGTTTCGCTACTTAAAGTAAGTCATTTGTTGTATTTTTGCAGTCGCGGAGTCGCGGCTTCGCGAGGCGTCGTTTTCGGTCGCCATTTTGAACGCGCGCTCGATCTTTCTCCAATTGCATTTCTCTTCCCAATTAGTGCTTTTCATCATCTCTAGCTTACCATTTAGTGTAAAATCTGATAAGATTATCGTTTTTACGTCCAATTACGAACGCGGAGAGTGTTTTGGTGTTGAATAAAGTTTTTTTATTTTTGGCAATAAAACGACGGGTAGCGTTCCCTCCCTCTTTCGTTTTTTGATCGGTCGAATGTCGCGATTGATTTTTCAATTTGTTTTTTTGATTTTTGCAATATTTTATTACACCATTTGATAGCGCTCAATATCGTGAAAGGATTAAACGTGAGTTAATAAGTGTTTTCTTGTATTTGGGACATCGAAGGATCGAGTCCCGAATTGCATCATGTTGTCTTTTGTTTCGACAGCTGCCCGGTCTTTCGGTCTCGCACGCGAGACAAACAAACGTTAATTCTTTTGTCATTATTGTATTTTTTTTTTTTTTTTTTTGGTAAATCATTAGTTGTGAACATTATTCCTTGCATTTTTATTAGCAAATGAATAGCATTATTGTGTTCTTCATTTGTTTTTTCTTTAATACCAGAAATAGCGTCGTTTCGCGATGTTTCGAGACGTCGAAACATCGCATACCATAATTGTTCCCCCTCTTCTCCTTTTTCGTTCGCGGGTATAGAAACGAGTCGCCCGAGTTGTCAGAGACCCTCCGTCCCCGATAATATTGTTTCACTGTTTAATTAATTTTCTCTTGCTCAGAACTGGCTTATTTTTCGACTTTTAATTATTAATTAGATCGAGGCTTTTTTTTTTGTGTGAATTTTGAGTGAATCGGAATTTTCTTTTTTTTTTATCAACTGACACGCAGACCATTCAATATTTTTTTGTTCTAACCTATTTTTGTTTTTTTTCTCGTAATCTTACATAAATTCTGTTGACATTTCGATTCTCTCATATTTGAGTTTATTTCATTTATTACAAATAAATAGAATTTTTTTTTATCAAATCATTTAATTCATCGTTTTGTGGCAAAATCGTCACACTATATACATGAATACACGTAAATAGAAGGAAACGGTGGATCGGATTTTGAATACATCGTTTCCTTACACTGTTACACGTACGTCGTAAACTTTCTATACAGGTCGCTTTACTTTCTCTCTCATTTCCTTCACTTGTTTTCCGCTAAATGCGTTGAGTCCGTATATCGTCGACAGAGTGTAGAGACATATATACACGTGAACATACGTAAAATATACATGACAAAGAGTCGAACTTTTCCTGCACTCTTTCCACTGTCACGTGCGCGTGAAGTTTGTTCTCATATATACACCTTTCTCTCTGTCTCTCTCTCTCTCTCTCTCTCTGTACCCTTTTCCTCCCTCATTATATTTCGCAGTACTCTATGATTCCGTCGGTCGTGCGAACTCTCATGGGGCAGTAAAACGGACACTGGTACAGCTCTTGCGAAACGACGAGGAATGAAACGTGCAGTGCCTCCTACCATCGAAAATTTGCCTCATTTGTCGCATCCACGGATCTTCACGAATTTACGCTCGTTATACATCGCTGCACATTGTTATTATGAGGGTAATGTCGTATATATGTGTATGTACATTTTCCGCTATTACCATAACCCTTGACAGAGTTAATTCACCTTTTCCCATTGAAGTTGCCCATATCGAATATTATACACAATAAATGGCCTAGTTAGTGACAGTGATCGAATTTTCGGGCTTTGAAAGAAATTATTAGCAAAATTACACAGGTTCGCGTATATCACATCATTGCTGATTGAAATTGTAGTTTTTTTTTTTTTTAATTTTGTACCTCTTTCATGTGAGGCTTACCCTGCATTAATGTATAAAAATTCTATTACGGGTGTACAATTTCTTACACTCCGAATAATGTCTATGTTAAAGATTTTACGAAATAATTTCCATGACTAAGAACAAGACTAGATTTTTGAGTTCATTAAAATGAAGTCTACTGTGGATTAATTTTTAACAAAAATTCATTTTTTATTAGTCACTGTGACAAATGCAATAACTAATATACTAAAAAGTACTGGCGATAATTAAAAATGGAAACTTCTCGATAAATGTCTGCCAAGTAATAATTTTTTACCGGGCTGAAGCTATTTTCATAATTCGATCATGCTTCATTAGTATTACATCTGATCGGTGTTAGCGTCTCTGTAGTAACGTAGCTTAGATGCCATTGACGATTAGCCAACTGATCGCGGAAAGTTTGCCTGCGCTGATGCTCTATCGAATGTAATTAACGACGAGGCGATCCGGTTCGATGAGACTTGAGACTTTCCACTGCGAGAGATCACCGTGCGATCGCTGTAATCTTCAAGATTAACGCCGGTCGCCTCGTTAGCCCGCGATCCCCGGGTGCGCCAGTGCGTGATAGACGATCTATATACGTGATCTTATATATGCCACTTGATGTACTTGTGCACTATACACTACGTGCTTCGATTCGCTCAAATGCACTCTCCTGAGGGATGATCATGTTTCTGTCGAGAATCTACTAGTCCATGCGAGCTCAGTGTGGAATTTGGATCGATCGAGCTTGCGCGTACATTCAGCTTAAAAATACTCAATGATTTTTACTAGGATCTCTTGCTAATACTTAAGAAAACAGAATGTACGTGACTACTGATCGAAAAATGTATGTTTTATAAAGTTGCTCCTGCAACTTATAGTTCAAGTCTATGATATCATTTGTTTAATCTTTCTTAAATGCATGTAGTTTTTACTACTTGACAATATATTGCAACCAATTGGTGCAGCTAATAATAAAATAGCTGATAGAAAATTTCCTCATTTCCTTTTTTTATATAAAATTTAATTGGAATATCATGTACTATTTTATGTGAAAACGTAGATGAATGGTTCCCGGAAAGTTTTGACAAAAATTGCAATAAAAAAAGAAGAAGTGATAACGAGTATACGGCGAAAAGCACTATCCTTATCTGAGCTCGTAACGAACGAGGAGTATTGCCATTTTCATATATACATGCAAATGACTACTTAAGTGAGTAAATAATATATGTCGCATGCTCGTTCGACTTTTCCTCTACAAACTGAACGTCTTCGCGTTGGCTACGAATCGAATTAAAAAAAGCATCGATCATTTCGGCTCGACTTCTTCGCAATGCGAAGTATCGAGGGGTTCAAGCAAGAAGCGCTGTTTACCACGACGATGTGAAGAGAAATCATACACGCAGCTTGTTCACTGTACACAGTGATGCGCGAAAGATGCAGCTCCTTTGCTGGAACTTTTATCGGTTAGACGTTGTCCGTTGATGCTGTACGATCAAGTACGTTTGTACGGAGACTCTCTGTCCATCGAGAGAATGATTGATCGTCCTTCTCTTCGCGTACAGACTTTCCTCCCATATCCTACACTATGCGTGCCTGCGTTTTCGAACGACCGAGTAAGCTTTCACAGATTTATCGATAAATATAGCGTGAAAGGACATAATAATATTCGCTCAAAGTGAATAGGCTGCTTCGACTATGATATGGAAAGAAAAACAAAACGCACATTGAGAAAAACGACTGAAAAGAGTGCATCATAATCTTTAACTCATATTGCTGGATGAAATCTTTCTAATGACATTGATTTAATACCTTCAGTAGTTCTCGTTCATTTTACTCTGTTAATTCTTACGTTATTTATTAACGTAAGAATCTAAAAATTGGAATTGTTGGTGTATAGCAAGAGATTTCAAATATTAATAAATAAAGTTGAATTCATTTTTACAGTGGAGAGATTTTTTTATGAGGGTCAAACTTCCTAAATTTTGCACTGAGATCACAGAATATTCCGGTCCCTCGGGACTAATGACAGATTCAAAAAATTCAATGTGCGTTGTACTTCTGTTGAAATCACAGATTTAGACGACGACTGAAAAACCATTTCATCGTTATATGGTTATATTTACGAGTGACACGACAAGCTCTCTGTAGTGGGTCGCGGGACTTCCGACGAAAAACTATACACGAGAGTCAAAGCACAGAAAAAGAGAAAAAATATTGGGATATTCTTAAAATAATTTCAAAAGCGAAGGTACAAGCCCCTTTTCCAAATAACCAGACCCTTCTTTCTTCTCTGGTTCATCACCTCTGAGAAATTCCAGATACTTTACATCGCATGAGAATCTCCTTGGGGCTCCTCCCTTTACCAGGAAGGAGTTCATTTTACGGCTATGTATAGTGAAATATGAATGAAAAAAAAAATAATAATAATAAAAATACTGCTTCGAATCATGTTACGGCATGGCGTACTGATAATAATAAAAGTTATAAAATCCATAATAGAAAATAATGATCTCATAAAATTTTCGTAGTCGAGATTAAAAAGAACCAACGTATCCCATATAAATTATGCTGCTACTCGAAATATTCAATGTTTTGAATTCCAGTCGAGTGATTTTTCGAGTTTTTTTTTCATTTATCGATCGCTGTTGGGCATTTATGATTGTCATGTCAACGACGACGAGTCTGTTGCACGAAGATACAGGAAGTGGAGGGAAAATTAATAGAGGTTGTTTATTGCAGGTTGGAGCAAAGTTTCGTTTGCGCGAGAGCAGAGCCAACTCATCTCTTTCACCTCTTTTTCTCTCTTCGTTTCACATGCTAGAGTGGATTGCATTACGGGCACTGGATATTCCAGTTTTGTATCGTTAGGCATGAGATATGCTGTTGCCTTCGCCATATACTCATCACACATCAAGGTGAGTATATCTTATCATTTAACGTTTCTACAAATACTAGTTATTCTGAACGGACTCAATTAAACTAAGCGAGATTTGTTTCATGATTCACAAAACCGAACAATATTATGCTGTTTCCAAAAAGCGTTCAGTTACCGAAAGTAAAATTCTAATCGCTTTGTAGTTTCTATACACAATGGTGTATTGATGTCACACGTAGATTTTACAAAATGGTTATTTCCTTTGTCGTCACACATTCACAATGTTCTTCGCTATATACATTTCGAAACTTGATTACTTTTGTCTTGTAGGTTCTTTTGTTATCTCCTTGGGAAGATTATAACCCATGGTTTCCCAAAGGGATTTAAACCTCAGACGCAGCCCATGTAATGCACAGCCAAAATCACTAAAACGTGCTAATGAACTTTCGCAAATTCATCCCGGGTGAAAATCGGATGAAAGTGTGAGCAGCAGTGAAACACGATGGCGACTAGATATGAAGGACCAAAACTTCTAGAGAGAGGCGAGAGCAACGGTACTGCACAACTCACCTGAAGGTACAGAGTTGCGAGTACGTACTTAAAACCTCGAGACCCTTTGAAACCCCTTGATGGTAATTAAGAGTCTTGGCAGAGCAGGGTAGCGCAGTTGGTGGGTTATCGTAGCAAACCAAAACTAAGAGGAAAACGTTTCTTCAGGCGTCATTTTTCACAAGAATGAATGAGGGCAATAAAACGTTAAAAGTAAAATTATTTTGGGTATACGTTAACGAAATTAGGGAATATTTAGCGAACGCGAAATTCGGTCAAACGTTTCTTTCCGAAAACGTGGAATTCGGTAAAATTCTTTTAATGCTACAGAAGTTGCGTCTAGAAGCGAACAACGCGTAGATGCGGGGGATGAGCGAGCAAAAGCCTTAGCATCTTGAAATAACACGGGGACTCCATTACGCCGAGTGAATCCTCGGGGTTTATACACGAGCTATATCCAGTTACAGGCCTGACTATATATGTGAATATGTATGTAAAAGGATAAAAAGCAAAGAAAATGGAATGAAAAAAAGCAACATCTCGCGAGGAGGGGTTTGCAGGGAGGACGACGAGACTCGTCATCTCGTAAGGCAGGCAGACCAACGAGGGGCAAAAAGTTTGAAAGCGATGCGAACCGAATAAAAAGACGAAAGAGAGGCTGAAAAAGGAGAATCTCCGGTGAAAAAACAGAGGGAGTGATCGCAGGATTCTTTCCATGCAAGATACACGCGGATGTGAGAGAGATAAAGAGAGAGAGAGAGAGAGAACGAGGGAGATGAGAAAGAGCGTGCGAGCAGCACGGAGGTCCGTTCAGTGGAAGCTTTCTTTGTGTCACGTACACATACGCCTGTTGTTTTAACGCTTTGAGGGCCTCGCGGTCCCGACATTCACGGATTCTAAACGCTATATAGGGACTAAAGGCCACACCACAAACCCTCCTTCGATCTACAATGTTTTCACATTTCTTTTTTTTGCCCGCACGCAGTCATCGTTTTTGTAATCCTATGCAAAGAATATAATCAACAAGCGGTTAAGAGAGAACTCGAGGGTCAAAAAACCTGCAGAGATTCGCCAGGATCCTGAACCCTAGTCAAGAACAAAATAAAACGTAGACCGGTTATCTCCAACTCGTTGAATAATTGCAATTAATGAAAACCCCTTTTCGCACAATTTTCTCTGTTTACCACAGAATAATAGCCAAGGAAATCAGTGCATCGGTCGTTATTTTTCAGAGTTCACTGTCACAAGAACTAACTTAGCTTCTTCTGTATTCACTGCCCAACGCTCTGAATATTCTTTTTTTGTCACTCGTCAATTTCTCCCCCGATATGGGAGTTCGGGACAAAGTCTATGTAGAGCCCGTTGTGATGCAAGCGTATTATCATGAGCCGATTTTGTAACCAAATGTCAAGCAGACTCATGCTCGTGGTTAACGCGCATTGCAGTTCTCACTATTGTGGACGATATCACCGGGTATGCGATCTAGTTGAGCTACCGGCGTCAGTTTGGCAAACTATACACATATCTACATTGCTTAAAAGCAAGTGTCACTGTAGCCGCGATCGTTTTCCCCGTCACGTTTGACTCGCTTTTCAGCTTATACGTATATATTAATGCACATGAACACATGTGTACATCGAAACCAATGTGATACCCGGGCGTCCTTGATTGCATCAATTTGTTACTACAAGTTAAAGCTCCTCGTCGACCGGATATGGACGGTACGTTCGAGCGGTTGAGTGCGAGGGGCCCGAGGGCTTGGTATGTGACTTGATAGGACACTGCACCGCTTTGTCCAAAATTTCGCACCTCTGTGTTGTACCATTAGATACTCTGTTATATTATCGTATACACACAACATGTATAGATATATTATGAAGCATATGAGAACTCTTGCGTGTAAATTGTACTCAGTATCATGTCCGATGAACTCTGTGTCCAGTCTGCCTGCTCCAATGTTATTTCATAGGTTTCCAAAGTCCCAACTGCCAATCATTCGTGTCTACGTATATATCTCCATGTGCATAAATATGCCTCGGTGATAAATATGTATACAGAAATAGACACGTTTAGGTTGACAGTGCACTTGACCAACACTTGGTACAACGCTGTCCAGCAAAACTGATAATTCATAGCAGAGAACGAGATAAAGAGAAAGACTGTCGCGAAGAGAGAATACAAGAAAAAACTTTGAGTATTTGCATACAGATATAATAAAATGCTAATAATATCAGGGACGAGCCTATAGAGGCGTGGAATCGGCGAGAAATTATTTAGAATTTTACAACGATTACTCGTGCAGCCGCGTCCTCAAATTACACGCTACTCGTTTTATATGCACATTTATGTTCGTACTTGAACGTATCCGTTTGTGTGGGACTTGTTAATCCCGTTGAAAATAGTTGTACGGAACTCATGGAATATACAATGAGGGGTGTTACATTTTCTCCGTTTCTCGTTTTCCTGGTTTTCTTTCTCGCTCCCTTCAAATGTTATATATTTTCAGGCGATGTATATACTTTAGGTTCAAAATCTCACCCGTGAGGACTCTTACCCTTTCGCACACGTGCAACGTTTCAATTATGCTCAATTCGAGCAATACGAAATGCAGTTTTATCACTTAAACTTGTTCCTATTTTTTCTTCTCGTATCGTTGGTATTTCTCTTCCAGTTATAATATCGTTTCACGGTCAATCGTAGACAAGTAAAATATTGAAGTTAGCGCACGTGCCTACAAACTCAACGGAAAACTTGGGCCCAAGGGTGGAATTTTATTGCAGGCAAGTGTGCACGAGTCCAAAGACCTTGCAATACACTCCTGATGACGCGTTTCTGTGTATTTCGCCGTAGGCTCGTATTCTCTCCCTCTCAAAATGTTCCGTGCTGTCCTAATTGTGTTTTGTCTACGAAGAGAATCCCAGAGATTAGGGAAAAGCACGTTTGGGAAACTAGACTGAATGGAAGGGGGCGTTGATATTCAATATTATAGTTATAGTCTACAGAACATATACTTCCGCTAAAAATCTCTTGTTATCTAAGGTACTAGTAATATGCACTGTTGAATCTTGAATGAATATCATTTCACTTTCTTTCTTTTTCTCGTCGTGTCACTTTCGCTTGCATCGACAAATACTCGTGCCTCTTTTACCATATGCATACACCAAGGCAATTGCAATGTACACATTGCTATTTATATTTATATATACATACACGAACAATGCACACCAACGTGTATTCACGAGTAAAGCTCGCTCTCAATACATATAATCATGCGTGCGTCTATAGTGACTTTCTGCCTATAATGTATAATTATCGTAATCCCTATAATTTGATGGAAAACATAGCGTATATCCTGCATTTATGCTCGACATGGAATACCTATTCATGAACGAAGCTCCCAGTGTACAAGAGAAAGCGATCGGTATCACAGATCCGTGAATAATTGCGTTAATACCACGCGATAAACCGTAATATTGACGTGGTTAGCAGCGAGTCATTCGTGCAATGTTCCAATCTTATACGTGGAATTATTCTTTCAAATAAATGTGTCTTCTTCGAAACACTGCTATTTTAAATGGCCCAATGAACTGCAACAGAGTGTATTCAGCAACTTTGTTAATTTTTATTTATTTATTATGAAAATAGTTCTTTGTTTTTCATAAATTAATGACATTTGCTTAAGCCACGATAAGTAACAATTCACGAAAATCCTGCCGCATTGTATCTCTCTTCATTATCCATCCCAGGCTCACGATAACTAACCTTCTGGCCAAAATACCAGACGAACCTGTTACGTTTTTTTCTCGTGTTTTTTATTTTTTATTTTTATCTTCGACGCCCTATTCGAAATGCCTTGTAGGCGAGAATGAAGGAAAAAAGACGAGTAAACAAACAAAACTCTCGATTCCGATTGCAAAAGCGTGTTCGATCGAGCGTCGAGAGATCCAGTGGGGAATCAATCTTCCATGCATCCGGCAGTAGTATACGGTTCGAGTATCTTTCCTCTATATACATAAATGTACAGATTTATATTGAGTGTCTATATGTACATGTATGTGTTTGTTGAATAGAGTACAGCTCCGTTGTAGTGTATATATTTTTGACTGAAATGGTTTTTGCCGTATACACATTGTCCGGTCTCGAACGTTCAATCGATCGAAACTCTTTCGAGTTCCAAAGCCCTAGTTGTCCTATAGGTTCGTTCGAATTTCCGCGAACTCGTATAAATGTCATGAAATTTTTGGTATCATGATGCCACGCCTGTTTGCATCGCACGCTTGAAATCACCGACAAATTTATTAGCCTGCATTTGTATATTCAGATGTATTCGCATTGAAATTTATATCGGACGGTCACGCTCACTTCGACAGGCTCGTTGACCTCACAATCTTTGATGCAATCGCCAAGTTTGCTCCCAATTTATTTCGTCCACGATCGAATCACGCTCACGGTACTCTGGAGAAATAATGAAATAGAAAAAAGTTAATGCACTTTTTTTTTTGCCCCGGGAGTAGAATTTTCTATAACTGTAATAATGAATTTCATCGTGTTTTCCAAGTATTCTTTCATCATGTATGGAAATATTTCTTTGAAAAACTATGAAAATATTTCTCGTCTCCAAATTGAAAAATATCAGCAACAACCTTAAAGATGTAGAGAGACAGTCGTGTTGAATATTAATAGATTCTTAATTATTCCGACGCAAAAAATATTCGACCCAAATGATTTTTATTCTTGAAAATGTATCACACCGTTTTTTTTTTCTTTAGCATATAGCAATAGCAGGCGATTTGAGATTCAATGTGTCAACGACAAATTGGCTTGTCAAGCAATTACGCGAGAATAGGTTGCGAGCGTGGTTCACAGTAACAAAACTCTTTTACGAAGAGTGAGATATTCCAATGCCGTGAATCGAGGAAATAGTGTACAATAGGGGTATCAACATCGTATGCTTTTATACATGTATTGATCTATATACATATGTTGGTTACAGATGGCAGAGCCACGCGAGCTGTGGCCCCGCGCCGTACAATTTTTACTCGGGCAAATATATAGCTTACGCTTCATGATTTCGCACGCATTGTTGCAGAGAATAGTGTCCGATAACATCCGTATACAGTGTAGATCTGCATACAAATATACTATACATAGTTCTAATACACAAAATGGCGTAAGTAACGCTATTTTGAGTTTTAAATTGTGCGAACCATGCCACTTTGTTTGTACGATACTGTTATTTTTTTATATCTATATATTAGTAACGGAGTAGCGATGAGAGATTCACATGTCAACTGTGTGGCAAACCGGCAGGCTATTGACCGTGGCGAATAGCCAGAACTCCATGTTCACGGTCTACTGTTTCTCTCTTACGATTTTATTTTGAATGTGCTTCTGTCAATTTTTTTATCTTTTTTTTTTCCGTCAACTCGACTCTATACTTTTTTGTATTTATTCTATCCACGATCCATATTTGCGCATTAGACAGATTTTTTTACATCGTGTATCTCATGCATTCGTGAACGCGAATGAAAATTGTCTCTTTTAGGATTTATACTAAAAAAAATATTTTCCTATTAGAATGTATTCGCATCAAAGTGTATTATTCACAGGGTTTACAATTAACGCAAACTCGTACTCAAAGATCTCTTGGCTGATGCACTTTCTTTCGAGACAGCTACATACATTTCTCTCATTCCCCATGTGACTCGAACTAATATTCGTAGCTTTCGTCTCTGTCGCTATTAAAGCACGTTTTGGGATTAAGAGGATGGCTCGCCTTGCACTCTAAAACAGCAATATATACATGTCGGTTTCTCAAGCTTTTAAGGAGGAAGAAAAGAGAAAGGAATAGAGCCGGGTGTTCGATCGTCACGCTTTTTGGAGAGCATCCAAGTTATATTCGAAGACGGATAAGTGGTTGTCCCTTTATTTATTACGGCGGGCAGCCGTTCGTTCGAGCATTTCTCTCCTCGTTTACGACAAAAAGAGAAACAGAAGAAGAGAGGAGGGGAGGGGGAGAGAGAGAGAGAGAGAGAGGGAGACCAACGTGGAGAACTAGTTCCAGCCAGAAAGATGTTGCCCTCGATTTTTTCGATTCTCCAAAGTTATGCAGCCTCTCTTTAGGCTTTTACAGTTTTTCTTCTTTCGTTCCATGTTGCTCTTTGCCGTTGCATTTAAACATTAGACAGACGCCTATCGTTTCACATGGTCGACATTTATTAGTCCTGTCGTCGATACAGCCCCCTTGAAGAATCTTTCTGCACTTGAGTCTCGTGTTTTAGTCATTCCCCTTAGCTTTTGCCATATAACTTTCTCAATTTCTGAACTTCACGGATTTCCCTTTGTGGAAGACGGAAAAATGGAAAAATGTTACTTCAACGTTTATCGCAATTTTCCACGAGAATTTCGATAAACAAATAATGTCCTTGTGTTCATTTTATTTTACTCTCATCCCAATAGCATATTTTTAATCCTTAGAATGGAAAAGCATCACAAACAAAAATGAACAAATATTTTTGTTCGATTTGTTCAAATAGCAGCGGTGTAAGATTGAAATTCGTCCGCATTTCACATTTCGGAACGATCCTCTCTTGATTTCGTTCGGAATTATACGGAAGCAACCACGGTATATGCACGGATTAAAATAAAATAATTTACCTACTATTATATTCCGTGTTTAATAACAGCCGCGCTTTACCGGAAATTCCAACCGGTTCCCTGGGGTCTTGCATATCTCGACTTTGTTTTCTCTCACTGTGTACTCCATGTCCCTGGAATAAACTCTCAGTTTACATCTAGAATACGCTTTAGCGTTAATACTGAAAATGAAGTCCATCTAACTGTTCGCACGGGAAAATATGTTCAAAATTATGAAATCAAAACGTGATTAATTAAATTCATACGAAATAACATTGACGACTTTTTGTTCGTTTGTTGTACCTCGAATTCCGTTATAATGCATATATATACTTTATTACGCGTTTGTATTATTATGACTGCATTCCTGCAAAACGTCGAATACCAAAAGATATAATTAAATTTGGTCCGAGATTCTAGAATATGTTCGAAAAGCGTAATTTATGGCATTCACCAAATAACTTATTAAGCTACAAATAATAATGCATGTCATATCGAAATTTTCGAGGAATATTCTGAGAAATATTCGAATTGAATGGTCGATCGTTTTATTACTCGAAGTATTTCAATACCGGATGCACATAACGGAGTTGAAATCCCTTGAAACCTTAACAGGTCGCGCCTCAAACTACCTTAATATCGTATTTGCACGAGTACAATATGCTATTTCGTTCCCAACTCGTTTTCTACGTAACATGATTTTCATAACGTTCATTCGTATAGATAAAATCCTCACATTACGTATTTATTGAATTCTATAAAACCCATATTCGCATCGAGGTTTTGTGAGACGAGTTCGTTATTTTACTGGGCACCAGAATCATTAGAGATTTCCTAACGAATCTACGAATTCGAACGTTGAAATATTGATACATGAGTATTGTATTCGTTACACGAGCAATGAAGCAACCGTATATACAAAACGCATACATAGTAATTGCATTAATTGAAAATTATTCGTGTATAGAATGGGGTTGTTTTGTCGGAGAATTCTGTGATACAAATACATGCAAAAAAATTACATTGACCGTACGGTATTTTATGTAGCTTTGCAGAGCCAAATGATGTAGTGTATCATATTCATGCAGGATACATGGAAATCATGAATAGGACCAAAGGTTTACTGAGCTTCAAAACAGAGAGAGAAGGAGAGAGCGAGAGAGACGAATGAGGGCGAAGCAGGAATTTCTCTGTTTTGTCCCTCTTCTCCCTCTCTCTCTCTCTCCCACCATTCGTTCCTATGAAACCGGAAATACACCGACTGATCAAACAATTGCAAACTTCCCTCAGTAAATACCGGAAGCTCGACAAAAATATACAAGCATATAGTTTCGTACGAGGGAAATATATAGAGAACGATATGGTTCGCACTGGGAATTGCTCGGAAACCTATAGAAATAAAGTGTTAATTTACATGTAATTTCAGCTTTATTCCTTGACTGCCTTTATGTTTGAGCCTTGATTAATTCAATGGTCAGTATAGGAGCCCGGAATCAACACGTAACTCGTTGATGCGAGACTATCGATCGCCGTCCCCAACTTTCAAACGGGAGATAGAGAGTATGAGGGAAAAAGGAAGAGAACTACAGCTTTCTGATACACAACACACCTCGAGAGTTTACCAAAGTATAGTTTTGATGACGAATTTACACAGGGTGCAGTTCGAGCTGCAGGTTAACTCGTTGAACGCGTGGGACGTTAAAGTAGCCCAGTGCACGCCACGATCAATTATCGCGCTATTATAATTTCCATATATAAACCCGACAAGAGGTAATATCGCTGCGAATACGTGTTCTATAAGTAGATTTCAAGGACCTTGTTACGTTGCTATTTTTTTTTTCCTTTTTCAACCAAACTATTTTTATCTAAAGTTTTTCTCGTTTCAACGCAAGAACGATTTATCAATTCAATACGTAGATCGTAATTATAGATACATGGGCTGTCATATGTAGTAGCAAAAAGCGGGGCATACTGGCGCAGTGTATATATATTTTTTTCTGAATATGATTTCTTTATACTTAGAAACACGAAATTCGAAGATAGTTTTTACAAGTGAACAGTGCATTATTCCTTAGATTGAAAATTTTGTCATTAAATTGCATCAAATGATGATTGAGTTTAGGATTTCGTTCACTTTTTCAATTCACTTAAAACTTTATTGAATTATTGCTAAACCCTAGTAAGACAGAGTAGCTAAATTATAGTTTATTTCCGGATTTAACAATTTTTGTTTTTTTTTTAAATTTAATTTTATTTTTTTTATTGGAGTTGAAATTGTTCATTTTGTTTTCGTTTTATTGTCTTAAGGAAATGTGTCTGAAGCTTGTTGATTTTATGCCAACCTTCCTATTGCTACGTGTCAACCAAAAAGTATCCGCAAAGCGAACGGATTACCTGTATATAATCTTGCCACAAGTTTGCGTCTGTGCCAGAAAGAGTCAGGAGTGTCCAATGGTCAAACTCCTTTCGTTAATTGAAAATCACGACGACCTACGTGATCCGGATCCCGAATTCAAAGGTTCGATTGCTACTGCAACTGGACTCGTGTATTGCGCTGCCCATTCGCAGTTCCGTCCCGTGCTTCACTTTACGACGCTCGGACTTTTTACCGTTGACCCTCACACCCTCTTGCGTCATCATCGTCTAGCGCACGTTTCTTATTTCAACTCGGAAAAGTCTCAACGCGTCCGAGGAAAAAAGGTGGTAGCCGGTAACGAACCTCAGCGTCAAGATGTTCGTCTCGATTTTCTCGCAAAGACTCACAAAACAAAGAGCAACGAGTTTTCTCCTCAAGTTGAAATGCTCCCTATAGGGTACAGAGCAGACTTGCTATACTTTTTATTTGTCCTTTCTTTTAAACCTTCCTAGGTTCCGTGTTTTTGTTTCTCATTCGTTAAAATTGCAGTATAACTTTTTTTTTACTACTTTTTTTGTGGCAACTTTGGTAATATTGGTTCTTTAGATTATTTTTTTTATATTAAAAGTAATACGATTGGTATTTCCGTAGTCGAGCATACAAGTGAGAATTGATTTATGCGGACCAATGGTCCGCAAGGCAGATGAATTGAAGGGTACAAGGGTAAAAAGGATGAGAGGACTGGCATACGAGTTGAAAGATTCATATGAAGTTACATATTTTTATTCCATTCAATCATAGCCCTGAGAATCTTCTATAACACGTAAATGTCGTCCAAAATAGACGATGATGCATCTCTTGGAAAATGTAACTCATCACGAAGGCAAAAGCTTAGTGAGTCTAAAACATCTTCAAGGACATTTACATATTTCCAAGATTGACTCTGAGCTGAGAAGCATCGCTCGCATCCCTTCTTATTTTACTGTACGTTATTAATTTTTTTTTTTTTTTTTTAATACATTTTGTCGTTCACAAAAACCCAATGAACGAAATAGACGAAAGTTTTTCAATTCCCCACGATTTAACCACGATTATTATCCATCTCACGTGTGTGAGTTTTCCTGGTTCGCTTGTGTGCATGCCACTCAGGAGAAAAAAAAACATCAAATGACGCTTCGAGCTGGGAAAATCTCCAACTAAATTCCATTTCTCAGAGGGTCGAGGAGGATTTTTCATGAGAGGTAATATTCTTGTGTAGAAGTATGTAACGTACTCGAAATCCTGAGCACAAGCAACTCTCTCGAGCAGCGCGTGCCCTTTGCAGCCGGAAAATTCTTTCATACACAGACGCTCTCTGCCTCGTTATCCTTCGAGTTTGGAAAATTCAACGAGCCAAGCGGCGGAAAGATGCTCCCCTTTTCCTCCTCACTCTTCAACTCAGGATGACCTGATTTTTCGCTGCAAATCCCTTTCGGGTAGTCAACCTCATTCTCAAGCTGAGCTCTTCCAAAGTATGCACAATCCCCGGATTATAACCAATTTATATTTAAAAAAAAAAGAAAATCTTATCTTTTGCACCGACAGAAGAATTTACTCTCACACCGAACTATAGCATTCTCTTGGGTTTAAGCGACTAATTTTGCACAAAATACATACCGTTTGCAGGTTGAAAAAAAGATACGAATTCTTATGTATTCGTTGTCTGTTTCTTTTGAAATGTTTACGAGACATGAATTAGGTCACCATCACAAGGCATTTACCAAATCGATTGAGTCTATTCGGTTAACTTAGAGAATGTAATTACATTCCAGTCAACTGAATATTTTAATGAAATCAACATTTATTTATCGCGGTATTTCTCCAATTTAACGCCACCTTGATATAGCGGAGGTTCGCCGTGCTTGACGGTGACGTTTAACTTTTCGCCAACTTCACGAAACTGCAATTTTTTTTCGTTCAACTGCATTAACGCTCTCCACAACTGGCACTGACACACCTTTCACCCCCTGGCAAAAGTTTGTTCCGGGTTTCGTCTGTTTTTGTTATATATTTTTGCAAAAACTTTACGGACCAGATAGGAGTCCAGCAGCATTTTTATATGATAGACACGAATATTGAGCTAATGTAGTGAATTGTATGATTTTCCTCTCGTCTCATTGGGCGAATAGAAGCGACCAGAAATTTTCTCATTCTTCCAACAAATAGAGATGTAGGAATATTTTAGCGGGAACAAACGAGTGACCATCATTTTTCCTATCGAGTCAGTGCCACACTGGATAAGTTTTATAAATCGTTCTTGCACTGTGCGATTCGTAATATTCTATAAAATTAAACTACGAATCGATACGATGAGTAGAAAAATTTACATTCCAAAATCCATCGGATTGTCCAAAGTGATAAGATAAATGACGATGTAAAAATCTTTCTCGTTGAGAAGAACGATAAAATGCCTTCGTTGACCTCGATCCAAAAATTGCTGACAAGTTTTGAGATCAAAATACAGTCACACTACCCCCGCAAAATAGCGTTATACAAATGACCGGTTCGTCTTTCCCTCGTTGCCTTGGCGACATCTGGTTCAGATCATTCCATCGCCAAGAGACGGACAACCAACTATATTTCGCCTCTTTACATGCTCTCTGAAAAGTGAGAGTCTTCATACATCGAGCTTATAGAAATACAATCCTCGAGCAATTGGTAACACGAGCGTTAAACGGTGAAGACTAATTTGTTCTTTGAAAATATCAGTGGAGCAATATTTCAATGATTTTCAATGCGCGTTGGAGTGTGTTCTCGTGTCATGTCATTGTGTTAAGACTCAAGTGGATACCTACGAATCAGTTTGTAACACAACACCGGTGTTTCAACCCAGTCGGCCGACAGTGTACGAATTTGTATAATTGCTTCGTCTCTTGACCACGAGCCTGAAGCTTTTTCAAATACAAGTATTTCTCTACCTCTCCATTTCCTTTACTTTCTGCTTTATGTTGTTCTCAATTTTCTGACACTCTTCACTCTTCAATATATCTCTTTCCCTCCGTTCATCTGCATGAATTAAAACTTTAACATATCTCGTTTACTCACTCTTTCGTCTCGTGTAATAACAAACTCTCGAAATAGGACTGATCTATTAATTTCAAAGAATATCGGATGAAGTGCACTCTAGGCAACAGCTCCCTTAAAAACTTGTCAGGGACGTGGCCTTTTACCGCTAATTAAATATCAAATTGCGGATTTTACAAACGACCAGCGTTGTCAGGTTTTGTTTCTCCTATTTTCTAACCAATTTCTCGCGTAGTCATCGAATATCAAAGAAAGATTCGCGCTTGATACACGAGCGGGCCTCGGGGAACCCTTCTTCAATGTGTGGCGCACTGACTGTCCTCTGCATCAAATTCCCTCTGCGCTCAACCCACCCATCGCTCACAAACGATCGAATTTAATTATCTTAACGCGCACGCAATAACCAATTGCCAATTGTCTCCCCGTATACATCAGCTTCAAATTTATAGGCTCTCTTGATATCGTGACGTTACAAGCCATTGCCGCGTGTACTTCCGCCTGTACCTGTCAAAAACCAGTCGGCCAACTCTCACGCACGGTATTCACATCAGACTCATGTCAAGCCGAGATATCCCCGTCTCTGCTCTACACCCCAAGCAAATTCAAAACTTCATTCTACGATGTATACATATACAATTAATACACCGGGGAGTCATTACTTTTCACCCTCTAACTTCAAGATAGGGCAGGCTCCTTTTACTCCATGCAAACAAGCATTAGTTGCTTTGATATTCCGATAGTTTGAATTCTGAAATGAGATATTTACTCGTATTCCGGAATATCAATATTTCCGAATGAAAATCAGTGAATTCGAAAAATTCAATACATAAATTGAAGGATAATATCTTGATGGAAAAATTCTAAATCCATCACACAACAATTGTCGATATCGATATCGAAGTTAAACTTTAATGTCCATTATGAGAGAACATTCACGACAGTAAGATACTTTTTTTCAGTATGTAATGTTTCATCAATAAGGAATCCTGCTGAATTAGAAGGGAGTTGAATAAATACTAGAAGCCTGTACTCGAGATAAAGATTCAGTTTTCCCCATATCATTTAATTTGCTGGTTTTTCATCGGCTGAAAATTTTTAGCTGATTTCAGGAATCTTTCTATATTTTACAAGATATTCTGTTACAGCAGCAAGGATTGTGTAACAAGGGATTTTTAGGGTCAGACGAGGGCAGTAAAAATATGTGTATATGATTTTAGGGTAACAAGCATTAGAGACTAGCACAGCAACAAATGCCAATTCCGTAGTGTACGTTGCTGAGCAAGGGGTCTATGCTGAGTATAATCTCGACTTTCCGGGTCTTGCCGGGGGTGATCCCTTGTGGCCAGCGTTTAGGAAAGATTCGAGGGATATAGAAAGTATGGATAGCAGGAAGAACCAGCTAAAGAGCGAGAGACCGAGATAAAGCGAGAGTAAACTAAATTTATATATATATATATATATATATATATATATAAGTATATAGTTTGTACCAGTGTGTATAGTCATATACATACTGCTATGGATTTACAGATGTCAACTGTTTTTGTAGTGTGGCAGCTGCATGGGGCGGAACGTGCCACGCGAGAGTGAAGTAAAGAGAGAGACAGAGAGAGGGAGAAATCTGTTGGTCTCCCCGATTCATCTCTTGTGTATATAAACGCCCTGTAGGGAACAGGCTGTAGCGCTTTTCGCGCGTGCATCTCTCATGCATCCCCCATGCCAAACTCTCCTTCATCGAGACGACATGACTATCGAGTTACCGTATAAATACCTTATACATCCCTCGATCGTAACATCTTCTCTCTCGCACTCCCACTCTATTTTCTGTTTCTTCATATACATGCATGGCATCAAGTCGATTAGGTCTTACTGATATATTACACACCCATATACTCGACTAATATACATTAACTGCATATATGTGCCATAACAGCGAACTGCATAGAAACGAGTACCCGCCTATTTTGCTAAGTATCATAATAGGAATTCGAGGCAGTGGATTTGATGGAAACCCCTCGTAAATTGATTGTCGTGATCCCTTTTCCGTTCAATTCAAACCAAGACCCTTTATTCCACAAATATGATGATAATATTTATTAGCTTTGATGGATCTTCTAATATTATCCAATTTTGCTACGTTTACATGTACCATATGAGCATACAAGGGATTTTTCATGGATCAATCAAATATTCATAACGTGCAAGGGACTCGATTCCTTCTGCTGTCTTTCACCGTCCCTCGTCTAACCTTACTATGTTTTTGTTTTTGTCTCTTGCACATTTCCATCGATGTTTCGTCCTTTTAACATACCTTCAGTTACCATCCGATTTTGGCTCGCTGATAAGACCAGACTCTTTTTGCCTGCTTCTGGTTCGCATCGTAGAATGAGAATGAAATTAGCATCTTGCGATAGAATGCTCGAAGGCGAGAGATAGGGAACTCGATCCAATGGATTGCATTCACGAAACTCGTCACGTACGAGACGTTCCTATGGATTCGGAGGCATAAACGGGCTACGTGGCCCGTCGCAATTTCCCTTTCGTTCCGACCCAACACTCAGAGGAGCTAGCCAACAGTTTAACCGGACGACGTACAGGATCTCTATATACATTCATATTCTGTATCAAATGTATAGTTAGATAGCAGAGGAAAGGACGTAATCCAGTCTCACCTTAGAAGCTAAAAACTTTGAGTTACGTCTTTCTGTTTGTAATCAGTCAATATGCATTTTGTCTACAGGTACTTTCACCTTCAAAAAGCTTTGTCAGCACAACAGGTGAAAATGCTTTCGTTCCATCGCCACGTCTGTAATGTTCATATCTTACGGAATTATACACCGCAATTGAATGAACTCGTACCCGTGCCTTTAACATTCGATTCTCTCTTAAAATTCTTTTCATTTCTCGGTCTCTGCCGTCTGCTTATTTCAGCTAAGTTTTTTTTTCTTCAAAAAAATGCCTGTCCCAAACTCCGCAACCAAATGAATACGCGCGCATACCACACACATACGGGACCACGTGGTGCACTCACGAAAAATGATCTCTCCTTCTCAACTGACATTGTCTCTTCGTTTCCCCATTGTCGGCTTATCCGATACCCCGTAAATCTGTTTTCATACGGAGTTTGGATACATTGTGCCATTATGGCGACTGTGGGGTGGGCCGAGAACAATGATAGCGAACGAGGGATCATGGCCTAATACTTTGTATGTGTGGATATGGATTTCTCTTCAACATATAATGATGAGCGAAAGTACGTTCACAGCATGATCCCGAAATAACGGTACGGAAAAAATTTCCTCTCTACTATTTCCACTAATTACTCGGAACACTCGTTCAACCTGAGAAGAATAGCATTTGTTAATAAAATTTTCTGCGAACCATTTCGGAGAGTTTGCATTTCTCTAATTAACGAAAAATCAAATTCCAATTACATTTCGTATCTCGTTACTCTCCATATTTCATTTATATTTTGCCATAAAAATTCATAGTTCATCTTTCAAATTTAACAAAACCCTCCAAAACGAGTTGTCAATTAACGTTTCGGTGGTACAAATGAAAGTCATGTACCATTTGTTTTGTATTCTGAGCCCTTGATGAATTTGGCAGAATAAAAAGCAAAAAGCTGTATACAATCAGGCACAAAGAACAAAATGAACTTGACGGCACTTTGTGCTGTCGTGTGTGTGTGTGTGCGGAATGGCAAGGTGCACCAGAACTAATACGCAGAGAAGAGTCCCGTTTTGTTGAATGATTCTATCGTTTTGCAATGGGTCCAACAGTCCACATGGCTTGAATGCACACACACACACACACATGAATTATACATATATTTACATACGCATACAAATATACATCTAAGACATGTACGAATTGCCCAAGGGCCATCTGCGTATATAAAATGCTAATGCCATCCACGTTTGCTCGCGCATATGCACACTTATCTCGTTCCGAGGATCGATAGCTAGCGAGAAAAACAAAAGGCAACGACCGGTGATTAATAAACAAAGCCAGCGTGAGTCGACGAAGTTAAATCGGTTGTGTACACTGTATTTATTCTATGTATCACTACTTCTATATATATGCGCATTAATACATATGTGGATCACCCTACTATTTATTCTTTGAGCAGGCTATACACTATAAATTTGTAATTGATCCAGCGAGTATAACGAGCTATTCTCTTCTAAATTAACGGTTGAATTACCCTATGTTCCTATACAACAACGGATAGTTTACGCGTTTTTAATCTCTCACCCATGCCTCGTTATACTCGAATTATGTACTACGTTTTGATCTCTCGTTAAAAGTGACTTAATTGATAAAAGTCTATGTGAATGGAAATATCTGATTTTTCTTCCTTCGTTTTGTGATTTTTCATAATGACGTCTCGCTCGAGTTATTGGCAACATCGTCGTCACTTTAGTTTCATTTATCATTGATGATAGTGTGCTTGATATTTGTAATGAATGATTCCAACTAAGTTCTCACTTTCATTGATGTCCCTTAATTTATTGGTTTGTTTTTGTTGTTCAACTTTATGTCGAATTTGAACGGAACGGCGAGAACAACTTTGAGCAGGTTATTTTCCAGTTTTGAATCTAATAATTTATAATTCTTCGCTTTATGGAATCTCGATTATTTAATGGCATTAATTTTTTGATGTTCTGGTTTCTTCGAAATAAATTGTCAAGGGATAAGATGTATGTGCTCTATCATTTGGGACTGCAATGAAAAGGACACTACGAGTTTGTAACATTTATCGCATTACAGATCCATTGTCGAGCCCGTAACAAATCGTCCGGTCTCGAAAACCACCTAATCAGGAGACCATTCAGAATAAAAAAGGGACGCGCTCACTCCTATCCACGCAGTAGGCTGTACACACGACTCGAGCACCTTTTGTCCCGTTCGTGCATCATTAAAATCGTGTTTAAAGTGACTCTCACTGAAATTTCGAAAAGACCTGGTTCACCGCAATGTTACACACAAATCCAGCCAGGCAAACTCGTTGAGCGTGTTGGTATACATTTCGTGTATGGCCTGGTTTTCGCCTTTGCTCTCTTATGTGCGGTAACTGCATCAGAAGCTCTTCTACGGTCTAACAATGGACCCCCATAAAAGTATTTCAAAACGAGGGTGAGCGAGCACTATTTGAATGAGAAAGAAGAGCGGTGAGAGTGAGAAAAAATAGAGAGAAAGAATCTTCCTCCACACATGCGAGATTTTCTATGAAACGTTATGTCTTGTGATCTTCGACTGGATCAGTGGACTATGTGACGAGAGGGATTCAAAGTGCATGAGAGAGACTTACGTTCCCTCACAGTTTCTTATAAAAATTGGAAATAAAATTGAGAAAAAGATTCTTAGCTACTTCAGAGAATGAAATAAACTTGTGTTGAGACATCCTCGGAACTTCTTCCATTCCTCCAATAAATCACTCTCGCGGTAGGTGCGGGTAATTCACAAAATAACTACACGATCCTCACGAAATATAAGTTTCACCTAGAAGCTTTTATTTCTTTTCTTCGAAAATCCACAGTTATTTATTTCCATTAATTTTCACGGAATTACGTTGTTACCTCTTAATCGAGTGTCAAACCAGATTTTCAACGATAAATCTTTGTTATAAAAGAATTTCGTTAAGATTTCATCATTACGATTGTTTTGAATTCGAGATAGATTTTTATTTCCGGTTTTGAAATGATGATGCGTGTACACGAGTAAATTAATTGTGCGTGTCGGAGTTAAATGGCGAAAGAGCGAGAGAGTTAAGGGTCAATGGAGGAGCAGGGGGTTGAGCATAGCGGTAGGGGAAAAAGATTGAATAGATTACTTTACACTTCATAAAAGCGCGTGTTCAACGTTGCTATTCGATTGATCGTAAATAACCAAGCAACGAATCACGAGGGCGAAACAGTTTACAATGTGCGCAAGGCACGTCGGGCGTTGTGTTACATACACAATTTTGTTGTACGAAGTTGCACACACGTTGCACCCTTCGATGTGGTCCGTTAACGCGCATAGTTCGTTGAAGATAAACGAGATATTCGCCGCCCACTGACACAAAGAATTTATAATGCAATCTCGTTAATTCCAACGATTTCATTGAAATATCGAGGTTGGCACGCAACGAGACTTTTCAAGAAATTTCGTCCGCTGTTATCAATCTCTGTACGATCTCTGCTTTTATATCAGATTTTATAAGTGCATCATCATCGATAAAGACCGAAAGATCCTGTAGGTCACGAGAGAGCATGAGATTGTAATTATTTGAAAAATGAGGCAGTCATATTTTATTACCTAAATAAATGATCGATACCGGCAATAAAATGGCCTGTGCATCCTAGTCGCTCGAGTCTCTTTATTCTCCATGTGAAAAAACTTCATCTCTGTTGTCGAGGTCCTCGGTTACCCCGTAGGAGACTATCCCAAAAACGTTCGAACAGATGTGTCCCTTATATCATTCGTAGCTTCGACTAGGTCACAGCCGCTGCATAAAGTATCAATGAATAACCATTCTGACATACTCGTTTTTCCATGCATCGATGGAAAACTATAGCAGCACCATAATCCTGCCCTTCAAAACATTGTCCAGATCTTCCCTCAAACTAACGATAATATAACCGTTGGACAGATGAAAAAAAAAGTTTCAACTGAATAGAAAAAGTTCTAATCGAGCAATACTATTTTCATCAATCTTAGATAACTATTTGAATTGGTCACATGCTTTTTTTATTGTTCATCAAACGTTTCACGAAATAATTAAGAAGATTCAGTGCAAAAATATAATGTGAGTTCCTACTGGCATTTCGTCGATGAATATTTTCCATTTAGACGGAAAAATTAATTAGTATTGAAAACATTGAAAACCTCTTGTTTTACAGTGATATATTAATATTGTATACAATACACTATGCACACATAACACTAGTGTGTAACACGCTATTCATGCAGGCTAGGGATGCATTGCATTCGTTATATTCCCTGTGACACTAAGAACAGAAAATAAACGAAATCAACAAGATTTCAAAGTGTTTGTCAAACCAAATAGTTTCGTCAAGAGTCCTAAACCACTGGCTTATTTCCAATACATGGTTTTCCTTCTCGTATTTTCACAGTGGCTCAATGTGTATTCTCAAGTTTAATGAAAGAGAGTCTGTTACACGATACGAAGGAGAGTACCTGCAAATGCAACCGAAACTACGGGGGTGTCAATCGCATTGAAGCTGTGGCCTCGAGAGTAGAATAGATTGAGAAGCAAAGAATAAATAAAAATATATATTGTGATCAATGATCCTCAGGATATCCTCCCATAATTTACACCTTCGCGAAGCACACTATATTGATGTACACTCGAGGTCCAATGTAGAACGAGTCCAAAGAAGGCGTCGGTGTTTGGACACCCGCTGTCATGCGTGAATAGAAAGCACGTATTTGCTGTGCGAGCTCAGAAGATCCCCAGCAACCGTAAGCTTCTTACACCCAGAGTCCTATAAGCAGAAGCAACAGACTGGTTTACAGAAAAAGCATCAGTATAGCAGTACACTGAAGTGAATGAAATTGTAAGGAAAAAAAATAACTATGTACGTTATATACATTTATTTCTACATATATGTATTTAAGTATGCTTCGTTTTATGTGTAAATGTATGAGAGGTGGTTAGATTTTCCTCTTCAACGGATTTTCACACGAGGCCCGCGACAGTCGTTCGTAAACGATAGACTTTATCCAGACTCTCATATTCCTCGAAGCACGACGATGACGGGGTGGTAAAAAAAAAAAAAAAAATAGGAATTGAGAATAAACAGAATGAGATAAAAAGAAATGATGCCATAAGGCATAAAAAAATATGGGGAATATACTTAAAAAAAAAAAAACATAAAAAAACATACCGCGTATAGGAGCTTGAAAAGGGGATGGTACATTCGCAGTTTTTCACAAAGTTGTACGATAGAAGCACCTTGCAGTTTGAAAAGAGAATCGCCATAATGGGCTGAGAGAGAATATCACACAAGTGTGCACACACGTTTACACTCACGAGACACCGAGAGCGATACGCGATGGGGTTGTTAACTTGAACCTGCGGTTTGCGATACTTGCTCGGAACCCTCATCCTTGCTTCCCCGAGTCTTTTTTTTTCTTTTACCTTCCTGAACGCGAGAGCAAAAGCGACTGCCCATGGATTTTTGCTTGGTTTGAATACTAAACGTACGCGTTTCGAAACTTTCGAGACTATACGCGTTCTCAACGATGGGCTAAACGAGAAGAAGCCTTCGAGAAGCAAAGACCGAAGGATATGAGATGGGCCTACCACGAAGACGTGACCCTCCAGGGGATTTAAGTTTTAGTTTTCCCAGTTTGGATTTGCCTGTTTAACGCTTCGCGTAGTACGAGGATAACGCTCTTTCAAGCCATCCACACACGCTCGCGTAAACTCTTAAAGTACTCTGTCCCTACTGCTTTTTCTCTCGCTCTCTCTTTCTCTTTCTTTAACCTAACGCGATCCTTTGCGATCGCAGGAAAAAAAACCCATTGAAAAAACAAATTTCGCGATTGAATAGAGACGCCGGGCGGATTAAATTGCGAAAAATCGCTTCGTTAAAGAGTTTAGTACGCGTTCAAAGTTACTGGCTTTATAATATGAAAAAACATCCCGGCACCCAAACGGAAAATACGTGGTCAAAGACTCACCATAGTATAAAAAACTATTCGTAGTTACACTTTATATGACGATACCCTCTCCAGCTTTCTAATGGAACTCATTGCATTTTTTTTCACAACAACGTGGATACTGAGCTTCCAATTGACTTGAATGTTCGTTATAATAATTTACATATATTTCTATATTTTTCTACGATTTTGAAATTAACACTCGCTTAATGAGTAATTAGAACTTCATAATGAATACATAATAATTTTTTTTAACTGTTAATCTAATCATCATTAGACTCGATGGTTTGAAAAAAAAAAACAAATTTTTGTTTTCTCGCGTCCGTTTCAGTTCGAGGTATTTTCATTTGTGCATCTAACCCAAGCACGAACGTGAAAAGACATCAAGTTGGCCAATCTCATTTTACGATGTACGCTTAATTGAAAAATACCATCGCCGAAAAACTGCTGACAAAAGCTGAGTAAACTATGGACAAAAAATTTTCTTTACGTTTACCGTACAATTCGCATTTCTCTCACGTCTTCTTTATTATTCCTCGTAGAAGATGAGGGATATTTTTTTACGACCTTGCACGAGCGGTACGAAATTGCGATACCGGGAAGTCTCTGTTGGTCTCTCGTTGTCGATGACAAATATCGAGATATGTTCACGTGCCTCGGGTATAGATATACATTTGCGAGTGTAAACGAGAAAACGACGTTACTCGTCGTTTGTCCAGCACACGAAGAGTTTATTCGAACTCGGAGAGGGTCCAACACGCAGTCGACAGGTGCCTAGGTTTTCTCTCAACATAAGAGAGAGAGGAAGAGAAGAAAAGAAAGGAGAAAGAGAGCTCGATGGAGTACAAGAGGGTGCGAGACACCGAAACCTGGAGGATCTTGAAAGTGGCGGTATAATCCGTCCTCTCACAGTACCCTCTCTCTTTCTCTCTCGAGAACTGTGCAAATATTTTGTCACCCCCAAGGCCCCCTCACGCGATAAGCTCACTGATTTTTGTGTCCTTGTGTATCCGGCTTACGGGCATATTCTTCGTAGTCTGTACCTCTCTTTATTTTCATTCTTTCCTCTTTCCTCATTTTTTTCTTCTCGGTGTATACAACAGCGAGAAATCTACTCTCGGCGTTTGAAGAGCGTGTATAGACCGTGCGGTAACGCCGTGGTTAGTAAATGGTCGTGCAGATATTCCAATGGACCTCGCGTAAAACGAAGCATATTGGAATGTCAAGTGCACTAAGGATTATCTGTTTATCTGAGGATTACAACTGTACTGACAACATTTCATTTTCTTTTTTTTTCAGCGAACAATAAATATTCAACATAGCAAATATATTTATTGATTCCGTACCAACGTATGTGTTTATTTGTATTAATTTAGTACGTAACAAGAAAGAATTTATTGCTCAAGTTCCCTGTTAAGTGATGGCTGGAAAAACATCTTGGACTGTTTCCTGAAAAATAAAAGGCTCGCACGTGCCCCTCGCCCCTCTTTCGGGCAGTAGAAGTCCTCAAAAACGCTCCCTATTTTTGACGAAGTTGAAAACGAAGTAAAAGTGGCACGTTACAAGACCAACTGACCCGACTCGTCACCGGTGACGAAGAATTTGAGTTTTGGTATCTCCATTCGTTATTACCCTCCGTGCACACATCTCTTGAGATAAAAACTTTTCAGAAAGTCTTGCGTTGCAATTAGCGGCAATAGGACTGAGCATTTGAACGATGCAACAGCTTGGAAAATGAAACAGGATGTTGCTACTTACTCGAACAAAATGATCGTGAAAGTGGGGCAGTCTGGAGTCTTTGAAACAGCTGAGATTGAAATTAAGTTCGTGACAAGTAGAAAGAGAGAGAGAGAGAGAGAGATCGAATAAGGAAACAAGTTCCATGGTTTTATTTTTAACACTGAGCATTATTATTCAGGATTTTTTAAAATTATTATTCTTTATAATATATTATTCTTTCAATCATCCAACGCCGACGAACAGCGTCCGATTAACTATACCACTTTATTTATTGAAAAAAAATTGTGATAAATTCAGGAAGCAAGCAATATACAGAATATAATCGACTTTTAAATCATTAATGAATTGAATTTTCTATCTATGACAATAAAACTCATAGTCGTTGCGAATGAAAACATGCACATTCGTTATTCCGAGTGAGTGATGATAAAATAAAAATATCTCAAGTGTATATTCCGCAGGGATGCTGAAGGCCAGGACTCTGTGGATGGGCAGAAGATGTAGTACACGAAGGGTGTAGTATATGTGTGACGTATATACTGACCCAAAACTCAACGACGCGGGGTTAACGATATTTGCATAGACGGAAGCAAGCCACGGGAGCTGAGTAGAAGATGGAACGAGATGTGAGAAGTAGAGGGAGAGAGATGAAGTGGTCCGTTCCAGGATCCGTTGACGAGCGGATCCGGAACCCAACGGGGTTCCAACGGCCCTAGAGTGGCAAAAGGACTACGCGTTACTACCACCATTCTCCCTATTCTCTTCCTCTTTCATCACCTACGAGCGAGATGAGGAACGAGCGAAGTGGAAGAAAGACACTCAGAGACACGGAAAATGCAGCTAAACCGGACAAGCGCAATTTTCCAGGCAACAGTTTTACCGGAAGTTGAATGGACTGGAGTGAGCGATGCATCGTCTCGTACTTCCGTTTTCAAAATTCGTCAAATGTCTGTCATCTGCATAAAGAATTCGAGACAAAATGATACAGGACAAGGACATTTTCCGGCCCTCGGCGACATTACGAAATCAGGTATTTACACAAAGGTTTTGACATCATATTATGTATTTTTATTTTTCTTCTGTACATTTCATAATGATGAACGCTCCAGATATGGCCGAGTGTAACAGGAACGTAAAATCCTTTAGCTAAATCTAGCCCTTGTAGCGCGGACAACCCTTTTTTTCCAACATTCGTATCTCTCCACGACGATCTCCCTGGGCGTTCGCGACAGCCTATATTCAGCATAATTAATCGTTCGCGAAATAGCGAGCTCACAGCCATTCATAAATCACACATGCCACCTCTATAGCTTCCATACCACTTTGTTCTTCAAACGTGTACTCTTGTTTTTATTTTTTCACGTGCTTTCATATCTGGCACGAAGTTTTGACGAGCATTGTCTAACGATTCCTACGTTGTAGTCACACATATGTTTAAAGGAAAAGCGACAGGAATGCCACGCCTACTACGAATAATCATATTTTTTTGATCGAATACGTTACTTCAGATTTCCACAATCGGTATCGATCATTTCCTTTCATTGATCCGTCTGGAATTTTCATCCATTTTTGTTCTCCCTTCGGTTCTTCTTTCGCCAATGTGTTGCGCGCACCATTTTTTTTTCGTACGGCATAATAAAAATCAAGAACTTCGGCCTCTGGTCCCGTGAATACCCTGGAAAAGAAATATGTGCTCAAACCGGAGCAGCGGGAACCCATCGAAGGACGATATGTTTTAGGATTTGTAATGATTTTTTTGAGGAAACTTCATCATGACTCTTGAAAAGTAATCATCAAAAACTGAATCTTTCTCAATTTTCTCCTGTTTGTTTTCTTCAGACTTACTTGCATCATTCTGCTCTCCTGGGGATCGAAAATACCAGGAGATCGGAGAATATATATTGGCAATGGTGAATTTTTTTTTAGAAAAGTGCAAAGCCAGCAGATTTATTTGACTAACATAAATTTAATTTAATTGATTTCAAGAAATCATGAAGATATCTTTTGTCTCCTAACTTTCCAATCTTACTACGCAAACGAGCTCCTACCGTTATTTTTCTTCAAGCAGTACAACAGTCCATTGTCTGACACCAAGTTTTGGAGAAGCATTTAATCCACACGATTGAATTCATGTGAATTACCGTTTTCTCTTGTGTGTATAAGAAATATGCAAACTCGTGCATGAATGTATGCAACATTGCTATTAATTCAGGCCTATTTATACAATAAACACAGGGATGTTGAGCAACAAGACGTCAGAATGCTTGATCCAGCATTTGTCCCTTATTGTTATTGTTTTCTCTGACCCTCTGATTATGCTCGGTCTTATACATACCAGGACTGCATGCAATCTTGGTTGTGAATTGAAAACCCTTGCAAGGGAATGGCCGCCGAGGCTTATAGTTCAAATGTTGAGAGACGAACCATTAAACTGTGAGTAGGCGCTGGAGAGTGTATACAAAGTAAATCGAACAAAGATAAGAAAAAAAATATGCAGCTCAAGTACTCGCCTAAAGATTCTGATTAAAAAAATATTTCCTTGCAAAACTTTGGTCCAATTTTACAGATAAAAGAACTTTGCCTGCGATATGACATTTAAAATCGTTTCGAGAGGTTTTTACAATTATATTCAGAAACTTTTCGTCAGTATATATTCTACTATGAATTTTGAGCTGGAGAGAGAGAGAGAGAGGAAGAGAGAAACACGGTAGGACAGACCGATGCATTACTAATCTATCAGATACACTTTCACCATCATCTCTCTCTCTCTCTCTTGTTTCCTGAGCTGGATGCGTAATTTTGATATCTTTCCAAGAGTGTGACAGAGACATCTCGAACAATTTCTCGCTGCTGTTCACAAAACAATCATCATCGTGCGTAGATATTCACCAAATATCGGAATATGTCTGCACCGAACGAGCTCACCTCCCTCTCGTGCATCTGATGTGTGCAGTCTCCCGTTTAACTTTGATTTAATGGCATATTAACGGGCTCCTGGGTGCTGCTCATGGTGTATCACACGTGGTGGCGATAGGTTTGATCACGACGATGTACAGCTATATAGATAATCAAGCGACAATATCGATACCTGGTATCGCATACAACCAATATCCATATTCTCGGGTATTCGCTTGAGCGTAATTGAACGAAAACTTGCCACGAACATCCATACCCTGAGCCGATTCCTCGAATTATTAATTCGTTGTCCTATTACTTCATCAAGTAAAATTGAACCGAGGCCCATTGCCTCGTTCTTCAATAAAGAAAAAAAAAGACACGACCATAAAGTAATTCCATAACGGTGTGTTAAATAGTTTTGTCTTTATTTTGTGTCGATCTAATTTCGTTCTCTATGTGCTTTATTTGTCGTTTTCGTTTACTCTATTTCTTTTTTTTGGTCTAGAGAATAGAGTACGATTCAAACAATGAAAAGAAAAAAGAGACACGAAGGAATGATTCCCCCTTACTAGTTGTTCAAACATTGGGCCCCCTGCGCGCTCAGGTGGTCCGCCGTGAAATGAGCCACTGTGCACACATTCATCCTCTATTCTCTCTCATCCTCTCTCTCTCTCTCTCTCTCTCTTGCTTTCTCTTGCTATCTATAGAGAAAATAAGCCGCTCATTCGGTTCGCGCGAGTCGGGATGCCATTCTTTAGTACTACGGACAACTTGTATCAACTACTGGCAAAAAAGGTCGTAATCCACACAATTTAATATGTAAAAGGAACACGTGGGACGCCGTTTTGTTTGCTAAATGTCTGTGTATGTATATCTAACTATATAAATAGTGAGATACACATAGTACACTTACCAACCGTAGGAGGGTTGTGACTAGATTTGCCTTCGTCGCGAATCACGGTTGCTCCGGGCAGTAGCTTCAACGTTCTTCCTATCTCGTAATAGTATTCTCTCGTACACATCCTCGGTTTATGATCGGTGCATGTGCCCTCTGCTCTCTCAGTTTTCTCCCTTAAATTTTCCTAGCCGGGGGGTTGCCCACCTAACTCTTTGAAAGTGCTTACATGGCTTAGACTCGGAAATCCCCTCGTGGATTAAATGTGCATCCCGCATCCACATATACCCCACGCTTATACCAATCCGGCGGCTACGGAGGGATGATTCTGTCGTGTATATGTGTCGATACCGCTATCATAACTTTCCTTTTAATTTGCAACTTGCAATGAAATTTTGCCAAACTCCGGTATCAAAAAAATAGTGAATTCGATGAACAAATTTTCCGAATTCGATATTTTATAATAAGATTAGAATTTCAAGGCCAAACTATGAATCATAAGAAAAAACATTTCGATCAACAGTTTTTCACAATATACAGAGCATTGCCATGGTGGAAACATGATTACTATGACTGTAATTTATTTGCAGCTCTTAAAAAACTTTTTCATTTTTATATTTGACGTTTAACGAATGACAACAATAAAACTGGTCGATATCTCTCGTTTTTCGTGCCCTTAGGCGATACGTGATCGACGTCTCGGGTCCTGAAAAAATATTTTTCCTCAGCAATCGTTGAGAGGCGACTTGGGACATCGTCGTTCATCCTGCATTTTCCCTTGTGATATATATAGTCTTGCTTGAGGCCCTACAGTTGACTTAGGACAGGACACACGGGAACCTCATAATTACGTATAGCGCTGTGAAGCCTAAGGCAAACATTCGTAATTAGGTTAGGCATAGGAGTAGAAGGAATCCCGTGGATGCAACAAAGCGAGAGAATTTACGGTGTCTTTGCTGTCTCTGACATTTTCGAGAAGCGTCGAAAATCGTCAATTATATATATAGCACATACACAAATATATACATAACGTAGAATTTCAATTAGGAAGTGGATTTCGAAGTACGATATCGTAGCAGTTTTTTATTATAATCAAAAGATAATAAATCAATAATTACAGATCAGGAGTAATGTTTTATCTATTTCACTGCACACATATACATATATATGTATATATACATTTTATTCACTGCTTTTGTCTCAAGACAACCGGCGGCTATTCACGACGTAAATGTTCTCTGGGACCATATAAATCTGCGACAGTTGCTGGTAGCGACCTACCACTCTCGCTCGGTCCTGGTGAATGTATCTCGCGTGTAATGTGCGCGCCACCGTATTAAGACTAAGCTCGTAATTTAAATGTAGATCTCGCTTGGAGAGCCTCGGCTCTTCTCCCTCTACACGTTTCTGTTACTTGCACTCCTGTTTCTGTACTTTCACATGCCTCACAAAGTCATTGAAATATATACAAAAATACACGATATATATGCATCAGTGTATCTCTGAGTTTATTCACAAGATATATTTACGCGCGGGCAGCACGTAAGATAGGATTCGTGTAACGTATTACAAGATTAATTAATCTTTTATTGAATAAATTCTCTATCTATATCCTAGCAATTGTAAACGTTCTTATTTACATTAGAGAAAACGACATTTTAACGACAAGCTTTTTGTCACATTGCTGATAAGTGTTATAATGCTAAATATTTTTCACTTCGAGGGTAACGTTGCTACGGTCACATCGACATGAAATCCAATATTATTCATTGACCGTTTTTTTCATTAGAGGATGTTGACGTTTCAGATTTATCCGTTTTGGTAAAAAAAAATCTCTACAAACTTTAGAACGATAGCAGATCATTCCTAATTTTCAAATTACCCACTTTTCCGACGCTTATCGTCAATTTTAACATGTAAAAAATCTGTCGCTTGAATCTTAAGCGTACACATAGTTTTTTATACAAGAACCTTCGGTATTGCACTTGAAATGAATTTCGAGGTTATCGCAGATTTTATTTAGTATCCAACTGATTCAGTAACGAAAAAAGAACTGTATCATAAGTATATTGTTTATAAAAAAAACCTTTGAAACTCATAATACGAAGCTCATAGAAAAAAAAAGGAGAGAAAGAAAAAGCAAAGACCCGTGAGAATCGTAACAGTGTGTGGAAATTTTACGGAACTGTTTTACTTCTGCTATGGATCCTGGTTATATAACCAGCGTGTCCGTCCAGCAAATGGACCCTTTCGGTGTCTCTCGGTTGAACATTTGACTTCAGCCACTCTCTCCTTGTATCTTTTTTATCTCTTTGAGTCATCATAAATTAAATGACATAACGCGTTCGATCAGCGAGAGAATGAGACTCTGACACGATCGCGCGATATAAACTTTTAGAGCGCTCGTGTTACGAGAAAACAACACGATGCTTACTGCTCGTAAATTTCATAGCTGACCAAAGTATTTATGTTACATTGGATAAGACATTGAAAACTTTTGTCACAGAGTTTCAAAGTTCCCGAGATATTTTCAGGAGCGATTCATAACAAATCACAACTTTCAATAAACTCTTTCGAATGGTTGTAAAACTAATGTAAAAATCTTTGAGATTCGTCACCTTAATTTACAACTAGTTTCGATTTTTTCTTTGGGCCGCTTCAGATCTTACATAACACGTGACATTCACAGCTGCAATTTCAATCATTCAATCTAGCCATAAATGCCCTAATAACCATGTCCCTTCATTTCATCCTATTTTCTTCATCATTTTGCTCTTAAATTCAAACATACTAAACACGACTCGATAGTCGAAAGACACGAGCTTCTTCCGACACAAAAACAGTGCTAGAGAGAGTGACAGCTGTTCTCAAATAATTAATGCCTAAGCCTAGTAAGTGTCTTTATGAGTATTGTAAAAAAAAGAAGACAAAATAGGCGTGGAAAAACATTGAATGCGTTCCATCCATTGAGATAAGAGTGATGAGAATTCAGTCGAGGGATTAGACTGGTATTTAATCCTTTGAAATGGACCACCCTCTTTCGTAGTCTGTTCACTGACCTCCCTCCTCATCTTTGCTCATTAACAAGTGCGCGAGTACCAGATGTTTTTCATGGGAGGCGTGTTCACACGTGAATAATGAACGGGTAATAGCTGCTATATATGTATCAGCAACAACTGCGTTGTATGCTGACCGGTAAGAGCAATGCTTATTCTCTTGCCCTTCATCTCTTCTCGCTTCTACTCTGCTCATATAAAAGGTGTCCGAAAAGTTAGGCATGACAATGGTGATGATCAATGTTCTTCACAAACGAAATGCCTTTAGCAAAATCAGAAGAAAAGCAATTACTCAGCCACGAAGCTTAAGGAGACGATTTGATTAGATGGATAAATTAGAGCATAGTTGAAAATATTCAGATTCAAATTGTTTCACGTGCTTTTTTAAAACAATTTTCCAGCTAATACTGTTAATGATTTTGCAGTATTTTATGAAACAAAAAAGAAAAAGAAAAACATTTATGATTTTCACTTCGTTTGACGCATGACTTTGTGGACATGGTGTACATGTATATTTCTATCGGATGTCGCCTTGCAACGATGTATAAATGTATTACAGCTCGTTCAGGTAAGACGAAGGTACTCATATACTTATTCAACATACACTCCACCTCGTGGCTCATGGAAACGCGTTTCTTCATCTGATCAAACGACGAATACGACGACAAGTTGGCGCGTATCTACTTAACGTACAACATAAACAGACGAGTATAGAAATAACGATTATTCAAAGTGAATGAGTTACGATGCGTCTTTCAGAGCTGCTTCTGCAAGGTGTCCAACAGAGAGATACAAAGAGAGAATGAGATAAAGAGTCTGCGAATGGGCGTGTCTGCACCATGTAGACATCCATGTCGTGAATAATCTCCCGAGAATATATTTTGTAGAATAAAACACAGATAAAAATGTTGCAACGATCAATCGAAGTATCCTACGAAATCGTAAGATAACAAATGACACTGAAATAAAATTATGAAAGACAGATTTTTTCAAAAAAATTTCACCTTTGTTCGATTTATCATGTTTCTTTAACTTATTGTAATATATTTGCAATGATTTTTCGAAAATCGTGAATGAACTTAAAATTTTTATGCATAAAAAAAATTATTCTGTTATTTGATTTTTATTAATTTCGTAATTTATTTACGAGATAAATGTATTTGTCTTTCTCAATATTTTGAAATGCTTGAAAAAATTTGGTCGAATTTAGTGCGAGAAAAGAAAACAGGATTATGTTGGTATCATGTCAAGTGAATAAACGCTTAGAGTACACACGAAATTCACTCTAACAATGATTATTCGTTTAAATCGCGCGAGGACCTCCCACCGTGAAAACTACATTAGACGATTATACCTTGGCACAATAAAGATTCTCTCGAGGCTGCTCCCGATCCTAGACAATCTAGAGACCACCGCCGTGTCGGAAAGTACCACTAGATTAATGTTGTAAATTGAGAGGATCCGGTACACATTTGTACGACGTAAATAGCAGAGCTTTTTCCTGCGCTCTTTCCGGTCTCATAGAATATATAACGAGGATTTCCCTTAATTTACTTATTTTCTTATAGCCAGCGAGAAAAAGAAATAACATGAAGAAAATACAAAATTCACCAAACCCAGAGGGAGCAATTCAGATAATAATTGATTGTCCGTATATCAAAAATTACTTGCTTGAATAATTTTTATGTGGTAGATAATTCAGTAACAGTAGGATTGAGTTGAGAATCATCATTAGATGAATCGACGGACAAAATTTTCGTAAATTTGTATCATCAATTTCACTTTTTTATATTCAGCCAAAATACCCGAGAACTTGATTGCTTAGAAGACAAAGTTTTCGAGAGAATAAAAGTAAAAAAATTATACGAAGAAAATTTCAAAATGAGTACAACAATCCGGGATTTCAGAATTTGTTTCTTTCGAGAAACTATTAAGGTGATTGACGCGTGAATTTATGGCAAATCAATTGACATCAATGGAACGACTATTATAGAATAAAGTTTCCATTGAGTCTTTCGATACGCGTATGAATCTCTGGCCCCTCTCTAAAAGGTTATTAGTACTCGTCGGTGGGAGGCTGTTTGGTGAGGGTGCAAGCAGGGTCACTTCGTTATATATCCGTGACTTTATACTACGCGCATTCACCCACCATGCAAACTTCTCATATTTTTGACCATCTGGAACCGTGTCCCTGACACCCCCCCCTTTTCTCCTTCCTCCATATATACCCCCTTGCCGTTATTACTTAATATCGCCTAATCCATATTTCCACCCCGTGCTGGCTTCGGACGTTTTACCACGTGTTACCAAATACACCGAGACTCACACCAGTCCTATTTCTTGTTAACTCTCCTACTCTTTCTCTATTTTCCGAATATATAGGCATCTATATAAATGACAGACTCATATATATATATATATATCAATCGCCTGAAACGCGATGATTTTTTTCTCCAAACCTGCTGGCATAATTTATAGTGGTTTTCACACACTTACGCACTTACGCACACTGACACACACGTATGCGTGACTACATGTAGCAAAAATACGCGAGAATTTATCGACAACTCGAATTCGACCTCTCGTACGAAATTTCTTTCCGTTATCTGACGCGCCAGTCACACACGTTGGCCAAAAGTATATATTTTACTGCAGAATATCAATATCTATAGACATATTATTTTCTTGTATGTCGCAGTCAGATATGCTCGATCGCTACTTTGGTGCCCACGCACCAATGCAGTCTTTTACAGTGGACAACCCACGTTCTTATAACTATATACGTTTCATACACTCTTCGAGGAATAAAGTTTACCGCAAAACGATCCCATGGGGATAGTGTTACACCTTCAATACGATGTAGAATAATTGTTCAATTAATCCAAGTCTCAAACGTAATGGGAATCAAGATAAACTTTTCTCAAGGCGCGTTATAATATTCGAACAAGAATAATTGCTACTAGTTCGTTTATTTTTTCTTCGTTCTTTCAATTGTCAATTCTTCGAACTAGCGATTAAGTATCGTAAAAATTGAATTACGTCGTGCAAGAAATCGTATATGGGTCAAGACAAATTTGTTTCCATTATACTCAATTTATGTCAAGCCTACATAACATGTAGGTTTTGCGTTCAAAAAGAAATCATTATTGCCAAAGATCGATTATACTCAATTTGATATTGATCTGTAATATTTTTTTGAATTTGTTAAAAAAAATTTGAAACTTCATTATTAAGATATTACCATAAACCTTAAACTTTTTCTTTGTTTATTAAGTTTCTAATCTATTTACATTTATGCACGCACGAAAATGAATAGTTCCATTCGTTCAAAATTTAAGAATCAATACCATTGCGAATATTGGACCAAAAAATATTGAATTTATCGTAAACTGTAAATACATTGAATATAATATTAATAAGTTCGACACCTGAATCACGATTGTAGCTGTTCGCTTATGGTTATTAATTCAGAACATTTATAAACAGACTAATGAATCAAAGTTCTGATATACGTATGTGGTTGCGTTGAATTGATGGATGCTCAGCCCTAGTTATGTATTATACATCGTATAAAGTACTATTTACGCGAATTTACCGAGGATTCATAGCGACTCGGTTACAGAGTGCCATATTGCGAGTTATTAATGGAGGTTCTTGGGTTTGCCTCAACGGCCAACACTCGCTGAGACCTCCCGCACTCGGCAAAACCGTTCACCGATCTTATGTCGACGCAAGCTGCTGCACCTTGCTCACGATAGATCTCCCCGTTTGAGGAAGAGGGCGAGATACGAGAACTACCGTATATTCTATATCTCTTTTCGTTTCTCATTCTCTCCTTCTCTCGTTGAATTTCTTCTGGAACGAGTTATTTTACACGAACTCCCAGCTTCCGCTACTTTACTCGAAACGACAACGTGACCTCTTACCGTGAGGTGGTCCACGTCCTCGCTTTCTTCCTCGTTCGTTTGCGTCGGCTTTGATCCTCTTGGACACTGTATGAACACATTTATAACTACCGGCTGCACCGGCTGCATCATCTACTCCTTTAACATTTTCCATTAAACGCGTCACTATAACGAATTGCCATGAGACACTCGCGCTGTCAAAAGTTACGAAAAAACACTTCAACTCGAACAGGCAACGCCAAAATTAAATACCTCCAATTATTCATTTCAAAGTCCTTGCAAAACTAAAATATAACTTGACGGGAGTTGAGTTAAACGTTTTCGGTATTTTCAAAATTGTCAATGATTTTCGTTCTGGTGAAAGAATTAAAATTCTGTTTACACTAAAATGCACGAAAATTTTAAGAACCCTCAGAATCAAAGAAAGTTCTTGAATGTTATCGCAGCGTGCTCATTGAATTAACGATCCCGACGAACTCAAGGACTCCGTTGAAGTTGATGTTTCCGGTTTCGATGACAAATTTCGATAAGTTATCAAAACTGGTTCAGAAACCTCTTTTCTTAATTTGTCAATCACTGGACCCGAATAACCGATTTCGTCAAAGTAGGACAAAATATCTGTAACCAAATCTCCTCGTGATCTGTTGAAGAACGAGCCCACAATTTCGTGAATGTCCCGCTCAGGTTTCTTCGACATCACGTACCTGTTAATAAATTCAAAGTGGAAATTCCAAAACCAGAGTCAAAGCGATGGTAATCATCGCATCAAATATCGGATAATTCTAACCTTCCTTGGCAATCCTCTGACACTTAGTTATTCGATATGCAAATAAAGTGAGCTTGCCTGCAAACGATGGATACACAGCCACGAACTTCCGGATGGGCTTTGAGATACATCTCGTTATCTATTCTCTGTCTCGTCTTCATTTTGTTGAGTTCTCGTTGTTGGTTATTGCCAAGAGCTCCAAGATCGAAGTTTCGTACACCATGAGGTGGATCAGTCGGATGAAACGCATGCTTTTCGAAAATTTCTGATTCGATACGAAACATTTTTAAAATTTTTATTGAAAACGATTTTTAGCCCAGACGAGGCCAAACGCTAAAATTCCATTAACCAAAATGAAATCAGTGTTGACAGCTGGTATCCTTTTTTGTATTCAATTGTTTTTTTTTCCTCAACGATGGGATAGTCACTGTCATATTGATGTACTAAATTAATATCAAGGAATTGTACGAAACGAACAAATGAAAGAGAAAATATCAGTGAGGATATGAGTCATTGGATGACAATCTTGAAATAGAAAGTCCCGTACACATCCGCAATAACTGAATCTTTATTCTTCATATCTGCTATCAATCGCACACGCTTTTTCTTCGTCATCGTTTTCCTCCTCCGCGTTTCCTCTTTCCGCACTGACTCGAAACTTTAAGGATTTTACGAGGGAAGTAGTTGATACTAGAGTAGACATTGGTAGCAGACGTTTTCGTACAAAGATAGAGGAGAAGAAAACGATGGGCGGACATATATCGTGAACGTTGGGCTGCTCTCGCGACGAAGACGACGAGAATCAAATCGGATCCGCGAAGCTCATCCTCGTAAATATTGATGAGCCCTACCGTAAAGTTCAACCACTCGTTTTACAACCGGCAACGGGTGACGGAGGTGGACGTACAGCATCCGTTTCTCCTTTCCCATATCTTTCTTCCTCTCACCCTTCTATCTCCTCTCTTCGTACGTGTCACACTAACGCAACCTAGTGTACATATTATGAAGCCCTTCTTTGCTCCATCGCCTTCATGGCCCTTGGCTTCTGCACTCTGTCCTCAATATTATACCTTTGTACACTTCTATGCACGAGATCGAGCAGATTATTATCTAAGATGACTGTATTATATAAGAAACTATCGTTCAATTTCTTTCAGAGATACCGTTCAAATTTTCTGCCGCGAAAAATGACAATAGAGCTTAAAGAGATGATATTACTTTTACGAGAGTTTCTTTCAGGAAAAATTACTGAAAATATGTTAAGAAAAAAGATGTCGAATTTAGGTCAAATCAAAATAACCATTATAACGAATTTCTTCCAAGAAATCTTCTTCAATTTACTGATTCCACTCAATTATATATGGAAAAGTTAAGAAAGTTTAGTCAATGAGCTGCTGACTCTAATTCCAATTAGAAGTTTTGAAGGTAAGGAAAAACCTGAATCAAAGAAGGGATCAGCTGATACTCATTGCACGGTTTTCGATCAATTACGTTCTCGCATTTTGTTGTGATAACTTTAGACGTATGTGTACAAAAGTTTTCGATGCGGTCTTGTTGGTTGCGATTCCGGGCAATCTTATCGTCGAACCCAAAACATCGATGTCTCGAGGCCTCTGGTTTCTCATGTACGACTGGTGGGTTAACAAGACCGTAACTGCACGAAAGGACGAGAGGAATTGTCCTCGGGGCAAAACAAGACCGGGCTCAACGTTTAACACGTGTCTCCTGTCTGTACCGAGCACATTCGAAATTCATCCTGACATTGCTCTCGTCGCAGTAAGACATATCGATCGATAAACCGCAAGTGAAAGAGACAGAGAGAGAGGGAGAATGATTCAAATATGTACGTGTACTCGTCATGGATCAAGATAGAACTAGAGATGCACTTGGCACAATATGCACAACGAGCAAAGTGCACCGATTCGAGAGTACACCATATATATGGATTAAAACACATATGGTGAGAGGAATAAGGACAGGGATGGAGAAATACAGGCACGAAGAAGAGAAGAGAGGTCAGTTTACAACGGACAGAGCATGGTATAAACAAGTACCCAGGGGGTCTGGATTGCTTCTGGCTGCTTGCTTCACAGCAAACCTCGTAGCTTGTATTCTCTGCTACGTTGATACACACATGAATTCATGATCGACAGAGTGCATACATGTTCATACGTATCACGGAAACCACAAGACACATCCTCTTGGCTCTCCTCATTACTCTGATCAAATTTCGGTAAAAAATGAGATTTTTCCCTCGATTCTACAATTGCCAGTACATATGATAACGAATAATAGATGTAGTAAAAAATTTATCATGTTCTGGATATTTCTAACAAAGTTTTTCATCATTATGGCACTTCATTTTGTGTTGAATACTTGGAATTTCTGCTTTATAAATAATCTTCTTACTTTAACGATCAATATTATTATATCAATCTGCTAATGGACGATGACTTATGCGAAAATTTGCAGAACAATCGGAATGAAGCTCAAATATTCCAGTTCTCTTAGTTTTTAATTAGTTATCATTACCGTACAAAGTCGTGCTTTCTGTAGCGTACAGAGCTGCTGCAGCTGCAGATAAAAAAGATTTTCGACCTCGCTGCTGGTCGCAGAGACACGGAGATAGCGGGAAAGGTAAAATGAGGAAACGCGCGGCCATTGAAGCGATCTCGTGAACGAATTATGCTTTTACCTCTCGCTCGTCGGTTTCTAACTCCCTTCTACTCATCAAGAGAGTAAGCCTGCTTTTTTAATCCTCGCATGTACGTCACCGTGAAGTCCTCGTGTGTGCGCAAGCTTCGTAAGCTTTAGTAAGGCAGCATTAATAGCCTAGCTTTATTCAAAATTTAAGCAGCTTACGAAGTCTCTGGTACAGAGCACAGGACCGAGAGCTTTCGACCGGCGTATCAATTGTCCGGTCTGGCGTAGCAAGTTCGACGAAACCATCTATCATTATGCAGGACAACATTAGAACCAGCAGAATCAATATTTTCTACATTTACCCTGGTCCACTATCGCTGATAATGTAAAATTTGACGTACCTCATTCATTAGAGTATATGTCAATATTGCAAACAGCCAAAGCTTCGTTATGTTATATTCCTATTTCCTTCTCTGCCGCATCTAGTGCGTATAGCTCGAAGTAACCGTGTATGCATTAAGAATGTGCATTTGTCCCACGTGCAATTATTAACCTTTAGCTCTGAGACTTTGGCTCTAAAGCTATACATAATTCCAGAAATTTTAAAACATTATGCTCTATCGTCAATAAGAAATGATTTCAGGGATTTTCGAGGTTCCAGCTCCATCACGACCTAAGCTCCATTACGACCGGAGCAGCTTGAAAAGTTTGTCGAGCGCCAGTTGGGCTTGGCATACACGACCTGCTATCATCATCTTGCAAAGTTCACTATAGTGAACTTTTGTTTTTTAGTGCCATTTTCATAAAATAATCATTATTACCAATATCATCATTATTTTTGACTCGTTTATAAATTCGTTTAGTTTTTCAGCAGGAATAATTACTGATTACAAAATGTTGAACTGTACCTTCATTTTTCTTAAACATATTTTAGCAGGTTTTTTAAAATAATTTTCTGACATCCATTTGGAAGATCGTGACAAAAAATTTTCATCCCACAAACCCCATGGAAGGATTAGGATGAAAAGAAAAACTTCCATTTGAAGTTTTCTTTCAGTATGTTGAAAATAGTAAAGTTTATGATTTTGCGGTGGACTGATGGAGAGACAGTGAAATTGTTATAACTGTACGAACCTTTGAAAGAAAAAGATCAAATTTGAAAAGTATCCATTTCTAATATCTCAGCCTACACCATGTTTACAAATCTGTTATTTGTGCACGCAGGTACCGGGAACCTAGTAACGACTGAATAAATCAATTTTCGTATGGGTGCGAGTTTGCGGTCGGTGGCGCCGTTCTGTATACATATATAAATACTGCATTTTTTCTCCGATCTCTTTTTCGCTGTCTAGAATTCTGTCTCAAGAGTTCTTAGAACGCACAAATCAAGCATCGTGACTTTAATGTCGTACGATGTCCGCAGGCCACGCCAGTAAAAAGTGAAGAATAAAAACGGGAATATAAACAGCGATATGAACTGTCAGAGAGATACACAGGAGTGAGTAGTTTCCAAACGGTTGCCGGTGTGTATTTCACACACATATTCCCTTTTTGGACTTTCTTCACTACACCAGAAACCCACAAGAAGCCTTACAGTGAATGGTGCTGGTTTCTGGTGTTCGGTCCGACCGTAGGAACGCCTTGTATTTTTTTCTTTGATTTTTTTTCCACGACCGAGAGAAATTTTGGAATTGGATTCTCTCTTCTTCTTTTTTCTGGTCTCTTTTAATACACAAAGTCCTTGTTTTGAGCAGCCTTCCAGATACGAGCGAGACTTTACGTGATCACGCCTTCCAACCCAACGGAAGACGATTTCCCACCACGTGCAGATAAATCACCGTCGGTAATTAAAGATGTGTTGAGATAACGCGCCACGGCGGCCGCCCCCTATTCCTTACAGTCCCTTAGTGTATAAGATCTTTCGGTATCTCCGTCTCTTGAGATGCTCGATATGGTTAAGGCGAGCGTGCATGGTCTTAGTATTGTGTGTATGTTATAAGCACGCACTTTCCTCTACTAATTCCGCCTCTTTCCTCTCTCACTGATATTCTCTTCTGCATACACGTATTGTTTTCTGCTGTTGGAAAAGACAGAGTTCGAAAATACGTTTTGCCTTCTCGTTCGCCCTGACTCTCTCTCTCTCTCCTGCTTTCTGCTCTTTGGAACACACAGTACCATGCATTATACATGCACCATGCAACGTGCTCGTTGTCTACAAGCTACAACCAACTGTGGGCATCAGATGCAAGAGAAGAACGAGCCATATACACATATACACACATATTTGTGCAGTTTCACGATATATTTATATGTATAGATTCTTGTGTGTGGCTTTCCGTGTAAATAGTCGAGAGTATAGAGCACCTTCTCTTCCTCTGTCGCTGTCTATGTCTCTAGCTTATATACTCTCACCGCCCACGTTGCATGCACAGCGATTAGGCGTTAACCCGCATAAACGATGCACTTGCCGCGCGCATATCCACCGCAACGGAATGAGCCACACTAGCTTCTCATAACTCTCTCTCTCTCTTTCTAGTTTAGTGATAGCCTTGCCACTTCGGTATATTACGTCTCATAGAGATAGATATGTCGTACTATAATATACAATTCGTATAATAGGTGCAACGTGTCCAAGAGATAATATATATATATATATATAGCTAATTATTTAATATATCCGTTTAATACGCGTATCCTATTCCTTCTTCAATGAACTCTATTGTATTCGACCTCGCTCATTATATTCTGCGATTCATCGTATCAATTCAAAACTAATCAATGTTATTTTACGGTCAAGTTTTAATGTATTGCTATTGCTGAATAGAATATTACGAGAAGTAAATCTTAACGGCATTCGAGAGATTATTCAAGTCGGTGAAAATAACTTTGATCAAAGGTTGACAAACATACTAACGAGGTCCTATTGTGCGGAATATTTCTCAAGAATTCTGTTTCAATATAATGTTGAAATTTTATAGTTATAGCCAAATAAATAGGTCGCATTCTTATGACTATTCGTCGATTTAATTATTAATATGTTATCATTTTAAAAAGGGTCCTTGCTTTTCGGACAATAATTTACCAATGGCTTTTCACTTTCCTCTCTCGTAGAAAACAACGCGTCTCCCTTGAAAAGTGAATTTATCGCGATGATCGTTTCTTACCCATAGGCTGTACACAACAACACTTATTCACACACACACACACACACACAATGTTGTGTTTACTCGAAGGTAAAACCGTCTCTTGTATCTGTCGGGCGTTACGAATTACACAGGCTCGATCCCTTATCGCTTGAAACACATGCACAAAACCTGTGGTGTATCACAGTATATGCTACTATTAAAAAGACTCTGACACCAAACGACGTGTGGTGTGTGCATCTACTGAATATTCCAGTTTTGAATTGCATCGCGTTTATTCACTCACCGTCTGTTTTCGTCTGTGTATCTCTCATGGCGCCAGTATACACGAATTTATTCACAAACTCGCAAAACAACTCTTTAGAGTTACTTGTTTTTCATCTCTTATCGAATTTTGCTGCATAAACAATTCACAGCATCAAATGTTAAATTGATTCAAGAGAGCAAAAAATAAGATGGAAATTTGTTTTTATGGATACACGAAGAAAGAGGGTACGTTAACATGGCCCATCGTCGGATTTTAGAGGCCTTCGACTCTGGAATACCGAGGAGATCGTGAGCAGCCTCAAAAATTATATACCATTCTGTGAGAACATCAGATAACCTCGTGACTTTTATTTTTAAGCTTGAAATTTCTCGTCATCGGTTAGGCCATTTTTGTTGTTACAAATATAACGCAGTTGAGGGTTTATGTATATGTTTTTGTTGAACGATTCGTTACGGTTCGATGTGAATGTCGTGTTTTGTTTGGAATAAAAATTCTATCAATTTTTTCACCGGAGACTCTTGTTCGGAAAGGTTTTTTCTACTTTTTTCCGCTTGCTCGCTTTTGTCTTCGGTCGATGAGAACAAATGAAAGAATAAAAGGGACAGTCCGTTAAATTATGCGCAACCCCTTTTGTCAGCGTGTCCTTTGGAGGAAAGACGTGTGTCTTCTCTGTTTTTAGCTCTCTTCTTCACATCCAAGAGTTCCATTCATACATTCGAAAAATAAAGAACCACGAAGCGAGGCTTATGATACGCCGCTCACGAAACAACACCTTCGAACGAGCTATTCTTTTTTTTTGGTCCCTCCGTCTATAAACGGATCTTCGATGATCCGACCGAAGGTTAATGTGAATATATACGTGTATATGAATACACTTATATTTACGTTTACATATGTATGTACTCGTGTCATTTATTCGGACAAAGAAGAATGCCAATGAAATATCGAAAGAATACAAATTCCTCTGTAACAAAGAAAAGGCCCTTTCAAATGACTGGCGCTTTGCCATTTATAAAGTCTTCTTATCGCATGGACTTTTTCAAATCGCTTATCTATGAAATAAACGATTTCGACGATCATCGCTTATTCAGCTCTTTTCCGGACGAATTACAAGAAATATAATCAAGAACTTTTCTATTCGAAGTCTCGGTATATTCGTACGAAAGGAAAAGAAATGGGAAAATAAGTAGGATTGTCTGAGTGTAGAGACAGATTTCGTGGTGAAGTTCCTCTTAATGTCCTTGTGTGACATTCTTTCTCATTTTATTGTTTACTTTCCTATCTCACTTTTTTTCTCAATTTCTCCTTTTCACTCTTCTCGTTGGTAAAGTGAGGCACCAGAAAAACAGACTTTGAACTCCTTCCACCTCCCATTTACATACACTTCACGTTGAAACGGAGAGATTTTGAGGTCTTTTACTTGGTCGAGAAGTATTTTTCTTCGGAAGACAGTATGCACGAGCCAACAGGACGCGTAATCCGGGCTATCGCGTTACAATGCTTCTGTCGAAGTCTTCCTTGTGTTGGCAGTTTGGTTAGAAAGGGTTGGTGAACAACCAGCACCCAAGAATCAAACTCTCCTCCTTCATTCCATATCTCACCCGCGTTTCGTCGACAGACTTTGAGAAAAGGATAATATTGACTCAGCAATGGAGGGGTATATAGTAGTTTCTCCACAGATCTCTCCGAAGACCACCATCTTAAATATATGTGTTCACATCTCTCTGATGGACAGAAAAACGAGACGACAACCAAAAGCCTGTATTTTCAAGTCTTTCACAGCAGATATTTTTTTTCGGAAGAAAATTAAATTTTTTTTTCCGAACTTTTACTAAAGTTACAAGATCTCAATTCATTGAAACTTTCCCGACTGATGACCCATTGAACGTTCGTTCGCCCATAATCTTAATACTGTATTATGAAAATGCGAACAAATATTAAAATTTTGTGAAATTTAATTATATTATAAACTTAATAATATTTTTTTTTTTCTTTTTCTCAATTGTACCGCTTCTGTTTTCATTTTCAAAAGAGTTTTACTTGTAAAAATTCAAAGTGTTTTTTTTTTCTCAGTTTGCACAAATAGTTATTGAGAATTTGACCGGGATTCACTTAAACTAGGAAGTAACTTTTTTGCTAATATTCAGAAAATTGAGTTTATTCGTTCCGAATGAATTATTGAAAAGAATTCTTGAAAATTAACCTCGCGCGAAGCTTTAGCAGTATCGTGCAATTACTTTACAGAAATCTGGAATCTATCAGTGCTTCCATAGCAGACTAAATTTTTCCGAATTGATGTTGTTATGGATAAAATAGTTTCATGAAGCATTTAAATGGTGAACTGAATCGTTTTTAATTACTTCCGTGAGGGTTGCTCTCGTCAAAACAGGCATTCACTGTTTTGTATAAATGCTGCAAGTTGGTTGAATATTTTGCAAAGGAACACAAGCTTTGTGATTGGAAAATCGAGTGCTATTTGTGCCTGAGGTATTGTACTGTCCGGGGATACTCACAAAGTATTCATACGCATATTCATTTTTCTGCAGGAGCCTCTATCATACATCGAGAACAAAAACCATTTGAACAATATTTTCAATAAAATAGCTCTCCGTGATATCCGTAGATTATCATACAGTGCTTCGTTTTTGTAAAAATAAAATTAGATTGTTTCGCGAACATGCTTTGAAATCCTTTGATATGCCACGTATTATTCAGGTAGAATTTTACATTTTTACAGAAATTTTCATTCGGCTTTGATTTTTCTCGTTCACATTCTCGTTTTTGTGTGCAAATCATACGCAAACGGTTGCCTCTCTTTTATTTGAAAGGTTATTTAAAAACGGGAATTCTGTTGAATGTGTACAAAATGAAAAAGGATAAAAGGCATATTAATGAATGTCATGTAGTATCGTTGATAACTGAAAATATATCGATATCCTCATCTGTAATACATTCGAAAAGTGCGACAAAAACACAAATCTAGAGTGATTCGTGTGATGGGTATTTCGGTGTAAAAAAGAAATGAATATATTATATAATACAATGACGTATTTATTTAAATGAGGATAAACCAAACCTTTGAATTCGCCCATCATGACCCCCCTCTGGTCTCCCCTATTCGCACATGCACATACAATATAAAATCCCTATACCATACACGGAGAAAATATGATATCAAAAATTGCTATGGCATCATTGCTCTGTGGTACCATGTCGTCCCTCGGTGGCTTTCTACCAAAAACATCGTAATTTTTCATTCATATTCTATTGAAATTGACGAAAAAATTGAAGTTTTTGTTTCGATTCCGCATGATAAATTATTACTATGTTTTTGCTAAAAACCCTCAGAGAGACGACACGGTTCCACGGAGCAATGATGCCATGGCAATTTTTGATATTATATTCTCTCCGTGTAGGCTTAGATAAAAGATCCATCGATTTCCTTACGGCACGAAAGGCGCGGCGGAAGGGAATCGAAGAGTGTACGTTTCGCACACGCCGGGAGCGTTCTCGACCTGGCCAATCGAAGCCTTCTAATAATTGTGAAGGCACGTGAGTTACATTTCCGACGACGAGATGACGATGAGAGAGTATGTACTCTTGAATGTATATATATGTAGATATATGCATGTATAATTTAACATTGGGTTATCGGGAGATACATAAATCATGTGTAATTGACGTCGGTTGGCACAGGTATCGATTCCTCGGTCTTTGACGAGAGATCGAGAGCGTGAGTAGCTCGCGCGTGTTCGCCGTTCTGTCTGTTGTGCATTTTCTCTTCCTCTGTCTCTCGTCTGAGCTTCGTGGACCACACCTATATTGAATTTCTCGATCGTGATCCTCAAGTAGTTTTTTTTCATATTAAATGTATCGATGTGGACATTAATGTGTATGCAGTGTCTGTATGTACATTACTCTGTAAATGTCCACAAGTACACGACGATATGGAATAGTATAAAAGGTGAAGACAAAAATAAAATAATTACGCATGTAGATGTATTCAACAACTCGCCGCACTTGATTAATACAGAACATTAATTTCCGTACGCAATTCACACGTCCATCATTCACCGGTCAGTTTATAGCAAAGAGTTCATGTCATCGTACAGAGAAGAATGGCGATTGCAAATCGAAAAGCAACGAAAGCCAAACGAAGCGAGTGAAGCGATGATCTAATTCTTGACAGAACTACACGCGGAGGGACTCGTTGATTTCGCTGAAATGCCCTGCAGGCCATCCCACAGGCAATCTCAATGATTTTGATGCTCCTCTGCATTACGCATGGATTTGGCAATGCGCGTATTAGCAAATAAATATACATATTCGTATATATGCAAATGTTTACACATACATGTATCGGCGAATCACCAATATATCCGTTAACTCATAGAACAGACAATTCGAAGAGTACAAGCACGACACATCCCCTCAATCATCATTACATCAACGGTAATGATCCATTAGCATCCGTCAAGTGGCTGTCGTTAATGTTCTCCTCGTGCATATATACGACGTATGAACGATATATACACGTATAGACGACAGCTGATGTCCCTCACCTCGAACACTACTCTGGAAACCTCATGCTCGATCGCGATGGGGGAGAGTTGATGATCTCGAAGCCACGTCACATGCCTACATAGATTGTATATTCGCATCGAATATCCCCCCTAATGCCACGGAAATGCTCGAAACAATCACGCCTTCGTAACGTTTGCTCGAAGCTTGCCCGCAAGACTAAAACGTGACCGCAATAATCTCCAAGTCCGCTGCTCGATTGTGTCCATCATCTCAAACCATGTATAACTATTTCAGTATATGTTTAGGCGAATCGGGGGAAATGATATCAATCATTTTTATAGAGAAGGGAAGAGATTTATCATTATTGTTTAACAGGAACCGATCGGTTAATTCCATTCGTGTACTTTTTACTTCCTAATAGTCGAATGATCGAAGTTGAATGTAAAACATGGCAATTTTTACGTGGAAAATAAAAGCTTAAATTAAAAAAATTTCTTTCCAAAACTCGCAATCTTGACTGAAGAAAAAGATACAATTAGTAAATGCGAGGTGTCGGAAAAGAATAAATTCCCTGTAAATCTTCATCAGTCAGTGAAAAATCGTTACAGGCATCTCAGTAAACAACAGACATGTGAGAAAAACGTATGGGAGGATATGAATTTGTGAGGAGGGAAAAAACTTTGTATTTCGGGCGTGTCGGTACATCATGTGAGTGAGGGAGAAATTAAAGGAGAGAAAAAGAAAGAGAGAGAGAGAGAGAGAGAGAGAGAATAAGAAATGCGAAACAAACCCGATGAATGACGAGAAGATGTGGCACGTTAACTCTTCGTCATTTGGAATGACGAACACGATTTCATTCAGCTGATAGTTGCCGCAGCTTCAACGCCCACAAGAATCCTCCTTCCCTTCTTCCTCGTCACGACTATTCGTTTCTCGCGTTACACGCGTTGTCCCCTTGTCTATAATGACTTGTAGATATATGTATATTCGTTAAAAGACACTCTGACACACTCATAAAAATACGAACGTAGTACGTACATTGAATGTTCTTCGTACTGGCACGTTCGGCGTCTCGTGTTACGTCTCGAGTCGTACAGACATTTGTAATTATACATTTCAAGACAACATCCGCAGCTTCCACGTTCATAATATACCATGTTAAGCATGCATACACAGAATAATAAATGTAGACTGAAAAATAATTAATCGAGGACGATAGATGAAGTGGAACGAATATAAACATCGCACACGTGTAAAAAATGAGATATACACTCGGATCACTATTTTCGGAACTATCGTAATTTCCCTCAGTTTGCGACGAACGTTGATCGGTCTGCGCTGGGTGGGGAAAGCCTCCTGGAAAATTCGGGCTCATGTCACATGTTCTGTATTTGCAAGTGCGATGCGAAGCGCGTAGATGACTCTCTAATATGCACTGAATGGAATCGAAGGAAAAAACTGTGTAATGATTTTATCAAAGGATACACATTTCGCGAACGTTAATCTGATTTATGAGGTGCAATGTAACGTCAGAGATAGATTTGCAATAAAACGGGACAGACCATTTTCGGCTGAGAAATTCGTAAATCATCGCAATCGTTATAAATGTTCAAAGGATAAAATATTATACCAACGATGTTTGCGTTAGGGTACGATGAAGAAAATATAACGAATCTAAAGAACGAGAGAAATGTGAGTAGGTCGTTCCACGTCATTATTAGTTATTGTGTATTATTTATATTTATGCCTGCAGATACATTTACTACTGTAAACATAAATATTCTTTCTCACTTCGAGTTTTATCTCGTCTTCACACCGAGTTCCTCTCTTTCGTCTATTTCTGTCCCGTAATCCTTCCTCTCTCGTATTTCACCGGATACCTTGTCTGTGTGGGTGTATTAGGCGTGGAAAGGGTTTGGGCAAGACCCCGCTGAAGCTTAATTAAATAAAACACCCCAATCCTCATTTCCAAGAGAGTCAGGGGTTTCACCTTAAAATGTGGATGACAGAGGGAACGACGGAACGAGCTAGTAGTACGAATACGAGTACGTTGTAGTCGAGAGTCTGAGGGCTTGGTTATATACTTTATCCTCTCTCGTTGTCGTTGTCTGCTTGGCTTCTGCTCGCCTATGGTCTGTTCAAGCTCGCCATGCACTTTCCCTCATCTTTCACGAGTCCAATTCACCCTCTTTCGCCTTCTCATCACACTGTGATGAACTTTCTCTTTTCCTCTTTGCTCGTCCTGTACCCCGACCTGTACGAAAGCATTTTCGTACAGCCTCGAAAACAAGAGAGTGACAAGCAACGAGTCAGTATCTTCTTGCTACAGAACCAAAGCACTCTACAGTTTCCTCACTTTCTACCGCAACGAGTACCCCAGTAAGAATTGTTTCTTCAATATAATTGTCCCCTCGTTTTGTAGTTGCTGAACACTTCAAGGCGAAATCTAATAACCTTTGCTTCAAATTATGTGAGAATGGGTTGATTTTTTGTAACCCACCGAATTGTTACCGTTTTAAAACAATGCTTATGCGGTCAAAAACTCCTTCGTGGCAAATAAATTTGACAAAAAAAAAACTGAAAGAATATTCTAGACTATAGATTGATAAATACAATCTTGGCGTAAAATAATTTGAGAATTCTCTACAGTTGTGTTCAATTTATTCGGTGTAATACTTATTATTTATTATTAACGATATCGTTATTTCCTTGAGAACCACTGACTAGTCATTCGAATATCCCTTCTTATTTATAATGTACTGATGCAGCGTAGGTAAGATGGAGCAATTTGCCAGTGTGCCACTTCCATCTTATACATATCCCCTTCTCAATTATTCCAAGTTGAGTTGTGCACGTTCAAGACCGACAAACGCGTATTCGTAGCACTGAGATGAGAGGACGTTTTTGCAAGGGTGCTTTGTTACCTCTTTTGTTTCAGTTGCATCCTGTATTTTGCTACACCGCTAAGTAGACACGCGTGTACGAATATTTTATAGTTTTTTACTCCTTCTGTCTCTTGACTTTGCTCTTGTTCAGATTCTCCTTTTTCTTTGTATTACATTCGACAGCAGCAAGTACGACGAGGAGCCACGGTCACTTTCTACGTACCTCTCGAACTCTCGATCGCCCACGTCGCGTCACGCGAGACTGATGGAGGCTTCGATATTCCTCGATCCACTCGCTCGAGTTCTTTCCATCTCGAATATACACTCCTCCAGCCCTGCTAAACAAACCCGCTTTAACTCGATATTCATACAGATACATACTGCACATTATACGTATAAGTACGACTATAAATACTTGAGAGGCGGGAGAACGATTACACTCGTCTTGTTTCTCCTTCGTCTTTTCTTCTTGTCCAGCGGCTTCCATACCGTTAATCCAAGATAAAATATTGCACACGCCCGATATACTGGCTCACTGACCCGACCATCTCATTTGTGGCTACCGGTGTAAAGAAATACATGAATTATTAAGTTGAATATTTAGGGTAAAAGTGGTGGTTTTCCAATTGTGAGTTTAGAAAAATAAAAAAATTCACGTGATATTTAAATTCATCACATTTAATTCCATTTGTTAAACATTTAGTCGAAAAGCTACATTGTTGGGTTGTAAAAAGATCCTGTTATAAAACGTTAATCATTATATTCTGTAATCATTATACGTCGAAACTATTGATTCAATTGCATGCTCTTAATTACGATTATTGTTGTTCTATTAAATAAACCCATTGGATATTGAGTAGATAATGATGAAATCCGAATTTTAAATTAATATTCCATTTATTTAAATTGAAAAGCGGTTAGTCGCATACGGTATACGGCTCCGGGTGCCTCCCGTGGATGGTTCTCATCGTGCGGATGGTGGCCCCCTAGCCGTGTACTGGCTGCCTCACTGCCTCAAAGCGGAGGAGGTACCTGCCTGAGACGCCTCTGGTCGCCGTGTTTGAGAGTGCTCACATTGCTACCCGGGGTGATCAAGTAGAGACCGCGACTGACTGTATCGGCAAGGTTTTTTGCAGTTTCCCTTTGCCCTCGGCAAATGCGATACAGTGGGGGATAAGTCGGCTGCGGTCGCACGGGGAAGGTGGCACTCTGGCCCATAGGAACAAGGAATAGGAACTAGAAAACTGAGGAATTGGGGTCAGAGTGCCGGGGAAAGGGGTTGTAAAAGCCATAGAGCTGTTTCACAGGAACGATAATAAATTATTTTTTTTTATAAAAAAAAAAAAAAAATTGAACAGGTTTCTCGTTTATTAAAAGGGAATCCCTATAATAACATTTTCGATCATAATACTTCCATTGCTGTATATAAAAAAATTTATTCTCGTACAAACATATAATGAGAGGATTTTATTATAAATGAATATAACATCAAGTTTTCGAGTTTCTGTTCTTGTTTCTTGTTGTAGAATTTGTGGTTTGAAAAATGATCGATAAGTGGAAGCGTGCTTCTTGGTAGATCAGACAGTGCTATAAACACGTTATGTGCAGCTCATATTTTACGTATTTATACTGGGGCTTATACGAACGTTATGATATATGAATTGTAAGCAATATGCAATAACGTTCATAGCTACGCCCACCTACGGTAGTTTTGCGTGAGTACTTCGAGTCTCTGACAATATGCGTTATCTTCGTGAACGCGCTTTTGCAACGAGTCTATTCTTAATCTCTTCTTTTCTATTTTTCTCTTGCTCTGTCTCAGTTATTTTCGTTTAGCGTGTAACGAAAGCATGGACGTACAAGCTAAAGGTATAAAATACTCTACATATCTTTTCATGATCGAGAATAGCATTACATCTTCGTTAGAGTAGCTGCATATAGACCTGTCGAGGACAATAGCCTATCGATCATCGAGAAAATTTAACCCTAAGATCGAGGGCCATTCACTTCGACAGAACAGACTCGGGCTGACAATAAAATCAACTGTATTCTTAGACCGTATTTTTTCAATGGCATGACCCCACAAAATAACGGTTGGATTTTCAGAGATTTTTTCTTTGTATATTTATGAAATCAGGAATTATTAATTTGAAAATGTCAATCAGATGCTGATTTTCTACGTAATTATTTACATGATTTTCAAGTTACATACTGTAGCCGTTGTGATGTTGAAAGAAGATACCATGACAAAACGTCGATTTTTTTTTTGCTGCCGAATCATTTCCGATGGACGATAAATTTTATAAATTAACCTGTGCGTTGTAAAACAAACCTAGACGGGCACGTAGATTGTAATACACCGACAGATAGTTATCTTCACGCTTGCTCGAAAGTACTAGAAGTGACGATTTACAAGTGTCATTAATCGTGTAACATGCGCGGTCTTAGCGATTCAAGGTACAAGTCATAACCTGAAGTAGTAACTCTGACTAATCGGTGATAAGATCATCGTACAAACCGATGTATATAGATATTCATACTTCTACAGGTTACCCATGAGATCCGTACAGTTTTAGAGAGTGCTCGCTCTATAATCGTTCTCAAGGAAATCGTTTCAATAATCGTTAACCGTAGCTCGTTAACATTGCGAAATGTTCCGTCTCACACCCCATTTCGAAACGTAGCCAGCTTAATAAAAAAACTTTTTATACCGGAAATGAAGCCAAACGAGAAATTTTCGTAGTACGTGGTCTTTTCCAACAACAATAGTTCATTTGAACGTGTAAAGGCAGATTGCACGTGTTTCATTCTTGTCATTTTTGAGAGACGGAGAGGGTGAGAAAGTAGTAACGAGAAATAAATTTCTAAAATGGATCGACGTACAATGACGAGATACCGAGATGGAACTATTGTAAGGAATCGGAGAATCTCTTGCCATTGCAACGTCCAAAAGAGCAAATAGATGAGACTCAAATTTGTAGAAAACCATGAAAAACGGTCACCATTTGGAAGAGTCTTCCACAGATTTGATACGAAGTTCTTATCTAATATTTCAACGTCATATTGAGTAATAGTCAATTGATGCCTGTAAATATGTGAATGACTCTAGCACTGATGCTGAACTGCTGTTAAAAGTTATTTATTTAATTGGTGGGATGAAGTGTCAATCGATTAATCAGTCATTGGGTGAGTGAATTATACGCACTCGCAAGTATTCAATTAATTGCTAAATACTGAGCACATCTCTCGCAAATATTGATGATTCAACAGATTGTTTAACAGAGCGATGTCACTCATGATGTGTTTAGGCATCAGCGATTTCGAAACTTCATATTCGAACATTGTGCACACAAATTTATGTGAATGATTGATCGCTATGAAAATAATATTTACGAACGATTTCATATGTACTTGTGATTACCATAGTTTCGCTATTTGTAGAAAAAAATCGCTTTCACTTTTGTTTCATAACATTATTTTTTGGTTAGCATTTGGTCTTGCAGGTTCACAGAAACTCAGATTGCAATGGTGCGGGATTAATTATAACTCGTCCGAATTAAACGGACAATTTCTTGCTAAGCCATGAATTTCCCAATGGAATATAATAAACTGCTCTCCCTTTCGTTTTCTCACTAACCATACAAGTCACTATACCAAGGCAAGCACTCCGAACAGACCCTTTACTTGCCTCGCAGCTCCCACTGGTACGCTCCAACATCGCGTTCTGTAACTTAAGAGCGCCTTGTAACTTTCCTTTTCATAATTGCAGATTGTTGAAGTGTGAATCAAGGACACACCATGATACAGACATACTGGAAGAACAATTGTACCTGGAAATACATTTCTGACTGATGACTTGAAGCAACGATGATGTTAAACCGTCGCTTTTGTACGATCGATTTTTTAAAATTCAAACACCACTGGAAATCCAATGGTAAGTAATCTAAAAATTAATTTTGCTAGGATTCCCAATCTTTTTTTTCCCTTTAATCATTCAATAAGTTTCTATATACTTTGTTGGAAAACCAGAATATTCGTTTGCACTTGGCGTTCGTGACATAAGAAAATCGTATGATAAGTTGCACAGCAGCCGCGCGCGAAAATGGTCCAGAGTAGCCAGTAATAAATCTGTAGTCAACGCGGCACATCGAGCAGATGTAAAACGGTCCCTTCGACTTATCTATCAACAAGAACGCTTTCCGTGGGCTTGAGGGTAATACATAATGATACAGCGAAGCAGAGAGAGAGCGAGAGCGGTGACGCTGCGAATGTTTTGCAGTTTCGAGAGGTTTACGAAGCTTCTGAATACGTTCATTCGGTACATTAAGCCCAAAATGTTCCGTGGTGTCTGGGCGTGTATCCTTGTGTGCGAATGGGTGCGTTTGGAGGATCTTGGCCTTACAGTCACCGCGAAGACGAGGACCAAGATGCCGACAACGATATATCGCGCAAAATTGTCGTTCTTCGGTAACCAAGGCATTAATCACCCTGAAGGAACAGACCGCACTCACCACCCTAATTCTCGTTTGCCCACCCGCCAACTCTCACGCTTCCGTTCGTGGGGGGTGAGGGTGGCTATGGCCGAACTGTGCCATGGTGCGTCTTAACTATCGCGTTCTCTCTTTCTCTCTAGTGCTCAAAACTTTGGTTCTCTCCCGCGCAGCTGCCAGCTCTGGAAACAATGGGAAGGAAGTGGTTTAGCACGAGATCACACCGCACGATGCTCGCCGACTCGATACTAACTCGATTACGCACCACTCGTCCCACGTCTAATCTTCTACACCCCTTTAGCCATCTCTCTCTTTCGCTTCCTCAATTTCTCGTTTCCGGACTCGCCATCTTGCAAACTATACGTGAAAATTATCCACGAGCGTTGAGTACGGCCATTTATTTCACAAGTTTCACCATACACTTTCGTACGCTTTCCACTTTCCCCATTTACGATGAAATTTCATACGTGATATTTTCATCTAATTATACATTTGGCATTCGGCTAATTGATTTACACATTATTTAGTGCAACACGTCGTAATTTATGCAAACAATATTTTGCTCTTGGCAAATCAGGCTCTCATTATTAGTTCCATTGTTTTTAAACACACTCACTTATTTTTCATTCCAAACTCCATGCAGTAATTACAAAATGTGATTTAATTTCATTTTGCGCTCTCTAAATCCTTGATGCTTTAATTTTATGTACATTTTCAACGATATACCATGTTACAACAACGAGTGCACCGCTATCATTTGATTAATTGCAAGGGATACAAAACATATTTTTCTCTGTTAATTATTTCTTATTATGTTTTCCATTTGATCATCGTCTGCAACGAATTTCGCAAACACTACTTCATAAACTCATTCGTATATGTTCGTTATTTACTGCTTTTTAAATTCATTCCCTCTCTACGTGCTGTCATATCATTCTATTGTAATATATTCTGCATTTTTGACGAGTTTTTATTGTTTATATTCCCATACTGCTATTCAGGAATGTCAATAGCGTCTCCTGTCTCTCGGATGAGAAAGATTTTTTCTTCCCTCGTCGTCTTCAACAACACGTGCATTCCCCGATCGCTCGGAGCCACGCAATTCAAGTATACGCACCCGCTCTTAACACGCGAACTTATGCATCATGCACAAGAATATAAAATACCTATATGCGTGGGCAGCTAGGCCTTGACAGCTTTTGTTCGTCCCTTCTTTCCTGCCCCTTCTGTGTAGTAAACGTTGCCCCGAGGGCACGCACCCAACGTACCCCCTTAACGGTGAGAAAAGAAAATCCTTAATTAAAATTTGTAACAAAGAATATCGGAGCTCTTTCGAAGGTTGTGCTTGTTGGAGAAAGATCGAAAAGAGATTTCATTTAACGCATACCTCCGAGAACGTGCAATTAAAATGATTTGTAACGCATGAATATATTCCGTACACAAATATGCGCGTGCATTAACTATGCACGGACGTCCACGACGCGTTATATTATCGCAAGTTTCAATGGTTCCCATTCCTCCACTTTTTCCCATAGAAAGTTTCTGATATCAAAATTTACCATTTCACATTTTCACAGATACGAAACTCTATCATTGACTAGTTTAAATGCTGGAAATGAAATTAAAATGCGTAGTAATGTTGTCGTCGACTATTTTCAGAGTATGGGCCGATCACTGTCGTTATGACCCGAAACGTATTCTCAATAATTTATTTTTTAATACACTTTCAGTAATGGCGAATATTCTCTGTTTACCAATTATTAGATGAGAAGGCAAACGCGAAAATGTTACATAAAAAAAAGGTTCAGTTGATAAAGAACGATTTCCAATATTCTGTCAAGGAAATATCTACTTTGATGCTTAATACTTTACTTGAAAGAAAACTTTTCATGCATCTCACTATCGTCATAGAAAGTAAGATCGATATGTTTTTCATAGAAGATGCGTTACTGGTGGAAAGCTTTCTCCCTGGCAACATTATTCAGTTGGAATACATACCTCTTTCACGTAGAATATTGAAGGAAAATAGGGATGCAACCAGGATGTGGTACCGTAGCTTTGATCTTGTGGATATTTATTTAAAGAATATGACGCTCTGTTGATTCTGCGTATCCCTTCCTTCATAGTACAGTTGTGGATCCGTTTACACACATTTGTACAAATATATATGCGCAGTATGCATCCCTTCTTTGCGGGTTCCTTCTGCGCCCTGCCAATCGGTACTCTCTACCCGAGTATACTTACACGTATGTATACACGTGGATATACAGACACAAAAAGTACAGGGGTTACATCGTCTGTGAACATTATATGCCATTATATCGACTTATGGTCTTACACGTTGTTTTCGGTTAGTTCCTCTCTCCCTTCCGCCCTATATCTTACATTCTCAATACTCCCTATTCTCTTGCCGTAGATCTATATTTGTTTATTTTATCCCTATTGTCTATTTATATTTACTTGGTTCAATGTGTATGCGTTCTCGTTCGAGAAGCACGTTTTAAAATTCTGGCACACGTAAAGCCAATACAGATACTAAAATCCTGACCACGTGTACACATAAATTTTTATCCTCCTGTTTGAGGCGTCAGGTATAAAGAAAAACGATAACTTCCAAACCAGTCGAGTCATCGATCTCTCTTCCTTCATAAAATCTATACTTCGTCAGCACGAAAAGCCCGCGTCAAAAATCCGAACAAATAAAACTCGAAATTTGAGCTCGAATTTTTATTGCCACGTACGAAAAGAGATGCCACCGAGATTGAACAAAACTTGCGGGAGAACGAAAAAGAAAGGGGTTATAAATTCTGAAGCTTCGAACCACTTGGAATCTGTCGAAAATAGACCAATGCTACGCTCGCACTATAGATGACACATGGTTTGTAGTAGTAGTTATAATACTTTCGTGGCTGAAGACAAAAAACTCCATCGCTGTTTCAGCGAGTTTCAGGACCAAGAATATTTTTCTCTACGTTATCTATCGTTTTGTGCGAATTCAGATCATGAGAATGCGATATTAAACATTTGTTCTTACGAAGCTAAACACTCCAGTCATTTCTTATGCATGATTTAAAAAATCAATTAATTTATTTAGAAACGTAATCGCTGCAGGATTCTTGGCGAGACGTCTCGTCCGTAGAACTTTTTGGGTATGACTGAGCTGCTTATCCGAATATACACATGCAGAATAATACGTGTCGCACGCAACAACCGCACACTTTAGCTAAATAAACATGTTGATGGTTTGGCATTGCCGAACTGCTTCCGTAGCTTGATTTGCATAAGAACTCGCAAGACGATTGGGTCTGCATCGCGATGCCAGCAGCCGTGTTGAAATGGTTTGTTTTTTCTTTTGTTTGCCCTCATTCATCGACCTGGCATCGCCCTCAAACCAAATCTGAACATTGCAGCACCAGCAAAATCTTTTACACTGATCTTTTCAACTTCTCGTTCTCATCACATTTGCTCTCCTCGAACACGCTTTAACAAGACACTCGCTGTTGCTTCTGCCAGCAATAGCTCGAGCCATTTTTCTCGGACAACGATATACTCGCGAACACGAATACGAAGAAGAAAGGGCGGGCATTTAATTAAGATGTTGCGTTTGAACGTACAGCATTTTTACGGCCGTCTCATCGTTTTTAATTTCTTTATTTTCATTTTTTTACCCTCACGTGCTGTTTCACGTTTCATATGATCAAAACAAAATTTACTGCGTGCCATAACAGCGCTGAATGATATTTATAACGAAATCAAAGAATAAAAATAAACAAACTTTTGATGCTCTGGCTTAGGGTCACTTGTGTCAGTCACTATTCGTTCAAGCACCAGTTCACTCGACGTAAATTAATTAAAGTTTAATACCCACGTTTAATGCCCACGTGCATTACATGCAGGGGCGTTTGTTCTCTCGTGCAGGGACATATTCTCGTGTGATTGACTCATCGTTTGTTCGAATTATTAATTACCCATCGGAGGAATAAGGACGGATGGAATTGTGGCGTGGGTTACTAAAAGCTCCATTGGCTTTTGGTGCTGTGACGTTTGATGATCAAACGTCCGGTAAAAGACCGCACGTAATAGGAGAAGACTCATTCGTTCGAAAATTTAAACCCGATTACTCGTGTGATATCCATCGTAATTACATTTCTATCCGTTTACAAAATGTGGAAGGGGACATTATGCACCCATTTCCGGGTAACGGGGGGTGAGTGAAAGAGAAAGAGTAATACGGAGGCCAGTTTACCAATGCGAATATAATAACAGTGTAATTACCTCAACCACGCAATGGCGAGGAATGTTTTGATTTTATGAAATAAGAGAGCCACTGAGTACGTGGCATGAAAGGATGCACGAATTCTCTACTAGAATGATGGTCTACCGAAAGGTATATAGACCACTTGGGAGGTCTTTCCCTCTCGTGAATATTTCTCTTTATCTTTATCACTCTCTCTGTCTTTCTCCCCTTTCAGGGATCGCATTGTTTATGCTGACATATAAAAGTGACGCATTGTTATTACTGGGGGGAACGTGCTAGATGTGTAAATCAGGATCTATGCCGGGCTGGGGAGCCTCAATGAGAAATACTATCATCTTAACCTCAGCTCTCTCTTTTTCTCATCCTTGTAGGCTGGCCTATATCTCTTGTAATGCTGCTGCTGATTCTTCCTCTTCTTATTTTTTATCTTAAGCATCTTCTACGGTGAAAGGGAGAGAATAAGATAGACTGATGAAGAAAAAAACGAAATAGCTCTAGTGGTGTCCATCGTGTAGGCAGGATCCATATACTTGTCTACGGGGTAAAACGAGCGTGAGCCTCGAGGCAAAAAGGCCCTCCAGCTGTATGCTATAAACAAGTTGTTGTTTTATGAAACTGCAAACGTTAGATCTAACATCTCGATAAGACGAATCTGTTCAGGACATGAGAGATTTTCCGCGAGCTTTTAGAATCAGCTACTGATATCTGAGTAAACTTGGATTAGTTATAGGGTAAAGTGTCGCGAGAGCTTTTGGTGGTCGATGATATGCAAGAGAAGTACGATATAAAGTTATATAGAGTTTACAGGAAAAGAGAAAGGAAGAGAAGCAAGTAAGTGCAGCAGCGATATGATCCTCAATTTTATTGGGTTATACATTATGCTTAGAGAAGCAAGAGGAAATTGCCATCGGCGAGCTGTATAAATTGAAATCCAATAGCGACGCCCGAGTAGACTAGTTTGGTGTGAGCGTGCAACAACAAAAAAAAAGTTGCTATCGCTATAGTATCACGCTCTTGAACGATAAGGAAACGAAAGAGGGTGAAAAAAGAAGCAGAAGGTGAAGAAAGGGAGAGGTGGAAGGAGGGCGTTGGTGTGGAGCGATATTTCACGCGAATATTGGTCATTTTTCTTTGGTTCATAGGAGAAACTCCTCTAGCGGTGGGCAACCACTAGAGAGGTCTTTCCCCTGAGCATAACGCCACGACGAGGAATTTATTGTCACCCTTATACCACCGAGTAGAGCGTTCCAGAGGGCTTTTCTTATCCTATATATTCCAACACTATAAATGCCTGCTCTCACACCGGTGCTCTTCGCGTCAGCTGTTTGACCTAGATTCTCGCGATCAAGAGCATCCACATATAGATCCATAATCCACTATACATGTTCACTCTGTTACACCATATTGTATAATATACCCACTCGATATAGGAAAAAGCGAAAGTAATGAAAATATGAAAACTGTTCCGAGTAAAATTGTAACGCCGAACCCATTCGGCACAGAATTGACATTGTCGATGAAAAAATATTATTACTTACCCGACTCCCTAGCACTCTTTCTTCCAACGAGCTCATATATTTTTTTTTTTTTTTTTTTTTTTTTCGTCATTACAATTTCGGAATACACTCATAAACGTCCGCCCGAGTACATGCTGACATATTGACATCCGGCTATTATTAGTTTCTTGTAAAACAAGCACATGTAGCCAATATCGAATGGATGTGAAATAATGTTGAATTTTAATTAAAAATTTTGATATCTTGGACTTCAAAATATAATTGGAATTTCACATTCATCACAATTCCGAAATTTGATATGCATTCAGATAGTTTTTTAATTCGTTCAGGAAGGATCGTAATATTCCCGTCGCTAGAAACACCTCAAGATAATTTTCCTGAGAAATTCTGAAGCATTCAATTAATGTTATTCATCCATATTATAGGTTGAGCGATGAATTATGGAGCTTTCTCCAAGACGGGTAGTTTTCATTAGATAAATTTCTTCGACAAAATGTAGATGTAAAGCAGTATAGAAGAAGACGACGTGGGTGTGAGGTACGGAGCCATTCTCTACAAACTTGAAAGAGCTCTTCGTAAAATTAAGATTCAACTCTCGGCTTCGAACGTGTATGTGTAAATCTCTTGTATTTTCTATTCGCCATGAAGTCCTTTGGTAATTTGTTGGCTGATACAACGAGCAAGGCACGTGGTTCACTAGCTACGGGAGGAGAGAGAGAGAGAATGTCGCATCGTGCCTCGTACATAGATAGTACAAGCCCTAAGAGTCAGTTTTACTTTCTTTCAGCTTTTTTTTCTTTCGCGCGTTTTCTACCTCGTCTTCGCTCACGTAACCATCATATTAGGAAACTTTGCGCAGCAATATATCTTCCGCAATAACGATCGAGATACGATTATTATACGAGGCACGATAACTCTCGGTTGCCCTCGTGTCTCTCGTCTTTCGCCACACGGTGTCTTCTATATGTATAGACATTTAATATTGTATATTATTAAATATTATCGTCAAAAGGTTGGAACGAGTTTGCCTCCAACACAAGCTTGATGCCCTTTCGGCTTCGAAGGATCGATGGGTACATAGAAACATTTTTCATCCCATATCCTTTGGGCAATGACGATCGTGAAACCAATACAAGCAATTAAATATCGATAAATATAAATCTCGCAGGGCGGTCCATTTCCATTACTCTTCGGCAATATATTACTTTAAATGCAAATTGAACGATTAAAGATCTCACGTAATAACAATAGAGACTGTATATATTTACCTCGAGATTATACAAAGTGAAATTTCTTGGTGAGACAAGTCGTATTCGTAAAAATATTTTTTAGATGCCATCTTATAGCCGCGTTACACTTATCAACAGAGTGAACAAATAATATAAAAAGAAGACGAAGATGCTGGTAAGAAAGATCACCAGCCGTGATAAGAACTATCCGTGAGTGTATATAGTGAAGCAACGAACCAACAGAAAAATGATCATCGACCCAATCGGGTCTGGGTTTCATCTCTCTCTTGGGGGGTGCCGAACCGTCTTCACTCGGCCTCTCTGACATGAGCCGACTTGGTTTGCCGTACATGAAAGACCGGTGATTTATACCAACAGCACGTAAATATGGATGAAGATGTTCCGCGAGTCATAAATACGACGAGGAGTTCATCCACGGGCGCGTCTCTCAAGCACAAATATATATACGAAAGATGAAGGCACCGAGAGGTAAAATAAAGCGGGTAAGAAAGAATAAAGTGAGAGAAGATGAAAAAAAAGAGAGACGAAAATCATGGTGGACCGATATTATGTGCGTCCAACGCTCGAGGTTCAGTGTTTGCGGCTTTATGTCACTCTTTCTCTCGTGAACTCCCAACTGCCTTCTTCTCAAGTACGTAGACACGCTCGTATACGATAATATACTCACTCGGTTTCGCGAGATGAGCAAATGCTTGCGCACGAGCCAAGGAACACCTTTTACGCCTGGTGTAAAAGAGAATGTGAAGAGAACGGGACAAAGAAAGAAAGAAAGAAAGAGAGAAGGCAAAAAGCTATGCTTGCGGTATTCACGCACTCGAGTGAGGACTCATTCCAAATCCGCGAGATGTTCCTGTGCACATGTATATTTTCTTGTGCGTGTATTGATAAAGATATATACAACGAATGAGTGCAGCCAAGTTTCGTATACGTTTACGATGCAACCGTTGTACTGTGAGAGAAGCAAAACATAAAGTGCATAAGTCACTCTCCGTAGCGCGGGTGGATGCGCAATCGCCGCAGGGTACTCACCAGGCCAAGGTGGCCGTACCAACGATAAACTTCTTTCACGGAAATGGTACGGACGTTGAGAGTAATTTACATCTTCTTACTCTCCTGGCCCCGAGGGAATTTGAGTCTTCATACTCTTTCTCTTTCTTCATCACTTTCTCATCCGTTCCTCTTTTATTCTCATGAACCGGCTAAAATACCGAAAGATCGGACGAGTCGTAGTGAGGAAGTTCATCATTGCCACTAGTCTCAACGATCTCCAATTTTCTACATTCGAAAGACTTGTCACAAGGTCGAGAGTGTATCAGTGGAGAAAATGTGAGTGTAAAAAGTCATCAGTGAAAGCAAGAAGAAGGAAGCGTCAACGAGAACAGAATGCGGCTTCTTGTTTGTAATTGTTACCTCTTGTTCATCGATAATCGATAAACAAAAGAAAGAAGCCGAAGTCCCAACGTGCATGCTAATGGCAGTACTGTTTAACATTTTCTGCTAAATACGTTGGACGTATATCTTGATGTTAGAGGAAGTATTACAGGAAATATCAACGCTATCTAGAACTAGCAACGGCAGCGTACAAGAGCACGACAACGAAAATGTTGAAGAAGAACTTTGCGAAAGCCGAACAAGAAACTTCTCCTTTGCACTCCACCAGCTGACATACGAAAGGGATGACTTGGCCGTTATAACTTAAATGGACGTCAGGGAAAAAGGAGGATAGAGGCAGAGGGATGAGCTATGAAATGTAAAATAATAAAGAAAAAAAAAAAGAAAATGAATTGCGAGCTCAAAAAGGTATAAAGGAAGCGAGTTTGACAGGAAAGGGGAAGTTTCGGATGATATGAAAATCTGCAGAGGTCGACTATAGGTCACCGAAGTGACTCTCACCTCTTGCTTACTTTCCATAAAATTCATATTAAAGACTTTCGCCATCATTTCGGTGACTTTAAATGGGCTGCCCAGTTCTAGGGCAGTTGCGCGAGCAAACAACGTTTCTAGAAGGCTTTAACTCACGACGAAGAGAGTCTTGATCCCCGGCATAATACGGTAAAGTACATAGTGGTTTTATATAGACTCGAACGATCTTATTCATCCGCTTGGGCCCTTGTCTTTTTTCTCTGATGCCGAAAGATAATACGATGACGCATAGATATCATCTTGAGTGCGAGCGAGACCAGATGAAAATTGAGGAAGAACGACTTAGCTTGCTCTATAAGACAAAGTGCAAATTCGAAAGTTATTTAGCTTTCAGATTCTATCTCAAAGTTTTCACTGGGTTACCAAGTTCTGGTCTATATCCAAGTAAAATAAAAGTAGTGAAGATCTCAGCCCCGCAAGGTCTTTATTTTGCTCATTCGGCTTTAATAATTCATTTCATTTCCTTTTTCTTTGTGTTTTCACATTTCATTTCCGGCGCAGCTTAGAGACGAAATTAATCGTCAGTCCGCTGTTAATTTCGCCTAAATCCTGTAGTTGGTCCTTTCGGAGGTTTCGTATATTATTTATGAGGAGGACAGAAAGTACGTATTGTAGCACACAAGGGTGGGAGGCTGATTCGGAGTTCCTTATGAACGTTGGAGCGCTTATTGCATTATGCTTGTGTACACTTATGTGCACAACTACACAATCATCTGCCTTTCACCCTCGTTCAACGTCCCACGTTAAATTAGACCTCTCTGAAATCCTGTAGTGGGTTAATATAGCGCGTCCTCAGCATTGCCATATTTTGACCATGATGGTCACTTTGCTGCTACGCATTGCTCCAAGGAACGCCAAATTACCACATTTTGTCTGCTTCCCTTGTCGGGACTGAAACTCTCTCGTATCCTCTCCTTTAACTCCAGGAATTTTGCTACCTCCATTATTATGAAGCTTCTCCGTCAGTCACATAGAAATTTTGCAAAACTAAGACAAGAAGCTGCATGAAAAAAGTTTTATAATATGTCCAGTTGTGATGGTTGGTTTGTTAAACATAAAATTGGTTGTTTAAAGTTTACATTCTTCTGCATTTGACATTGTGGCTTTATACGCAACTATCATAGTAACTATTTTTATTATCGAAACACGAAAACAAGAAAGATGAAAGATCATGCCGGCAAATCAATGTGAAACAATAATAAATTTTTCGAAAATATTTAAACCTTTTAAATTAAACCTTCACTATCATCAAATTTTTTTTTCCACTTCCCTGAGCATTTATTCAAACAACGCTGCCAGTTCTTTTTTTTCTACTTAAACAAAAGTTTGCTGGAATTGGAAATAACAAAGGAAATGAAGTTCAGGTTCTGAAATGTAATCGTAACAATTGTTGCAATCGAAGGCACAAAGCACTTGCTCAGCCTCTTTCTTAATTATCTATTTGTGAATGAAACTAATGAGAAGTTTGCCCTGAGGGAACCGACAAAGAACGTTCCACCACAAAGTATCATAGAACGTTATCTTTCCTCGAAATGAGAGTGTGCTCCCATGTTACAACACCGAGAAATAGTAATTCAAGGAGGCGTTAACGAACGACCTGTTAGAATAGGTAAACTTGAAGGTGTTGTGAGGAAACGTACCAGTAAGCAG